>OY282559.1:224546473-224985527 GCA_958295665.1 Tipula vernalis | reverse complement strand
GCATTCAATTTTTATTTTTATTTTTATATTTTATTTCTTTGTTGGAGTCGTAATTTCATTCAATTATTGTAATCAATTGTATTATTATTATTATTACATATTTTCTTTTTTTTTGCTTTATTGTAATCATGTATTTTATACTCATAAGTTTTTCCTTATCATATTTTTATTATTTTCATTCATTCTTATTTTTATTCCTTTTTCTATCTCTATTTAGTAAATTGTGTGCCTGTTTGCTTTTCTGGTATCAGTTTTTTGACACTAAACTCGTTACTTCATAATTATGATGGGTAGTAGACATATTGACGGGGCTGGTTCGGTGGATATGTGGAACGTTGTTTTAAAATCATCCCTACCTGACAACAACGTTTTATTTAACTTAAGCCATTTAAATCCTGGTAGTTTGGTTCCTAATTTTAAAGAATTGAAGTTAATCGTCAAGGACATCCCGTTCCATGCTATTGTTATTTCAGAAACATGGTTGAAATCTAAACACTCTAGTAAACATTTTGATCTTGACAATTTTACTCTATTTCGTAAAGATCATTCGGGGCGGCGTTCTGGTGGTGTTGGTGTTTATGTCAAAAAATTTCTAGATCCAAAAATTATATACACTAATGCAAGAAACTCTTTATTCGACATAATCTTCATTGAAATAGAAATCAACTTAACATGAAAATGGTCCTGGGTGTAGTATACAATCCGCTCAAATTGGAGTCCTCGAAATTAGGATTCCTAAAAGATCTTGAAACTGTCTTAAGTGAGCTTATGACACTAAATAATGAGGTCATTATTGTTGGTGACTTTAATATTGACTGTCTCGTTTCAACACCTACAGCTAAACAACTAAAATCATTAATGTCATCTTATGGGTTTGGATTAGTCTCAAAAGTAGCTACTAACTTTGTGGGTCATTCTGCCACTTTAATTGATTTGGCCTTCCCCAATCATCCTAACAACATTAAAACTTTTACTCAAATCTCAATGCCTAGCATTGCAACCACCCATGATATGATTTATGGGTCAAGTAGATAAGCTATGCGGGTACGAGCTCAAAATTACATGTATTTTCTTATGAAGGTCTAAATTTGCTTTTTTTGGCGTCATTTCATATAAATGTAGAGCAATTGAGAATTTTATTCTAAATAAATAAAAAATATTTTGTTGTTGTTGTTTTAATAAATAAAAAACATAAAATCCTAATTATCTCCGAAATTAGAGGTCCTAATGAAATTTTGACAAAAATTTACGTACAAAGTACGTCTGGAAGCAGATAGAAGAATATGATGAGATAATTTTTTTCTCGAATTTGCAACTTTTAGAACCTACCAAAATTATTATCTTAGTTTATGACGTCATGCAATATAAAAATAGTATTTTAATCGAATATTCAGTTTGTTGTTGTTGTTTAATGAATAAAAACATAAAACGCTAATTAATCAACCTGATATATTATATCTACATTTCGTGAAAATAAAATAAAATGTGATGTTAAGATTGCTGACCTTGCGTACATATGATAAGACGTTTGTAAATATATCAAAAATGTATGACAATTCAATTTTGACGATACAATAATTTTATTCATCACGAAATATTTTTTCTTTATTGCTGCCAATTATGCAATTTACGAGAGATAACAAATGTATGCTAATTTGCCAATAAAATGAGATTAGATGAATGAATAAGAAATAGAATGATATATAACACATCTGTAAATTCTCTCTCAATAATAATTTATAGAAATATAGAAATTAATAGAAATATATTTTTTTTTAGTTTTTTTATTTTGTCTTCCTAGGGATGTTTCCTTATAATTGTTTTTTTAATCATATGTGTAATTAATATATTCAAATAAGTAATCGAATTTTTGCACCTCATGCAAATACATTTGTTTATAATATTTTCTCTTGATGGGGCATTTAACACAACATTTATATATGTTTCAAATGTTCATAATTATTTATCTCTTGTCTTGATTATTTACTTTTAAGTTAAAAGAATGATTATGTAGGTATTTTATATTTATTACTGTTATTGAATTATTAATCCTCACAAATTGAGGTCATTATATAAATTGTATTAATTCAGATAAATAAAAATAAATAAATGCATATGAATAGTAGTATCATTATGATCATTGCTCGAACGAAAAATAACGTACTACGTTTTCAACTGTACCACATTTTGTTCCACAAGAGGATCGAATGAATTAAATATACCACATTTCGCAAATAAATTTTCCGCAGAATTATATTTAAACATACCTACTACTTGCTAATTTAAACAAAATGCTAAAGTTATGGAAAGAGATTATATAGGGATCGTCCCTATTATGTGATCGGCCCTATTACATACAAATTAATTTAATCTGCAGATGGTTTATATGGTTATTCCTTAAATTCAAGTACTCGCACCTCAAGATTTTTTTAATAATTGATGTTGAATACTAAATAATTTTAGATTTCTCCAAAACTCGTTGGCTTTTGATAATGCCGACTGTTGATGGAATCTCAATACTTTAGAAAACATTCAAAATCTATTTTACATTGTTAGAAGTGCGTCCAAAGTTAGTCGATTTTAACCATGATACCACACCATACGAAGTGCGTCCAAAGTTAGTCGATTTTAACCATGATACCATAGAAGAATTACTAGTAATTCTTCTATGATGATACCTCAAAATTAAGATTGAAGTAGGCTGTAAAACGGCGAACGAAGTTTCTAACTGTATTGAGACCTTAAAATTTCAATACTTATGGAAAAGAAATACTCTTCTGCCATTAGCAGCCAAAATTTAGTTTAACAAAATTAATGACTGAATTAATTGTATTGTTCGAATCGCTTCTACTTATACATAGATGTGAACCAGAAATATCTCAATTTGTAACAAAATCTAAAAATATCTGTAAAATTGAATTTTTTTTTTCATTTATTGGATATTTTCTTTCTGGATTTTAACTGTTTTATGATCCCAGAATTTAAAATTTCATAATTTTTTTGTGCAAATGAAGTGATATCGGATTCATTTTCAAATTATAATTCAAGGACA
Organism: Tipula vernalis; assembly: GCA_958295665.1. Taxonomy (NCBI): domain Eukaryota; kingdom Metazoa; phylum Arthropoda; class Insecta; order Diptera; family Tipulidae; genus Tipula; species Tipula vernalis. The sequence goes on along the minus strand of OY282559.1, from coordinate 224,982,475 downwards.
ACTGAAACTGTAAAACACGTTATCTATTTCATACTAAATTATTTCAACAGGAAAATTATATAAAAACCCCGACTTCAGTCTTGCAATTTTCTATCACTGATATTTTTAAATGGGGTTTTCTTAAAACTTGCTAAAATATGCATTATACTTGTGAGGCGTCAGACTTAAAGTTAAAAAGTTAAAAGTTAAAGTTATAAAGTTAAAGTTAAAAATTAAATATTAAAATATTAAAATTAAAACGATAAAGATAAAATTAAAAAGTTGAGGTTAAAGTTAAAAAAGTTAAAGTTAAAAAGTTAAAGCTTAAAAGTTAAAGAAGTTAAAGTTGAAGCATAAAAGTTAAACTTAAAATGTTAAAGTCAAAGTTAAAGATAAAAAGTTTAACTTAAAATTAAAAGTTCAAATTAAAAAGTTAGTGTTAAAAAGCTAAAGTTAAAAAAGTTAAACTAAAAAAAAAAAAATAAAAGTTACAGTTAAAAAGTTGAAGTTAAAGTTAAAGTTGAAAAGTTGAAGTTAAAACGTTAAAGTTAAAAAGTTTGTTAAAAAGTTAAAGTTAAAACGCAAAAGTTAAAGTTAAAAAAAGTGTTAAATTTAAGAAGTGTTAAAGTTAAAATAAGTTAGTTAAAAGTAAAAGTTAAAAAATTAAAAAGTTTAAAATTTAGAGTTAAAAAGTTTAATAGTTCAAGTTAAAGTTAAAAAGCTAAAGTTAAAATTAAAAAGTTAAAGTTGAAGTTTAAAAGTTAAAGTTAAAAAGCTAATACCAATAAACAAGGAGAAATACATATCATTTACTAAACATTTAAATTTATATTTAACAAAATTTCGATTTATAGATTCATTTCGATTTATGGATAAAAGCTTAGATGATCTTTCATCATATTTAACTACTTTTCCTAATTTAAAATCTGAATACCCGCTAATTTCAGATGATACATTTTTGCTGTTAACTAAGAAGGGTGTTTATCCTTACGATTATTTCGATAGTTCTCAAAAATTTGCAGAAGAAACACTCCCTCCGCTTGAACAATTCTATAATAAACTAAATGATAGTAATATTAGTGAGAAACAATATACACATGCTCAAAATATTTGGAATAAATTCAATATACACAATTTGGGTGAATATTCAGATTTATATCTCAAAACAGATGAATTGTTGTTAACGGATGTTTTCGAGCAGTTTCGAGATAGTTGTCATAAAACTTATGGATTAGATCCAGCACATTATTTTACGCTTCCTGGATACACTTGGGATGCGATGCTAAAATATACTAATAAATCTTTAGAGCTACTTACCGATATTGATATGTTAATGTTCGTAGAGCGTGGAATTAGAGGTGGCTTAAGTCAGTGTACAAAACGTTACGTTAAAGCCAATAATAAATATATCAAAAATTATGATCCCGATAAAGAATCCACTTATTTAATGTATAATGATATTAATAATCAATACGGTTGGGCAATGTCACAATATTTACCTTTTAGAGGCTTCAAATGGGTTCAAACTAAAGATTTTGATGTAAAACTAATTGAAGAAAATTCTAACAAGGGATATATTTTAGAAGTAGATATAGAGTATCCTAGCGAATTACACGACAGTCATAATGGCTTACCATTCTGTCCAGAACATCAATGTAGTCCGGGTTCGAAAGAGGAGAAATTAATGGTGTTGGTAATTACGTACATTAATGTTGGTTTTGAGTATATATAAACACACTTAAACTATGTAACGCAAAAAATTCTGTTTTTGTTGTTGTTTGTGCGTTATAATACACAAACCAACAAAATATATTACATTTCCTTAACAGAATCCGTGTAAAGAGCGAACAAGCAGCTGTAATCAAGTTGTATGGATGTATTAGTGCCCATTTCACACAACAGTAAATTACTTGTGACTGCTGTATCAAAACCAACGTAAAGATTCTCTTTCTCGTTGTTGTTTGTACTTTAAACCAAAACAACCACGCACACTTCCTTCACAGAAATCGTGCAAAGAGAAAACGACACAGCTACATAGTACACAAACATATTTATGGCCCTTTTATATACTAAATTATAAGTATGTATTAGTGTCTTAAAAATAAAATCTAATACCAAATTTATTGCGACTTATTTTATATACCATAATTTAAAATTTATTTCAATACTATCTAAATATTAAACTTTAGTAATTTAAAATTGAAATTTGATTGTATTTACAATCCACAAAATATAAAATCATGCACTTTTAATTTTTCTATCTACAAAAATAAAAAAACATTGCCTGACAAATGCATCCCGGTGGATTCCATTTTCCAAAATTACACTTTAGTTTAATTATTTGCACTACACATTACACTAAACTTGAATTTAATTAGAATTAAATTTAAAATTTAAAATTAAAATGTATATACATATGTATATAAAGTATATACATATCAGTACATAAGAAACAAAAAATAAAAAGAAAAGAAAATTAAATAAAATTAAATTTTTGAAGAGGATAGAAAAAAACACGTCTATCCTCTTTGAATGTTCGCACTCCACCCATTAACATACGTTTATATTTAATGTAAAAAAAATATTATAATAATTTTTAAAAAAATTATAATTAAGTTAAAAATGTAATAAATTTAAAAATATTTAATAAATAAAGTTAATTTTTAAAATAAAAAACCGTTTGATTTATGTGGATAAGCTTTGCAGCTTCTTTCAACAACTAACCGATGTACATATGTAGTAAGACCAGCTTAACATGTAAAAGGTATGTATGAATTGTTGAAGGTTCGCATATTGCCCATTATAGAATTTCTTGATTTCTTTAAAACAGTGATAATAAAACTATTTTGTTATAAAAATTATTAAAATCAATTCAATGTTTGACTTAACTGGGGAAGTGTAATAAACGAAATTTCTTGGATTATATGTGTTGCCATGTATCCAACTCCACGAAATCACGTAATATCATCTTAAACCTGTTTTCAAATAGCCCTACAGAAAACTTTTGATTAGTCGGTAATGGATTATGGATGATTGGTGGCGATACACAATTATATATACGAATGAAATGTGATGGGTGCAACCTCGATTTTAGCTAATCCCTTTGTTTTTTCATATAATACTTAAACTAGTTTAGCTAAATCGGATTTATTAAACCACATTCTGTCTAGGGTATAAGGATCACTATTGTTTATATCGCAGATTTATTATGTTTATACTTACCATATTCGTATGCGTTGTTTTAGCTGTGAATCCGTGACAAGTTGAAAAATTCCAATTTACATACATAAAAAACTGAATTGTTTCTTTTAGCTATTTTATTTATTTATTATGAAAGTTGTAACATACATTTTATATTTTTATAGAGATTAATTTATTAACATAAAATAATTAAAAGTATTATATTGATTAGTTATTGATTGCACATTTAAAGATTAAACTTCATTTTATGCAGTTTCTAAATTAAATTGATTAAATTTTTTATATTATTTTAAATTAATTAATTAATTTGTATTCATAGTTATAAAGTTACATATTCATAAATTTCATTTTCAAAATGTGCTACAACAAATATCTTATTTATTAACAGGAATATAAAACAAAATATTTTAATAGATTAATTGATTATATGCCGAAATATGATTATTAAACTTATAGTTAGTTCATAATTTTATAATTTTATTTACTTAAAGCTACAGTTATTAATTTTATAACAAATTTGAATTTCTCGATTAATAATTTTATATAGCTACATTAAAGTTAATGTATTAATTAATCAATCTCCATTAATTTATAATGTCCCCAAGCTAAAGTTTCATAATCTCCTTTAACTAAAAATCGTTTATCATCATGAGGATTAAGTGCGGTTTTGGTTTGAATAACTGAACTAACGTGATGTTTTCTCGATTGAATTAAGTTTTGTGAAATAATTCTAGGTTTTTCATTATTTAAACAGTTTAGATGATCATTAAATGTTATTCTGCATTTTACAACTTGTTTTTTTACTCCTTTAGCTTTTTTAGTTTCTATAGTTCGTTCTTTTTCCTCACCCTGAACCTTATACGCATACATCTTTGATCTCAAACCAACAAACTCGGTCATTATTGTACCATTATTCTCATCTTTCATAAGACCCGGAACTTTTTTATTTACGGAAGGAATTTTCCAAATATTATTATCGGGGTAGTCACTTGTATCAAAACGTGTATAACAATCCTGCTTAATTATCTCATAAATATCGGGACATGTTATCTGATAGATGAGACTGTCTGTATCAGTATAGCAAATTATGCAATTATCACCAAATTTAGGAATCATGTAACCATAATGAAAGTCATAAAGTGTTGTTTTGGCCAAGTCTAAAATACACATTCCAATATATATTGGTTTATTAAAAAAATTTCGGATTTATTTAATTCAATAGCAACTAAATTTTCATTGAAAATAGTTGACGACTTGAATTCTGGCTTTGAAATTAGTACTTCGGCTCCATATCTTCCTAACCACTTAGTCACCAACTTTACAATACTATGTTTTCGAACATTCTCCATAGTTTTACCGAAGACAGCATTATTCATTAGTTTGAAAAGATTTTTCTCAAACTCATTCTTTGCGTTTGATCGTAGCAATGTATTTAAATCTATATACGGCTTTAACAAAGGTGATTGATCAAACTCAAGAATCTTATGAATTTTTGTTATTTTTAAACCATATTGGATAGCTTGTTTTAGGTTTCTATAGTGAATAATATATTTTTCTTTGTTATACAACGTAGCCATTAATTTCTCCTCTTTCGAACCCGGACTACATTGATGTTCTGGACAGAATGGTAAGCCATTATGACTGTCGTGTAATTCGCTAGGATACTCTATATCTACTTCTAAAATATATCCCTTGTTAGAATTTTCTTCAATTAGTTTTACATCAAAATCTTTAGTTTGAACCCATTTGAAGCCTCCAAAAGGTAAATATTGTGACATTGCCCAACCGTATTGATTATTAATATCATTATACATTAAATAAGTCGATTCTTTATCGGGATCATAATTTTTGATATATTTATTATTGGCTTTAACGTAACGTTTTGTACACTGACTTAAGCCACCTCTAATTCCACGCTCTACGAACATTAACATATCAATATCGGTAAGTAGCTCTAAAGATTTATTAGTATATTTTAGCATCGCATCCCAAGTGTATCCAGGAAGCGTAAAATAATGTGCTGGATCTAATCCATAAGTTTTATGACAGCTATCTCGAAACTGCTCGAAAACATCCGTTAACAACAATACATCTGTTTTGAGATATAAATCTGAATATTCACCCAAATTGCTTATATTGAATTTATTCCAAATATTTTGAGCATGTGTATATTGTTTCTCACTAATATTACTATCATTGAGTTTATTATAGAATTGTTCAATCGGAGGGAGTGTTTCTTCTGCAAATTTTTGAGAACTATCAAAATAATCGTAAGGATACACACCCTTCTTAGTTAAGAGCAAAACTTTGTCATCTGAAATTAGCGGGTATTCAGATTTTAAATTAGGAAAAGTAGACAAATATGATGAAAGGTCATCTAAGCTTTTATCCATAAATCGAAATGAATCTATAAATCAAAATTTTGTTAAATAGAAATTTAAATGTTTAGTAAATGATATGTATTTCTCCTTGTTTATTGGTAATAAATCTACTCTACCAGGCATATTAGATGCTATATTTTCTATAATAAAATGTGAATCATAACCGCTTAGATTGTGAAACACAATTGGAACAGTGTGACCTTCTTCTTTGTAATTAATATTGCAATAATTATGTGCAACCCCTCTAAATTTCCCCGTGAAATGGCAGTGATCACGGACTTTAATATCATCAGTGTCAAAATGTTTTTCACATATATGACATGTCGAAACTGTTTTTAACAAAGAATTTTCTTCTTCTGTTAGAACATTCATCTCTACTGGATTAGTCAATATATTATCTAAAGTTTTCGCGAAACAGGCTAATTCTTTGGTAAACCAAGAAACGCAAGCCTCACCACGGTATGATTTGTAGAATGATAGTGTGTTATCATATGAACATTTCACATAATAACCTATACTACAAGGCTCATGATTTTGATAATTATTATTATTAGCTTCAACTTTTTTTAATAAACATTCTAAATCCGCATAAATTATGAATGGCGCAACTATCTTATTCTTAAAATTTTTAAACTGAATATATTTTTGTTCCTTTGTAGGTAACCTAATTTTACAATTATTTTGATTTATACAATTCTCACTGTGTTTTAGTAGTATCTTCATTGAATAGAAATAGTGTAGACATCGATCACAGAAATATGTTTGTCCTTTGTGATTAGTTAGTTGTGACGATAACAGACGAGAAAGATTTTTAATCCAAACGTAATGATACTTAATCGGCTCACACTCCCTTAATTCATTTACTGCTTCGTTTTCTTCTTCTTCTTCTCCTTCAGCGCTTTCGTAATCATTTTGAATAAGGAGCAAATTCACATGCTTGTCCTTCTTATTTTTAGATAAATATGTTGGCAATGTAATATACTTCCCAGACTTTTGCAGCTTCAACACATATACATTGATTGAAACATTATTTTGTATTTCAAATCGTGGGATTTGTTTTATTGTCATTGGAAATTGAATTCCTTTTAAATTAAATTTCTCTGAGTAAGACCCATACTTGGTTGTGCGTTGAGGATCTTTTTCCACAGGGTACAATGCTGCCATTAACGACCAAGCAAAACACGCATTATCACTATTTTTAACGTTAATGCAAGCCTCCTTCCTTTGTATTTGATCTGGCAGCTCTATGTACGATGAACCCAGTTGTGGTGTGAATTTATTAATATTCATGGTTAAATTTATGATTGCAGAAATGCTCCAACCACTTTGCTTTTCTTGAAACTCTTCGAGTTCTTTTAATATTATTTCTTTAATATTTTTAGTAAACCATTCATTAATGTTTGTATCCCGGTACAGCACATGATTTTTTGTATTCATATATTTAAACTCGAAATTATCTTCACCATTATCATCACCAATTTTAAACTCACCACAGAAAACTCCATTTATTTTCAAAGCAGATTCATTTTTTAATAGCTTTTTGATGTGAATGTGAAAAGTTTTCTGACAATCGCCCAGAAAATCTATTGGGTCAATATGGGTCAAGTTGATTATGGCTAAAGTTTTAATACGATTATGAAAAGCTGTTTGCAAATATTCCCAATTAACACGTCTTGATGTACATTGCGGCTTGTCTTTGTTTTTTCTCATCATTTTCATTTGCGTACGAAATCCAGTTAATAAGCCTATGGCACATGCCATATGTTTTTTATCTCCTGGAATGGTACATCTTTGCAGCTTTTTTGGAAGAAATTTTAAATTTTTATTACATTCCTTAATGGTGTCTGGTAAAATCTCAGCATTTTGAGTAGCACTGAGGAGAGCCGATTTAGTTGTGTTATCGAATTGACTTATTTTAGACATTTTCTCAATTTGTTATTACCTGTATATTTTTAAGAAAAGTATTATTTAGTTCACTCTTACTTAATAATTTTTAATATATTACAAATTACTCACCGAACACTTTTAATATCCTCTGAATCTGTTATCAATATTTATAAAAACAGTATAGGCAGTTAGACGCTTCTAGATAATGAATTAAAATCATAACTCATTTAGACAATGGGAGTAAAATCAAAAACGCAGTATTTTATAGTTCTTAAGCACTTATTGACTTAGCGAATTATATAATAACAATGTATAGTCCAAAATATTCTCGATCATAATAATGTTCTTATCTTTGTTTTTCCTCATCCAATTAAGTAACCGAATTTTTAAATACCATCAATAACAAACTAATTTTTCTATGTAAATGTAATTTTCATATAATGTATGACTATATTTACCAATAAAATAATTTTGATAGGTTCTAAAAGTTGGATCGTCCTGTATTCTAATTAGCCTAATAATTTATTTGTTTTTAATCAATTTTTATTTTATATACCGCAAAGTTAAATCTTATTCTATATATTTCTATAAAAATTATTGAGAGAGAATTTATAGGTGTGTTATGCATTTTTTTTTTTTTCACAAATGAGCATACATTTGTTATCTCTTATAAATTGCATAATGGATAGCAATAGAGAAAAACTATTACTATTAAAGAATATTTCGTCATGAATAAAATTATTGCATCATCAAAATTGAATTGCCATACATTTTTATACATTCACAAACGTCTTATCATATGCACTCAAGGTCAGCAATCTTAACATCATATTTTAGATATTTCTTTACAAATATTATAGAGAGAGAGAGAGTGTGTTTACTGCTGTGTTGTATTATTTATTTCTTATTCATTAATCAATCGCGTTTTTAATATGTTTTTAGTATGTACTTAATTGTCAACAAGGGGAAAAAAATAATATTAGTGATGTTGCTCATTACTGTATATACATATATACTTTCGAATCTGTTGTTACATTAAGTCAAATTGACTATATATATGTTATACCGACGTAGGTTCTAAAAGTTGAATCGTTCTACATTTTAATTGACCTAAATAATTATATGCTTTTAAAAAAATGTATCATATGCGCGAGTTAAAGTTTAAGGCAGTCGTGGTGGGTTTTTTTATAAAACACTTTTTATTTTATTCTTTAACAAATTTTTATTTAGTTCCTTTCTATTTAAAAGTTACAATAATTCTGATTCTTATATTCGTTGAACCATCATATTTATTATATCGTTATACTAAACAAAAATGTAAAAATGTAAATGCAGTACTAGAATTATAATCATATTGTTTGTTCTCTATTTATTCATTACATTGTATGATTATAATTCTAAGAAATGGTTTATCTAAATGTAATATTATAAATGTGTGAAAGTAAAAATATGTACGTAGAATCATTTCTTTTGTTTTTATTTATTTATCTTATTCTATGTCTACATTTAATTTAATTTCTCTATGTTATGATATTTGATAATTTACTGTTACAATGTTGTAGTTACATTTTTATTGATGTTGTTGTTGATAATTTGGTGTTACAATCTTGTCTACTGCTACATTGTTGTTTGGTCAATATGATGTTGGGATGTTGGGTTCGTGTGGAGTGACAATACGTAACTCCTCCCGCCGAAGTGATGGCCAAAATCTGAAAGACTTTTGGTCATTGGAAGTAGGTGATGTACCGTTTTGTAGTCCGGTTTTATTTTTCTTAAAATATGAAATAAGAATATAGATTAATATAATTAAGATTATTATGCCATAAAGTGTCCACGATGTGTAATGGCTGATGGTGTGTTGATTCGTTACAAAATGTAGTTCATTCAATTTTTCTTGATTTTTTAAATTCCAATCGTGTAACATGGGTAGATTTATTGCTGGTTCGGTTTTTTCAACTATTATATCGTTGAAAGGTTGCAAAAGTTTTTTATCTGTGAAGGTAGCTGCATAATTTTCGTATTGTATTCCGTTTATTTCTAATGTACAATCAGTAAATTTTATAATTTTTACTCCCTGTATTTCTTTTTGTTTTTGTTCACAGTTTGATGAGAAAGAAATCGGGTTTTTGCTATATACATATAGATAGTTTGGTTGTAGTTGTTTAACTTCCTCGGGAAGAGATCCATTGGTTATGTTGCATCTGGCTGGTAAGTTGAATATAATTTGAGTGATACAATATTGTTTGCTGAGTTGGATTTTAGTTTCTTCGCAGTAAGCTGACCCTTCTATTATGGTACATGGTCGTTCGATATACTGGTAATGTTGATTATTAGCGATTATTTTGGAATGCGGGATGTAAATGGAAAAGGAATTATTTATAGTAGTAGGTTGCAATAGGTATTGTTGAAATTTGGCGGGATGAAATTTAGGTATTTGAATAGACATAATAATAGTAGATTGATTATAGTAGGCTTTGAGTGTTAGCAATTTGTATAGTTCATTAACAGAATGGATAGTTATTTTTTGTTTTTCGAAAAGGTTGTGAATATAATGCATTTCATTTTTGTCTAGAATATGGTGCGAAATTACTTGGATTTTCGCTAGTAATATTATTTCAATGATATTATCTAAATGTTCTAATGGTTCTTCTACATCTAAACGTAAATATATGGCTCGTATTATTTTGAGGTTAGAATTCTTAAAATGTTTTTTTATAACACAGTTGAGGGTTCTAAATGTATCCTGATCACAGGCTAGTCCTGTTAATGAATTTGGTTTTAGATATTCTTTTAGAATTTTAGTTAATCTGTTTTCATCAAATTTTTTACTTTGGATAGTATATCTTTTCTTTGAACTAAATAAAATTTCAAATTTAATTTCAAGGTCCTGTATATTCATTGCTGTTTTCAAGATTATTTGAGTTTTGAACTCGTTGATTGGTGTTTCTGTAGTTGGAATGACGTCCTTTTGTTTGATGATTTCTGATTGTATATCCTGATCACTAGAAGTACTTGGATTAGTGTTATCATCGGAATGATGATTGATTTCTACTGACTCAGGTTCTATTCTGGACAAGCTATCGGCGTTGGTATTTTTAGTGCCTTTTTTATACATAATTGTATAGTCGTATTCTTCTAACTTTAATCTCCATCGAACTAGTTTGGAGTTTGGTTCTTTCAGTGAAAAGAGCCATGTTAGAGGTTTGTGATCTGTCACAATGATAAATCTCCTGCCGAATAAATAAGGGCGGAAGTATTTTGCTGCCCAAACTATGGAAAGGAGTTCTTTTTCAATAGTTGAGTAATTTTGTTCCGTTTGGGTCAGAGTTCTAGATGCATAACAAACAGGTTTGTCTGATGACACCCTGAGACAGAACTGCTCCTAAGGCAAAGTTGCTGGCATCCGTTGTGAGGATGAATTCCTTTTCGAAATCTGGATATTGTAAAATCGGATCATTGCACAGCAGATGTTTACAATATTCAAAGCAATTTTGGTACTCATCATTTAGTATTATTTTTTTGTCTTTTCGTAGGCATTGTGTTAATGGTTTGGTTATGTCGGCAAAATTTCTAATAAATTTTCGATAATAACCTAATAATCCTAAGAATGATTTAATTTGTCTTTCGGTTCTTGGTATTGGGAAATTCTGAACCGCTTTTATTTTGTCAGGGTTTGGTTTGACCCCTTCACTCGTGTTGTGAAACTAATTAAGATAATAGAACTAAGATAATAAAAACGCATAAAAATCAAAACATAATTAATTTCAAATGACATTGAAAAACGTAATTGATATTGAAGAGACAATACAAAATATACATAATACATACTAAAAATACGGAAGCATAACATATAGCAAAACCAAAACAAACATGACACAAAGACTATTGACATATTGTAAATCAATAAAGAAAAATCGGTATATAAACTATTGATTTTTGAAATTAATTATGAGTCGATTTATACAATACAACCGAATGGGTTAGTTCTGCGGGGTGACATAAATCAAATCTCATTAATCAATAAAGAAATCGTAGTCAAATAAACTTTAAAATTAACGAAAATCCACAACAAGAATCTTTATTTTTATACCAACATAAGCGGATGTAGCTGATCATCTTAAGAAAATTGTGAGTATTACTATCGAATATTTTTCCCAATATTCGGTTTTTAAATCCTTTCCATATAAACCTATCCCCGATTATATCGATATCGAAAAATCGATATAATATCTACTAAACCACGGTAGCATGATCTGGCAAAATCATATACCAAACGACTATCCTTTGTGAACCTCAATTAACCAGTGCATGGCAAAGCACGGAAATAAGTGAACAAGAGTCTTCGAACTCACTAGCTTATTTCATTTGAGGGCACATTGAGGCGTCATAGGTCCTACTAACAAATTAGGAAATTTATCGTCACTCTACACCTAACCATAGAGTGAAGATAAATATAGGTCAACGGTAGCATTAACCAACAATTAGAACAATTGGTCAAACATAACACTTAACTTTATACACCCTTAAATATAACAATTAACATTCAACAAAATATAACATTCAGTAACCTCCACCATTTATAACACTCGTGACAATATGACCTAAGAATGCGATTTCTCGATGGAGAAATTCGGATTTGTCTAGCTGAACTTTTAAGTTTGCTTGTTTCAGCCTTTCGAATACTTTCTGTAGGCTATTGATATGTTCTTGGAGTGATGTCGAAAAGATGATTATATCATCCATATAACAAAAGCATGTATTTCCTTGTAATCCACCTAAGACATTATCCATTACGCGTTGGAATGTTGAAGGGGCATTCTTTAGTCCGAAAGGCATTCTGACGTACTCAAAATGTCCGTAATCCACAGTAAATGCGGTTTTTTCTATGTCGTTTGGGTGAACCTCAATTTGATGAAAGCCTGACGCTAGGTCGAGAGTTGTAAAGTACATGCATCGTCCCAATTTGTCTAGAATTTCAGTGATGTTAGGCAAAGGATACCTATCATCAATGGTTTGTTCGTTTAATTTACGATAGTCTATAACTAAACGCCATTTAGTTTTACCACTTGCATCTACCTTTTTTGGCACTATCCAGATTGGTGAGGACCATGGGGAATAACTTGGTCTAATTATTCCGTCCTGAAGCATTTTGTCAATCTGGGTTTTTACTTCATCTTTGTGAATGTGCGGGTATCTGTAGCTTTTGGTAAATATGGGTTTATCATTTTTTAAGTCAATTTGATGTTTGACTCGATTTGTGAAGGTTAAATTTTGATTTTCCTTGAGGAAAATCTTTTCATATGCTAAACATAAATTCTTGATAACTTTTTCCTCTTCTCCGTTAAGGTGACTAACTCGAATGAGATTGGTGATATCCTGAGAATCTTGGGTATTCATTGATATAGAGGAATGATTTAATTCGGTGCGATAATTATTTAGAGATTCTGTTTTAATTGGTTGTTCGAAAAGGCAAGGCTGATCTTGATCAGTGAAATTTGCGATTTCTACGTTTGATTGCCAATTTTTGGCTCTATAGATGCCTTCTGGTATTATAAGATTATTTTGCGTTTGAATAGGTTTAATATAGAATTCACCTTCTTCAGTATCTACTGGAATTTGGATTATTTGTTTTGTTCGAGCTGGGATGGTAAGGAATTGAGATGTATAGTTGGGTTTAAACAATAGTGGAATTTTTACTTTGTCCGTTTCTAACAAAGATTTTTGGAAGTCTAATCGAATTCCTAATTTTTGGATCATTTCGAGGCCAATTAAGCCATCAAAATATTCGTGGAATTTGAAGCTAAAAAATTCTAAGGATTCTTCAGTTTGAAATTCTTGTAATCCTTTAATTGTAACTTTTCCTGTAATTTCGTGATTTTGAAATAGGGTTCGCACCGTTATAGGTTGAATTTTCTGTATTCGTTTAGGATTTAAGTAGACTGGGTTAATAAAAGATTTGTTGGCACCTGTATCGATAAGCATCTTGAGTTTTGTTTTATTAGTTATTGCTATATGAATATATGGCAATAAGCCTGATTGGTGTGTGTTGAGACTAATTAGTCCGATGGGGGTTCCGAGGCTAGTGGCGGAAAAACCTCCTCATCTGGTTCTTCTTCATTCGGATCTTGAAATGAATCCAGATTTTGTACATATTGTGGAGGGTACTCATTCTCTACATATACTTGTTCGTTAGTATTTAATTCTTCCAAGTTATATAATTCTTCAGACACAAACCTTGGAGGTCCTTGTTGTCTGAATTGGTTCTGGGGTTTTTGATTTTGCCAATTACTTTGGTTGTTGGATCTAGTATATTGTTGAAATTTATTTATATTAGATGTTGTGTCCATAGGTTCTATTTTACTTAGAGGTTTTTGAGGTTTTTGAAATGTTTGAAAGGTTGGTTTAAATTGGTTATTTTGAAATTCTTGGCCTGGCTGGCCAGTTCTTGGTAATGGTTGAGAATTGTAATGATATTTGGAGTTATTTTGGTACCTCGGTACGAAATTATTGGCGGCATATTGAAATCTGTGTTGATAATTAGGTTGTTGCACCTGTTTTTCATAATGTATGGGTGAAGGTTTACGTTGAAAGTTGGATATACTTGGATTGAACACACGATTTTTAATATAATGCATATTTTGTTCGCTGATGCATAATGAAAATGCTTCGGCGATACTATCAGGATCTCTAGCTCTGATCATTGATCCCAGAGGTTCTCTAAGACCAGCCAAAAATGTGGATAAGCACATTTCTTTATAAAGATTTTCTTTTGTTGATTTTACCGTGGCATTGAGTTCATGTAAATTAACGTGATTAATAATGGTTGACTGAATGTCAATAATTTTTGAGAAGTATTTCTCAACTGTATCTGAACCTTGATACAAGGTATGCAAGTCTCTAATGAGGCTTGTTTCATTGCGTTTATCCGCATAGTGAGTTCTTAAATTATCCTTGATATTATTCCAATTAAGGTCTGTACCATACATTAAAAGTACTTCATCGGCTTCTCCGATGATTTTATTACGGATGGCCCGTAAAAATGTTGTGGGTACTTGTCCACATCCTAATATTTTATTACACTGTGCCATTATTTCGTCTACATTTTTAATAAATTCGTGTAGTGAATGTTTATTACCCGTGAACTTGGGTAAGTCTGTGATACAGTCAGGTAATTTTAGGGTATCTACTAATGTATTAATATGTTCAATTGTTGCCATTTTAAAGGTTTCGTTTTTTCCTAATTCTACTTCAAAATTATTTATTTTATCTGAACTTCCTAATTTTTTACTTTCTTGATCAGAATCTGGATCTACTATCTTTATTTTAAGAATATTATTTATCAATTCATCCATAAACCGTGGTGATTGATTTATTTTTATTTATTAAATACACAAATTCAAATTATTTTTCACCATAAAAAAAACAGTTTTTCACAATTTTCTTAAATTAATCTTTTATATAAGATGTCCCTAACACTCATAAACCGTGAAGTTAGGACCTGTTCCTCATAAACCGTGAGGAGTGAGAATTAGGTAAAGGAATTTAATAGGTAATCACTAAAATCACTTACCATGTAACCATAAATAGAATAAACTGGTAGATCAAAATCAGCGCCATGTGATGTCTCGTTGATAAACCGTCACTTAAACTTCACACTTTATTTTTTTTTCACTTAAAAAGTCCAATAAACACGATCACTATACTCTAATAAACCGTTAGAGTTTTGTTTTCGCAAAAAACCGTGTCAATATTTGACAATACTTTCGTAAAAAAAAAATTCACTGATTCTAAATTTGGATATTTAAAAATATCCTACTACCGGGCTGCGCCAGTTAAAGTTTAAGGCAGTCGTGGTGGGTTTTTTTATAAAACACTTTTTATTTTATTCTTTAACAAATTTTTATTTAGTTCCTTTCTATTTAAAAGTTACAATAATTCTGATTCTTATATTCGTTGAACCATCATATATATTATATCGTTATACTAAACAAAAATGTAAAAATGTAAATGCAGTACTAGAATTATAATCATATTGTTTGTTCTCTATTTATTCATTACATTGTATGATTATAATTCTAAGAAATGGTTTATCTAAATGTAATATTATAAATGTGTGAAAGTAAAAATATGTACGTAGAATCATTTCTTTTGTTTTTATTTATTTATCTTATTCTATGTCTACATTTAATTTAATTTCTCTATGTTATGATATTTGATAATTTACTGTTACAATGTTGTAGTTACATTTTTATTGATGTTGTTGTTGATAATTTGGTGTTACAATCTTGTCTACTGCTACATTGTTGTTTGGTCAATATGATGTTGGGATGTTGGGTTCGTGTGGAGTGACAATACGTAACTCGCGCAAGGTCAGCTATCTTAACATCATATTCTAAATATTTATAGAGAGAGAGAGAGAGAGAGAGAGTGTTTACTGCTGTGCTGTATTATTTATTTCCTATACATTAATCAATCTCATTTTAATATGTCATACATATATTAATATCATACTCTCATGTAAATCGTATGTACTTAATTGTCAACAAGGGGAAAAGATAATATTAGTGATGTTGCTCATATATACTTTCACATATAATTTTTATTGTTTTGGTTTAGACTTTATGTTTAGAATGTTATTGAAGTATAAACTTTTAATTTAACATAAGTTACATTAAGTGAGATTGACAATACATATGTTATACTAACGTAGGTTCTAAAGTTGAATCGTTCTACATTTTAATTGACCTAAATAATTATATGCCTTGTACAAAAAATTTTATTAACTGATTAGCCTAATCATTTATTTGTTTTAATAAATTTTTATTTTATATTCCGCAAAGTTAAATCTTATTCTATATATTTCTATAAATATTATTGAGAGAGAAATTACTCACAGTTTAACTGCATATTTTATGTGACAATCTTTATTCTCTTTACTCTCTCTCTCTCATAGATGATGTTTATATGAAATGACGCCAAAAAAAGCAAATTTATACCTTCATAAGAAAATACATGTAATTTTGCGCTCGTACCCGCATAGCTTATCTACTCCTGTACACCAGAGATATGCCAAATACAGATGGTGCCACCATAGCAATATTTGCAGACGATACAGCTATTCTGGCGACTGGAAAGTGTATATCAGAAGCAACGACCAAACTTCAAAAAGCAACCGACACAGTGAGTAGTTGGACAAAGAAATGGCGCATTAGCCTAAACGAGGCAAAATCGGTTCACGTAAACTTCACAAACCAGAAAGTTAACTGGATTCTAGTGGAACTTAATTCAAGGCCTGTTCCAAATGCAAATACAGCCAAATACCTCGGCATGACCCTCGATTACAAGCTTAGATGGAAAGAGCATTTTAAAAAGAAAAAAGAAGAATTGAACATTAAATATAGGAAAATGTATTGGCTAATAGGTAGAAACTCTGAGCTTACAATACATAACAAATTGCTATTATATCAGCAAATACTTAAACCAATATGGACCTACGGTATTCAACTTTGGGGTTGTACCAAGAAGACAAATGTACAAATGATTCAATGTTTTCAAAACAAAGTGCTGCGTGGCATTGTAAACGCACCATGGTACATTAGAAATGATAACCTCCATAGGGACTTAAACATGGAATATGTAAGTGAAGGAATGCAAAATCATGCGAAGAAACACATTCAGCGGATATCTCGGCACCAAAATGCAGACATCCGAAGTTTGTTGGATACCACCAATGCAGTAAGAAGACTTCAAAGGCACAAACCTTTGGAATTGGGCAGTTGTATTTAATTAGCATAGAGAAAAATAATTACTATGTAAATAATACTAATTACTATGTAATAATTAATATGTAAATTCAAACGGGAGTAACCATTGGGCTACTGCCCGTCAAATGTGAATCTTCATTTAAGAAAGATAAATTACTAAATGATTTGTAAATCAGTTATAATATTAAATAAAGGAAAAAAAAAATTGGTAGCTTAACTTAATAATAATTATAAATCCATCCTAACAATCTATTACGTCAGTTTTACAATGAGTTTTTTTGACAGCTGACTATTGCGCTGTATTGCATCAACAGAGGGAATGACACATGCAGGATCGGGAGTTCAGCCTTCAAAAATTCTACTTTTGATATTGAGTTTCAATTTCTGTTAATTGCTCACCACCGGGAGAAAGGCTCCATCTTTCATCCCGTTCCACAAACGAAAGAATTTTGAAATTTGTTGGTCTTTGCACGTTTTAGTTCCAGGGTACTATGCAAACATTTACTATGTGACTATCTTAATTATATTTTAATTGTCGAAATAACTTTTTTCGATAAAGATTATCATGTGGAATTAAATGTGTTTGTGTGGCAAGTTGCAAAGGTACTAGAAAAATTCAACTTTACAGACAATTTTACGGTTACGGAAATAAAATTCGGATGACGGAATTTTGGTTAGGATTTTAAATATTTATGCTCAATGTAAACTATTAAGAGCTTTTAGTTTTAAAAGAGCTTCTCAAACCAAACCATGTAACTTTCAAATTTGATATTATAAAGGAAGGTGGTATTTTGGGATTAATTTAGAGTATTTGTTTTCAATGGGCTTTAAGCTTGTTAGTTTATTTCTACTTTCTCGGTGATTTTTATGACTTTACATAAATTCTGTCTTTCGTTAAAATGATATATGATCATAAATCATGTATTTGCAAGAAATGTCAAGAATATTTAGTTTTAAGAGCTTTCACTTATAGAAGCTTTTCAACTCAAATTATTTTATTCAGTAATTTGATATTAAAAAGGGTATTTTTTGGAAAAAATTCAGAATATTTGTTCTCAATGTAAATATCTTTCATCCAAAATGGGTTTCCATTTGCGAGCGTTATATGTGTAAGAGAACCAATTGGTTTGAAAGATGAAAACACTAGACGAAACAGAATGTGATTCATTTGAATGGCCTCAAATAAAACGAAACACCTTGCATCTTTATGCTACGACAAGTTCTAAATATATCGATAAAGCAAATTCAAATATAATTTGAAAAATATCAAGATTTTCGAAATAATCTCAAAATGTCGAATTTACAAAGTATTTTGAATATTCTTTAAAGTTCTCAAATATCAAATTATCCGTAAATATGTAAAACCAAAGGAAATCCTATAAGTGCTAATCACTGACATGTACAGCGTAAATAACCTGGACATTCTTGAATATTTTCGAATAAACTACAGGAAATCGGAGAAGATTTTTTACATATCACCTCTAGATTTAAATGTGTAACTCTGCAAGTTCTCACAACTTAAAGCTAAGCGCAGAATATTACCTTACAAAATTCGAATAAATTCAAAAATCTCGAATAATCCTAGAAATGTCGAAAAAATCAAAAAATCTAGAACAAACCGCGCGGAACAATCTCGATTACCCCAGAACAATTCGGAAAATCTCTATATTATGTGAATATCGATTGATATCGAACAATTCAGCTTTTCCGCTTTCTCCAAAGCTCTCAAAATATGGTTGAAACTAAACAAATCAATTGAGCATCTATATTTTGAACTATTATAGTTTTGTCTTTTATTTTATTTTATTAATTTTACTTGTATATTGTTTAAAAAAAATTTAAATTCATGTAAATATGGAATTATTTGTCAAGTAACTTAATGTTACTAATACTAATAAGCAAGTTACGGCTAAGCTCAACAAGACGATATGCAGTAAGAATAGAACCCTCGGACCTTATCGGGTATTTTTTTAAATATTGAACAATTGTATTCTTCGAATAGGCTCTAAAATTCTTGATTATTATTATTATTATTGAAGGGCCAAGTGGGTGATAAGCCACCTCGCGCTGCGACCTAAAAGATCTATTGTCAAGCCAATATTCAGGTTCTTAATGAACTTGATAATACTGCCAGCCAGCACGTGATACATACTATTTGGGCTTATTGCTCGCCCTCGTAGATGTAAAGACGGTAGCATTGGAACCCAAGGACTTCGAGAGGGCTGTCCCACTCCCGTATATTCCTGCCCCTGCTCCGTCTTCCGTTTGATTTTACTCTTACGAGTTGCTGGGAATTGCAAATCGCCTGTAGGTCACCCAGCTTTACTACAGGAAGGCTAAATAAAACTGGAGGGTGCCTGGTATCCAGAGTCCGCATACTTTAGACTGATTAACCTATCAGCCATTCATCCATCGGTATATGCTGTTCCACCTTAGATTAGGGTTTTTTGTCAAGGTTTTCTCCTTTGGCACCGTACTTTAGCCTGTGCCAAATGGCCAAAAATGTGCAAAATGGCCTTAGTTACCAGTGGTTGCCACGAGGAGATAGCACGTAGGTTACCCTTTACACAATTGTACCCATCACGCAGCTGCCTAATACATGACCAGAACAGCTCACGTGATACGCACCCTACTAGAAGGTTACGGAGCTGGTAGATTAATCTACTCAACTTTGGTTCCACCCTCCAATAGGCGCCAAACCACCAAAATTCTAGAATAACATCGAACTATCAAATACACCCTACTACAAAATCAAACATACTTGAATAATCTCGAAAATCTCGAATAAACTGACGGTTTCGTACCGAATCACCAATTAACTCTCAAACATCGCGCATTTCATTCTGATGATAAACTCCAAAAATCTTGAGAAATTTTAAAAAGTGATCAAAAGATGAAACCTGAGACAAGCAAATATGAAGTTGGGAAGCAAGAATTTCCAAAATCAGGAGAACCCTACTAAACACAACCAAAAAAAAACACCATCACTAGTTACAAAATTAAGTTGGAATTTGCATTTTCCTTATATTTAAAATAGTTTTCCAAAATAAACCGGTACATTTCATTTTTATTTACCGTTTACTGGTAATCAAAAGAACCGCTAAATGAGAAACTATAAGACGAATGAACGCTAATTGATTATAGAGACTGACTGGTTTGACTCAAGTAAGGGAAACAAGAATTTATTTTCAGTCGCGGTTATGTATTTTTCTAGTTTCTTCTTGATTTTTATGAAAATCAAGATGACACGTCGCAAGCTGCTAACACCAGCAGATTACTATATAAGCTCCCTTTTCAAATCAAATTTAACCTTTTGCAAAACGAAATTTTTTCTGTTGGGAAATCTAATTCAACCCTTTCTAATCAAAACTTGATTTGTAAAAGGTTGAATTTGTTTGGATAAAGGCTCAATTTGATTTGTGGAAGGTTGAATTTTGTTACATGGAAAAGGGGTAAACTTGGAGCTACGCAAAAGGTATAATATAAATAAATCAATCCAGCAAACATAAAATTCTTTGTCGTTTGATGTCGAAAGCTTTTATTTTAAATGAGTTTAGCTAAGTTTCTTCTAAATCTAAATATCGGTCAGAACCTATAGGCATTTTTATTTCTATCTAGTCAGAAATGAGAAGAAATGGTTGAACCTTTCTTAAAACAATATTTATTAGCAGCAGGAACAATTTCTTCCTTTTCTAATAATTAGACCATCGCCTTTTCTTAAAAATTTCCAAGAAATGTACCGTTCTGCAAATTTACGCTTTAAGCTTAATCTGAGCTATCTAATCTTAAAATTGAAGTAATAAAGGAAATTTCTTGGGCCTTCACAACCGTAGGCCCCTCCGCGGCCACGGGTGCTGCGGGTACCTAGTTACGCCACTGGTTTCACATAATTTTTATTAGTACGAGTATAGGTGCTATCACACAAAGCGCGGCGCGTCGGCGGCAAATTTAAATACACGTTTTTTTGCTTATGTAGTGATAGGAAATCGTAGCTTGAACAAAAATAAAATTATTATTCTTAAAACCATTTACAAACTTTATATTTTTAATAGAGAAATTACAAGTTTAGTAAATGGTATAAAATGAAATTTTATCTGCCGGCAAAAAAACATCGTCGTTCATCGCTAGTTTATATGTTTACACAAACTACGATTTCCTATCACTACATAAGCAAAAAAACGTGTATTTAAATTTGCCGCCGACGCGTCGCGCTTGGTGTGATAGCACCTTATAACATTCGTACCTATGAGTAATTTTTATAAAACTTTTCAAATGTGATCAAAACGGTTTTAAATATTAAAATAATATTCATTATCGAATAAACTTTGTTACAACGAATAATAATATTAAATTTAGTGTTGTATAAGGAGATAAATTGCATGATAAAAGAAAACAAAATAGAATGTTATTGTCCAAGAAATTGGATTCCAATTTAAATTATTTGTGGTGAATATAACAGCAATTTATTTAATTTTATTCAGGTTTGAGTATTAGGTAGGGTTAGATTCCACGTTTTATGTGGAATTTGTTTAAATTTATTATTCGAGAGATATCTGCCGGTAATTTTTGGAAACTTTTACAATTGAATATTCGAATCCAATTCTATTTATTGACGTACATTTATTTATTAGCGACAGATAGCGGAACGTTCATATTTCTATGTTTGTGTATTCTATTAGAGCAAAATTTTAGCAAAAGATGGAAATAGTAAAAGATAAAATTATTACAGTTTTTCCCTATGAAACTGTATTGCTTTGTTATCTTTACAACAACAATTGCAAACAAATATTTC
This sequence comes from Tipula vernalis, assembly GCA_958295665.1. NCBI lineage: Eukaryota > Metazoa > Arthropoda > Insecta > Diptera > Tipulidae > Tipula > Tipula vernalis. Next base: position 224,960,471 of record OY282559.1, on the reverse strand, counting down.
AAAAAAGGAATTAACTATTTTTTTTTTTGGAGCTAGATACATCGATTTCGATTTTTATTCACCTCATCGTAAATTACTAAAAAATTGTTTATTTCTAACCCAAGAAAAGTTTCGTTTATTTTTTATTTATTTTTGTTTTGCTCGAGAACGACTTTTCAGTATTATCGACATTTCGAACAAGAATCAAGAACTAAAAAAAAATAATTCTTGCTTCGTGGTTTGGTAAACAAATAAATATAAAATATGTTTTATTCCAGTTTTACCAAAGCAAAAGAAATAAGAAAATCTTGTTGTTGTGGGGTTGTTATAAAAGTGGTGAAATTTTGTAAAAAATTAAAAATAATTGATTTTGGTTTTATAAAGTAGATGTCTCCGTATTCCTCACCTTTTTTAAGTTTTCATGAAGCCTTTAAAAAACTAACAGAAACATTTTAGAAACTCAACGAAACGTTTTATAATTCAAACGAATCATTGACCATTTAAATAAATCAAAAATCTATTGAATCCTGTTGTAAATGAAATGAAGCCTATCTGAATCCTGTACCGGATTCGAGCTACAGCCAAAAGTAACTTCTTCATCATATTTCCGGTAGGGATGGGTCGAATATTCAACCGATCGGCAGGTTTTTTTTTTTGAGATTCGGTAAGATTCTGCATTTTCGATACGATTCGGCCGAATACCGAATCATTTAACCATTTTCTGGAAAAAAATTTGGCTTACATACAACAAAAGACAGTCTGTACCTACTATAAAAGTAAATTATGTTTAATAAAATGATGGCATGTTATTTTGTCTATATTCGGCATACGCAATAAATATTTTTTTTATTTATAAATGCCAAAAAATGGCCAAATGGCAAAAATAAAATATAGCTTACATTTCTATCTTGTCAATATTTAAAAAGATTTTAAATTGAAAGTAGAACATTTCAAGTTTGTTTAATCCGTAACAATGAGTGATAACAAAAAAATTATTTGGAACTTCTTTGATTGAATTATTATTTGGAACAAACTTGAACTGATGATGATTTTAATAAAAATATGCAAAGTGTAATGCTTGTGGAAAAAATATCGCAAGGGGTACAGACGGAACTGCAACGTCAACATCTTTGGTTAATCAGATTAAACGAATTCATAGTGATGAGTATTAAAAATATACTGAAATTAAGAAGAAAAAGAAAACGTCCAAAACATTTGTATTATGCTGTAGCTGAAATGAACGCGTTGAGTACGAACTACTCATTCGTTGAAAATATAGGATTTAAAAGACTAATATTGGTTGTGTGAATATGACTACGCCCTTTCTCAATTGGTGTCGTTATTTTTACTGCTTACGTAAACTATAAATGCGCAATACTTGTATTCTGTAGTACTTGATGTCAGCTATCAAACGCAGTATACGACATTTGGTTGAAGTGTAAACAAATAGTATTTTTTAACTCTTTCAAAATGTAGAATTTTATTCCAAATAAATATCATTTGCGGGAAGTTTTATTTCATTATTTTATTGCAAAGAAAGCATGCGATGTCGAAGAACCATTTGTGAAATACTGATTCAAAGACAACAAAGAAAAGGTTTTCTGCATCGGATAGTTACTGGAGATGAAAAATTGATTTATTATGAGAATCCCAAACTCCAAAAATCTTGGTTGAAGCGTGGTGAAGCTGGTCCATCGCAACCAAAGCGAGATATCCATTGCAATAAGGTTATGCTCTGTATCTGGTGGGATCAGAAAGGTGTGGTATATTATGAACTGCTGGAATCAGGTGAAACTATCAATGACGATGTGTACCGACGACAACTAATACGTTTGAAGCGAGCTATAGAGAAAAATGACCAGATTGGGTGAATAGACACAACAAATTAATTTTTCAGCATGACAATGCAAAACCACATATTGCAAACGTTGTGAAAAATTATTTATAAGGACAGGACTGGGAAGTTTTATCCCACCCGCCGTATTCACCAGACATAGCTCCTTCAGATTACTACTTATTCCGGTCGATGCAGTCGTCTCTTTCTGAACAGCGGTTCAGTTCTCGCGCAGAGATCGAAAATTGGCTTAATGATTGGATCGCCTCCAAAGACCAAGATAAACAGAGAGGGAATCCGTAAACTGCCTGAAAAATGGGGGAAAGTTGTAGCTGCAAATGGAGCATACTTTCAATAAATAATTCTTTCATTTGCTAAACAAGCAAATGTGGTTTATTTTAACATAAAAGGGCGGAGTCATATTCACACACCCAATACATAAAAGATTTCCTCAGAATAATTTGCCTAAACGAAAGTATTTTTCAAAAACTATAATTACAGAATTTATGATCGGGTAGTGAAATCTATTAACAAAATTGTTGAAAATTATAAATATATTTCCTTAACATCTGACATATGGACACACATGGCGGTTTAATTAGTTTACAGCGCATTGGATTGATAATAACTAGGCTTAGGATTTTTATGCACCAAAACATAAAAAACATGTACTTAAAATATGTGCTTAATAAGAAGAAATATGCAAGTAAAAGAACAAAATATGTGACTAAAAATGTAAAAATATTTCTAGAAAACAAAAAGCACACTTTAGTAAAATATTTTTATCAGTAAATACATGTAGGTACTATATACCTATGTAAATGTAAATATAAGCAATATTTTACAAATAAATTATTTTTAAATAATAAAATCCGGGGACTATTTGTGAATTCGATTCGAACGTATTAGGCTCTTCGATTTATAAGAATCGTATTTGATATAAATAAGAAATGAACGAATCTAATTTAATTCAAATAAGAATCAGATATTTCGAAGGCTCCAATACGTTCTAATCGAATTCACAAATAGCCCCCAGAATAATAGTAATAGAAAACAATCAGTACGCATTATATATATTGTATCGTATAACTTACGAAAATCTTAAATAAAATAATTATCAGAAGAAAATGCATTTCAAAATCAAATGAAATACGAGTACATCACAAAAATTCGGTTTGATTCTTAAATTTAAATAAAGTAGAAATCTTATTCTTCTAAATCTTACTTACGCCTAGTTTCCATTCATTTAAAGGCAAAATTTTCAGATACCGGAAGTCGTTTCATCTCATTCGCATTTCCAGGCGGGTAGGCATTTCTAGTATCTTCAAAGGTTGCTTTAATTCCGATATGACATTTTTAATTTATTTTTAATTCGTTCATCGACAGCTCCACTAATTGTTTCAACTTTTCTATTAGCTTCCAGGAATAAGTTTAATTGTCCCACTAAACTTTTATTTGAGGACTCTTTATATTATGGTTGTTAGATGGCTATAATTACCAGTTATGTAAGCCAAATCATTTTCAAAGTTGATTTATCCAATATTGTCTTAGCAGTTTAAATATAAGTAGGATCTTAGTCATTTAGTTCCAAAATAATTTCTTTAATGCTTTCGATATTTTCGAATTTTTCTGTGAAAGAAACATTTTTAATGCAAACGAATGTAATCCATGAACTGCACAAGTCACATGTAAAATTTTGGCTTTCACCATGTATTGCGCCCCAGAAATAAATCATCAGAAATAAAAAGCAACGTTTCTGTCCCTCTCGAATTTTTCTCCTAATAATTTGACAGAGTCGTCGAACAAACGGGCGTTTATTGAATGGTTGGTTTTGTCGAGGAACGCAACGTTCAATAAAATTTTTGTTTGGCTTCCGGTTCATCGAGATCCAATATCCCTACTATCACATTGGTTACATAACGTCCAGGGGCTATTCCTGACGATACAAATTCGAATGTATATGATTCATATTTGATTTAAATAAGAAGCGAGTGAATCTGATTCAATTCAAATAAGAATATTATACTTACGTATTCGTATCGTATTCAGCAATAGCCCCCACAAATATTCATTTTATGTTACTAGCTGTACTTTGTTAATTTTTTTGTCGTATATTGCATTAATATATCGTTTTCTCTCCGTTGATTCGTGCGGTATAATTTTTTGGCATATTTTTTTAGAAACGACAAAGACACTTTCTTATTTAATTTCGCCAAAAAATCAGCAGCTAGCATGACCATAAACAAATGCTCGTTGAATTTCGCATAACTCGAGCTAGTCACATTCTTAAAAAACGGCTCAGAATGTTTTTCCGTCCGTCTTTCTACCAGTTTTTGTAGCACAAAATGGCCCCGTCTGTCTTGAAAACATTACGTTATTCTTAAACATTAAATTTTGCTTTACTATTAAAGCTTTGTTTTACTTTCGGCGTCTTAAAAATAATTGAATTCCTGCACGTTTTAAAAACACACGTGAAGTAATCAACGATGCACCAATTAAATTAAAACTAAATTTATTTTTGGTAGCGAGTAGCGACAACTAATAGTTAATATTATCTAAAGTGGCATATTGAATTAGGAACTATGTATTCAAGTTGTTAAATTGAATTGCCTACATGAAGGCGATTTAAAGTGTTTTATAAGAAGAATTTCATAATCGCTATTATCTGTAATAGAATATTCGTTAATTACTAAAATGTTTAGTAAAATATGTATTTATGGATAAATTTTGTGCTAACATGCGGGAATATGTAAAAATATGCTCGAATATGCATTTTGCTCGAAAGTTTCTAATTCATAAAACATTTGTATCCAATTTTCTTTTCCTTAACCCAAAAAAAGATGTATTTACATAAGAATCCGAAGCCTAATAATAACTTTAAATTCAATCATTTTTCTGGTAGTGGTTAGATGATTAAAGAAAAATTTCTTACAATGTTATAATTATAAATATGGAATATAATCATTTCAAACATTCATGTAATCGTTCAAGAGAACGGCGCTAACATGGTTAACGGGTTTAATGAAGCAAAAATTATTGGTATTTCATAATGTATCAAATCGCAAAGTTTCCTAATTGATTTAATAGCGGTAAGTACAAAAATTGTAGGACTAAAAAGCTAGTACAGTATGTATCTACTAGGTGGAACTTAACTTTTAACATGTTACAACGAATTCAAGAACAAAAAGAGGGTTAATTTTTTATGCTGTTGACACTAATTTGGGTTCATTAAATTCAAATAAATGGAGTTGAATGGAACCATTACTAAATTTATTAGAACCTTTCGAAGAAATTAACAAAACTATGAGTTCAGATGTTGCTTTAATTTCGGAAGTTATCCTTAAGAAGAAAAGGAGCGAAACCAAAACAACTTTTTTGGAGTAGGAACGATGAAAGACGCTATTATACATCCATTGAGCTGAGATCTTTTCAAGTCAGTTATAAGGAATGACCCTATTGATTATTTCGAAACTGACTCTATTGATTATTTCGAAACTGAAATCGAAATAGAACGTATAGTCCAGTATTTGACGGTAAAAATAAGTTATTACCTCAGAATTCTCACGGATAATAAAGATTTTCGTGAAATTTGGCGGTAAGTAGGGAATGTTTCAAGGAAAAAAAGTTATAAAGTGTCGATGTGTGCTATTAGCCTGGGGGTGGATTCCACCCCTTCTAGGAAGTGGAAATTAGTACACCCAAAATAACCGCAGAAATCGATAGAGCCATGAATTCTAAGCAAACAATGTGACATGAAGTTTTTTCGATAAATCAATAATTTGATACAGATGGGTGTTTGCTACATTTATAATTAGTTTTGTTGAAATGTGGTTTAAGCAAAATTAAAATCAAAATGTAATATTTTGGTTATGTTGTGTTATAAATTAGAGAACAATATAGATAGTCAAGTGTTTGACGGTAAAAATAGGTTATTACCTAAGAATTCTTACGGGCACTAAAGTCTTAGTACACTCAAAATAACCACTGATATCGATAGAGGGATGAATTCTACGTAAAAAATATCATAAGAAGTTTTTTCCATAAATCAATATTTTTCGAGTTATTCGCGATTGAATATGTTGATTTTTCATCTAAAAAAGTCATGTTTGAGAGTAATCCGAAAATTTCACCGAAAAACGCGATTAGTTTTTTAACGATAACTTTCTTAATTTTTAAGATATCTAATCATTCCAAAAACCAGGGAATTTCAAGGGCTATAAAGCCCTAAAGTTGAACATGGAAAGGTTCAATCGTTTTTGAGATTTTTGAGTTAAAAGGGTTCGGAGAAGGTGGTCTTCACACTCAAATGTAAACTAAAAACAATAATATTTCAATTAAATTTCATTCGAGAGAAATAAAAAATAACAAAGTTCTCTGCAAGAAAAACCTAAATTTTTGTAATCTTGCATTTTGTACGTATCTCACGGCTCGTCTGAACGCGGCTCAACCCAAAAGTGCTTGCACTTCTGTTTTTTTTATGGCATCATGTTCCCTAAGGTCTAACAATAAGATAACATTTTTTTTAAAATCATCCACCGACCAGTTTACATTTTCGCGCCAAAATTCGAAAATTGGAACCAAAAAAAAAAGGTTTTTTTGGTCTGAAAAAGTGAAATATCTTATTTTGTATGCCCTTCCGGAGGATTCCAGCATACAAAGATCGAAAAAGGAAAGTCTCAGGAAGAGAATGGAGAAAAGTACAGGTCAAAAGGTTGCTAATTTGCGAATTATTTCTCTCTTTGTCGACAGATGTCTTCTAAACACATACGTGGGGAAATAATGAATTATTTCAAACAAATCAAAACTCATGAAAGTCGAGAAGAACAAAAACCTTTATTTCAGTAGTATTAATTCAAGTTTGATTCAATTAATTATATGTGGTAACTATTATATTCAGCTCTCATTAATTTATCATTATAATCTGGTTGGTTTTCAGAAACTTGATATTTGTTCCACATTGTCTTGAAATCAGAATGCACTGTCTCCATGGCCTGTTCCATGTTGAACCCAAACCCTCTTCTATGGCCTTCACAAAAATCTTCTGTACGATAAAATACTGCATGTACTTTTGGTGTGACTGATAGGCCTAGGGCCAAATAGCTAGTCTTGAATTCAGCGATAGATTCTTTGTAACAATCATTTAATTCGATTCCAAAACAATTGTGAACTACACGATCAAAATCCTTCAGTGTTTCCACATATTTCAAACAACCAATGGAGCAAAACGATCGGAGACTATCCACTTTTTTCAATAATATTCTAAATGAATTGCCATTGAATTTGGTACCTCCTTGAGTAAATTCTCGTTGAACATTGCATAGGTTGATCCATTCTGTTGTTTCAGTAACAAATTCATCTTGCATATGGCTGACTATTTTATTAACCATACCAAGCATTAGATGTAGTTCTGGAGGAGGAATAATGACAAGAATTTTTTTATCGTCATCAGCTGAAAAAACTGGAGGATTGATACTTTTGAAATTTTTCGCATTTTTCATTATCGATCCGCCAGCGTTTCTCCAAGCTTTAAAATATGAGGTTGAGTTTCCCACAGTTCGCCGAGGTCCGACGTGCTCCAAATTTGTGCTTTCACAAAGGCACCATGTACAAGGGTACGTCGATGACTGAGACATAATCCCTGTCAGAATATTGGCTAATTTGAGATCAGTCGCTATGGTACCAGAAAAATCCTCAATTTTCAATATTTTCCATATTGCTGACACGTTTTCATAATTCTCTTGAGCCGATTTCACAATAGCAAGAATAAAGCTTTTCTTAACGCCTGAGTCAGCAAAAGCTTTAGCAAACACGCCGTCATCATACTTTTGACGTTTTTTCTCCTGTTGACAAATTTCAGTTGAATCATCTTGAACAGACAGGCACACCTTCAAAAAACCACCGCCACCATCAATTCCAAATTTTAAGTGCTGATTTCTAATATCCCGCTGTTTCTCGATATGAGAAAGAAAATCTTCAAGAGTATGGCAGTAAACTATGGGACATTGGATTGGTGTGCTCATTTGAGCTTTGATGGTTATAAAATCTATTATCTTAGCACAAAAGAAACTTTTTACCTCGCCATTCTTCTGTTCCAGGCTTTTTTTCAATCCTGGCTCAATTATCGCCCGCTTTTTGGTAGCAAATCTTAAAGCGGTCGCTATATCAAGAGTAGTCTTTGTGCTAAGATTAAATTTTGTTTTGAAGCTGGTTCCTCTTCATTTTTCTCGTGGGGATTTATGAATAATTTCATGGAGTTTCCTCCACGTGCCTGAGTAAGGGAGACCGTCGAATCCTTTTTGTTTACTTTGTCATCAATATCATGTTGTTGAATTGCAATTTTACTGATTAATGTTGACGCCACTTGTTCCATTACTTTCTCCCCCATTGTATTTATATAATTGCATACATTATCAACTTGGGCAGATTTAGTGCATTTATGAGGTGTTCCTCGTTTGGGATCGATAAAACATTTGGAACAACGTTTGATGCATTTCCCGTCAGCCGATTTTTTTTGTTAAGAAGTTGCATGGATATCACATTACTTCGAGCAACACAAATAGCACTGACAGAGATTTTGAGTCCTAGATCTCGTAGTTAAACTTACACTGAAAAACTTAGAATAATCAGGTAGCTCGATATTCTTGGAGGGAACGATTTCTGGATCAGCACTGGGAAGTTGTCGGTAGACGTTCCATTTGCATCCGGCACGGTAGACGTTCCGTTTGCATCCGGCACAAAGAACATTCGGCAGTCTTTCATCACACAAGATATTGTCCACACGATGTTTCAGTAATTTTTCTAGATTCGATTGCAGCGAGGCTTCTATCTTGAACACGACATTATTCTTTTTTAAGCACAACAAACAAATTTTAGTTCTCTTCGTGTGAAAGTGTGCGGGCAACTTTCGGAGGATTAAAAATTTTCGACATTATGGAAAACTAAAATGAACTGATCGAGGAAGAAATGTTTTCTGCTTTTCTTGTAACCTGCCTACTGCATTCTCTTCCTGAGACTTTTCATAAAACATAAGATATTTCACTTTTTCAGACCAAAAAATCATTTTTTTGGTCCAATTTTCGAATTTTGGCGCGAAAATGAAAACTGGTCGGTGGATCATTTCAAAAAAACTTTTATCTTATTCATTAGACCTTAGAGAACATGATGCCATAAAAAAACAGAAGTGCAAGCAATTTTGGGTTGAGCCGCGTTCAGACGAGCCGTGTTCTTTAGTTTTTGAATTATTGTTTACAATTTTTTTTTTTTTCAAAAATTTCAAAAATCATTTCTAAATTGAATCAAACTTTTTTGTAAATTTAGGCATTCTAAACTATTCAAACATCTAAAACATATAGTTAGTACCTAAATAAAGTAAAGGATTGCCCAAATGAGACGCAGGAAAATAAACGCAAACTAAAACTACAAATATTTATTTTTAAATCAAGTTGGGTACTTTATTTTGAAAGTTTATCGATGCCATTTATATATAAAAAATGATATCACTCAAATGTTTACCACGGCTGTATTTACAGACGTCGATCCGATGGTCAAAATTTTTGATGGCATTTTCCAATAGGGACGATTCTATAGCATTTATCTCGGTTATTATGTTTTTTTTTAGGTCTTTTATGGTGGCTGGACTATCAACGTACAGTTTGCTTTCCAAAAATCTCTATAAAAAGTAATCTAATGGCGTTAAATGGCATGATCTTGCAGGCCAATTCACATTTCCGCGACGGGAAATTAAGCGATTTTCGAAGAACCTTTGCAATTCGTCAATATTCTCACACGTAGTATGGCAACTTGCACCGTCTTGTTGAAAATAAACATTACCCAAGTCGATTCCATCAAGCTGAGGCAAAAAATAGTCCGTTATCATTACATGGTATCGCATAGAACTGATGTTAACCGCGTTTCCGTCCTCATTTTCAAGAAAATAAGAACCGATGATGCCTTTTGACCGCAAGGCACACCAAACAGTCACTTTATGAGGATATAACGACTGCTCTTCATATTCACATGTATTCTCGTTGTCCCAAATGCGACAGTTTTACTTGTTTACCGTCCCTTTCAACGTAAAATGCGCCTCTCTGAAAATGATTATAGATAAAAATTGGTCAACAATTGCACGGTGCTCTAAGAGCCCATCGGTGAACACATGATGCGAATGACGGTCAATTAGCTTGATCTCTTGTGTTAATTGAATCTTGTATGTGTGTAAATTCAAGTCCTTGTGCATAATTCGCAATAAACTGGTCCTAGAAATGACCAATTCAAGTGATCGACGCGTTGTTGATTATTTCGGATTATCTCTCACACTTTCCCTCACAACAGCGATATTATCTGGTGTGGGAACAGTTTTTGGCCTGCCAGGCTAACGACCGATGATTGTTTCATTTGGGTGGTTATGGCGACCAAAATATTCACGAATTGCGCGAAACGTGTTTTTATTTTTTTCACCATTTTTGTAGTGCTCTTGAATAACTTTAACACAATCTTCAATCGAATACGACCCCATAGCGATAAATGGCAAACATTCAACTGACAAAATGAATTGAAATGACAGAAAACAAACATGGGTCTTTGCAAAATTATTTTTTATTTTCCTGAGTCTCATTTGGACAACCCTATACATTGTAAATGTATTACGTTTAATTTCAATTCTTGTGGCTAAGCCATTACAACCATTTTATTTTCATCATAACTACGTAAGTTTCTATGCTAAAGACTTTTACTAAAGCTCATTTTTAAAATTCTTAAATTTTTTCAAGTACTTTAAAAAAGGTGTGACAAATGTTACTCCAAAAATTACTCGTTCTTCCTTTATTTAACGTTGAAAGGTTCGAATTCGGTTTTCGGCGAACAAACAGCCACGTTCCTTGAGCCATTCCCTACTTACTGTCCAAAATTTGCGTCAATTGGTTTTGTCCGTAAGAATTCTGAGCGAAAAATCATCAAACACTGGACTAATTGGTTTATGCCGGCAAATACGGAAAAATGAGCAGCCTTACTGTAGCAAGATTCGAAGAAAAATTCAATTGAAAATTAATGTTATACTTTAGATACCATACAATTCTAGATAAACGCAAATTATACAATATCTGGTTATTTTCGGAATCTGTTATTTTCTCAATCTCACTAAATAAACTTGGAAGAACAGGATTATAACAATTCATAACTCAAAAATCAACTTCATCTAACTGTCCAAAAATAAACATTATTTTGCCAAAATCAAATTTATTTAAAATTCAATTTTTTTTTCTTCATATTCTGATTAATTTAGGATGATGCCAGTTCTGAGTCTGAAACTACTCCTATTGAATATTTTACCATCATATTTCTGCAATTAAACTGTTTTAGCAATAAATAACCAAGATTTGATTAACTCTCTATTTCTTTACCGAGCACCTATGTTATGGTTGATTTCGTTAAAATTAGATGTTGCGTCTTTGTCAGTTACTGCAGGCAGAGCTAATTCACCTCCAGAATGCTGGAACAAATTTGCAGAAAAATATTTATAGACGTGTATTACAAAATTGGGGTTTTTTGGTCTTACCATATTTTTATGTTGATGTTTAATTTTATAGGAACTGATCGAAATTATCAGGCAAAATCCATCTTTATACAAGAATAAAACAATCCGGCAACGAGTTTAGGAGCAAATCGTGATTTCGATTGATAAGTTATTCACCTTAGAGGATGCTCAAGTTCATGTAGTCTAAACTGTTGCAAAGTATTAATATTTCACCCTAAATTTGAATTCGTGGCTTTTAAAAATATACAATCTAATGTGGAGTTCTTTCAGCCAAAAAAAATGATGTTACATCAAAAAAAAAAATTGAGGTGTGGCCAACACACGACTTTTTTTTACGGGAGAATTTTGAGAAATTTTATTTTTTTCTTAATTTTTAAATTTTTTTTAAATTTTTTATTTTTATTTGTTTTTAATTTTTGGAAGCATTTTGTATTAAGTAGTTTTTTGTAAACCTTATACTTTTTAAGATATTTGCAAAATAAATTTTCTGGACCAAGGGAGTGGCCACTTCCGATTAGCCGATTTGGAGTAAAATTAACTGGGACCTCCCAATTTATCAAAAAAGCTTAAATCTGAAGTTTCAGTTCGATTGGTTAAACCATCTGGGCTGTAGAGACGACACAGACAGACTGACAGACTGACGGACAGACAGACAGACACCATTTCGAAACCCACTTTTTCGGACTCAGGGGACCTCAAAACAAATAAATTTCTAAAAATCTCAAGGTCCAAAATTTTCATGATTACTATACTTTATTTTACTATACTAAAAGAAAGTAAAATGATGTAAATCAATTGTGCGCTTTTTATCAGCTAACAAAATTGATGTTTTTTTGTTTTATGTACATCAATTTTGAGAAATTGAGGTTTTTTGATAAATTTGTCTTCCAGCAAATACTAACACCAACAAACATAAATGTCAAATATAAAAACAATAACAAGGTTGACGCCATTTTTTAAATTTACCATTCGTGGATTGTCATTTAGGGGACGAATCATTTAACGACGAACATCATATTGAAGGAGCAAATCGGACATCACAATCAAATGAAAATGTAGAGCTAGGGACACTGTCTGAAGCTGTATTAAAGCACATGGGAGATTTAAAACATAAAAACAAAACATTATAATACAAATTTTATTGTCGATTTTTCAAAATTTCCGCCAGAATTTCGAGTTTTTCTGTGTGCCTCCTTTCTTTAGCCTCCTCCTTTCGTTGACTTATTTACTCCTTTTGGTTCCCATTTCTTTTAAAAATTCCTCCATTTTTATATTTTTTGCTTTCTTTTCGGTTAAAACACAAGAGATGTACATAAATTTTGACAGCAAAACTTCAAATCAAAAATATATTATTTGGTTACCAATACAACGATAAACAACCCCATGCAGCTTTGTCGTTCTTTCAGCCACGTTCAAAATTGATGGAATTGATAAACCTGAAAGAACTCCACGTAAATGTTTTTGGTGGATTTTCATACGCTAGATGATGTACTAAATAACAAAGTATTAAACTAAAATATATAATATTTTTTTACCAATTTTTGATAGAAATGACGGCAATGATGTGTCACATTTAAAAAAAAATGGGGCGCGGTCAATGCCTACTATACTGCTGCTATATGCTTGCTATAGCAAGCGTATTTAACGTAATCGTCTAATTCTGTGTGTCTCAGAAGACTCTTCAAACTAAACTTTTGTAAGACCCAGTAATTCATACAATATATCAATAGATGTCACTAGGTTAAAAGTTTTCAATTGTGCCTTATACCAGAGCCTTCTAGAGTATAGAGCCATAATCTTAATGACGTATTTTTTAGAAGCTTTTTTAGTGGTATAACTTTTCACTGATTTCCATAGGAATCCATAGTAAAAACGGTGTTGTTTAGCTTCAAGTTTTTCAATGAAAAAAGCAAAAATGTTTATATAAAAGTTTTCTACATATCTTTAAGAACAATATACAAGAAGGCCATATTGGTATTAAGTAAATATTAGTTGCAGAAATATTAAAATTAAATTATTTCTAGAATATATTTTTTTGAACCTTCATTTTGAAAAATACATCAAAGTTGGCTCTGACAAATTAAAATAATACTTGCTAAATTTATCTTTAGTTTTACTAGTGTACGTAAGATGTCTAAAATGTTCAAAGAAAAATACGAAAACAAATTATTTAATCCCAAAATTGTCACACGTTCCTATATTTTGTGAATTTGTTTTGCTTTTCCTACAATTTTTGAACTTGAAATTTCCCCAGGTGATAATTTTTGGTACGATTTTTCCAAATTTTTACGGCCATCACTGCCATCTATGTAATGTATATTGACTTAATGACCAAACGAATCGTAGTAAGCTTTTATTTCAATTAGACCAGAATGCTGTTGTTATGAATTTATTTTAATATTTTGGTTTAAATAAATCAATTATTACAAGAAAATGAAAACGATTTACTTAAACGATATTCATGCATGTTGAAATTCAAACATTTATGAAAGTATTTCAGAAATCATAATTAAGAATTTGTAACGTTTTCATTTAAAAATTTGTCTTAGGAAAAAAAGTGATTTCCCATATGTTTTGTGTGTTTTACTATGAAAAGTTTGGTTTTTTCCTCGTTTCTAATTCCCTTATAAAAGCTCAGATTTTTTGAATATGGCTCTATAAAATACAGGGTGCTCTGCTTATACTCAACTAAACTTTTTAAATGTTATTCAAATTTCATAAACAACTGAAAATATTGTAAAATTATAAATTTTTTATTATTATGTTGTAATATTATAAAAAATTGTGCATTGTAAAGCACTGAGGGTTATGGAAAATGCATTTGGAGTAAAGAAAGCATGATGGTGAGCGATTTTTAAAATCACTGGAATTGAAAATTATAAATTGCGATAACCGCCTGTTATGTAATGCACAATATTTGCATTAATTTGAGTTTTGAGTTGAAATCGTTTGAAGTAGTTTTAGATGAATACTTCGATAATTTTAATAATGATGCAGATGATGAAACAGCTTTAGGATTATTGACGTAGATTAAGGAATCTTCCTATAGAAATAAATGTAATATAGTAAAACAAGATGAATTCAATCTTTTATTTAAAAGTAATTCTTAAAATAATTCAGCCTTTCACAATTCAATATATTTCACCACATCACCAGTATTATTATTATGTATTTGCATAAGTCACTCATCTTCACTTGAACTAGAAAGCTCCATCAAACTGGACATATTTACATTTATGTACAGTTTGGTGGCTTTTTATAGTAGTTTCATATTTTTATCTGTTGTTTATTTTCTACATTTTCACAATTTAATTTTTAATTTGCGCATACTTCGTATTTTAAACTGTACGTCACATATATTGAAAAGTCGTCGAAAAGTAACCTAGAAAATTGACTTTTCACCTAGCATATATGGGAAAGTACCCTCTAAACATGGCGAAACATAAACGTAACGTAAGCAAACGCATTTATATATGAAAGAGTTCGCAAACGTAACACCTTGGCGAGCAAAAAATGTAACGTTTTTGTTTCACCTGTGGCCCTATTCTGGTAATTCCCGGGGAACGGGGAATACTTTTTTTTTACAGCAGATATTCCCAGATACATATTTCCAACTTTTTATTCCCCATTTTCTTAAAGTGCATTCTGTCAATTGGGGAATAAATATACAGGGGAAATAAATTTAGTTGTATCAAAATTATTATAATAATTCTTATTTATTATAATACTTTCTTTAAAATTATTAACAGTATTAATATTATTAATTATTAATAACAACTACATATAAACAAACATTTTCGTTAAAAATCTATTCCCCATCAATTCATTCATAAAATCGGTGTGGAAAAACAAACGTCAAAACTGCTGTAATGGGGAATAATTTTTTCCCAATAAAAAATCTTTCCCGAACACCAGAATACACTTTGGGGAAAAGGGAATAATACTGCAACAAAATTTAAAATTTCTATTCCCCGGGAATTACCAGAATAGGGCCACTGGCGTATGAAAATTAAAATGAAAGCGAACTATTTTTAAAAGTGTTTATATAGTAGTAGTTCGCATTTTCTTCATAAACGTAACGTTTTTAATACCAAATCATTCGCTTTTATATTAATTTTATTATAGAAACGAAGTGAAAACGCAACGCTTGCAAAATATTTTTTATTACGTACTGAATTCGTTTAAACGAAGAATCTCATTTTGAAATAAAAATAAAAACGCAAATGTTAGTTAACATTAATATTTTATTATGATTTAAAATAAATAAATGTATTTATGTATATTTATATCACCCGTAAAATTTCATTATCACAAATTATAATGTTATTAATTATACTTCATAATGATATAGGATTTGACCACTATATTTGAGTTCTGGCCAAACCAAAAAAGCTCCGCGCAACTTCGTTTGTGACAATATCATTAAAGCATGCTCGCACATACTTATCTAAGCTCTGGTCATTAATTTTTTTAAATTTTTTACCTAAAATTATAATAATTTTTTAATAAATTTAGTACATACATTTAAACAAATATTCGTAATAAAATAGTTAGTCTTACCAAAGCCTGCTCGTATTCCTCATTTTTGCTTTGTTCTTCAATTTCTTGGAACTGCTACACGCTTGCTACAGGAAGATTTAAATCTACTAGAAGCCCGGAAGCCGTGATTCCTTGATTTGAATTATTTTGTTGCTCTCGTCTTAAATATTTCACCTCTTTTATTAACGTCTTAAGTAGAGCAGTGTTCGCCAGAATAAGCTGTTCTTTGCTTTCACATTTTGTTCAAGATACTACATTTGTTTTTGGGGTACCTGATTGATTTGCCGACTGCTGTTTATTTTTGTCGCTTGTGATAGTGCTGGTTGTACTTTGTGGGCCATCTTGAGACATTGCTGATTTTTGTGCATCGCTTGTATTTATAATATTATTGTAATTAAATCTTTTAGCTGCTACTACGTTTGAGGAACTGTTCTCACAATTATATGGTTGATATTTATTTTGTTGAACATTTTGAGATGCTTTTGATTTTTGTGTAGCACTTGGATTTATTAGACTGTAATTAAATTTTCTTTTAGCTGCCACTACATTTGAGGAACTTTCTCCACCATTATTTGTATGAAATATATGGGGCTTTTCAAACAAGGGCTTCTGGGTGCTGGCTGGCCATTAGTTTTCAGAAATTCAAAATGATAGTTTTCATCCTCGCCGAAATCTTCGGTGTAAAGACAATTCATTGAATTATTCATGTCCTAAATTAAGAAAGAAAGAATTGGTTTTTATTTATTATTTTATTATTATTATTATTTTATTATTATTATTATTTATATTATTATTATTCAATTTATCTTTTAATCTCGTTGGTTGTAAGGTGTTTAACGTCAAATCTATAGGGCATGTTCCAGCGGAACATAAATTAATCCAATTTCTGAAATTAGCTTCACAACTTTTGTTTTGACATTAAAATCACATCAAATGAAAACCTAAAATGGCTACTCTAAATAAAAAAAATACGATATAAAAATATGTACTTGAGTAGTGTGACATGTGAGTGCGGTTCATAGAAAATACGTCTCGTTCAATATCGTTCATAGAAAATATGGAGTACAGGCTTTGACTTTCAAGTCAAGCGGACGTCGTTTTTATATTTCTTTCACAAAATAAAAAAATAAAAAAAAGAATTCTGGCATCTAAATTAAAATATACACCATAATTATATATAATTTTGAAAATTATTGAACGAAAAAAATTAATTTTAAAAATTCTGAATTGAGTAAAATGGGAACATGCGTCAGCCGTGGATCACTGAAGTGCCGTTTCGAGTGTTTCAAAAGTCGTGGAAAAAGGTATTCTGCAAATGATGTCGTCGATCCAAAAATCCAGTCTTGGCTAAATTCTCAGGATAACGCTGTTAGATCTTTTACAATAAAGATACTCATACCTCATCTTGCACAATCTGCTATAAATGAGCTTAAACCTCAAAGTGGATTGTGTAAGTGGGATTGGTGTACTAACTAAATTGTTTTGTAACTAGTAAATAAATAAATAAATAAAAATAAATAAATAAATAAATAAACTTTAAGCGAATTCGCTTTTTTCTTTAGATGGTAGCGGAAGCTTCAAAATTTGAAAAGTTTAGTTTGAAAAGTCTTCTGAGGCACACAGCATAAAATTTAAACTAAAAAAAAAATGTTTATGAATTTATGCTTTTATTCCAGAACTTCATCATTATCCAATATGGAGTCGGTAGGAAGCTTCGGTTTATCAACTATGTGACATCCAATGGCAAAAGTAAGTGGGTTTTTTAAATTTAATACTTACTTTAAAACCAATTATTGCAATCAAAAAATATTTTTAGGAAAAACTACGTCGAGCGAGTTATTCAGGTAGCAAATTGACTTTAAAAACAGGCCTTGGATATGCTTTCCCAACGACATGCGGCACCACAAGTCAGAACATCACAAGAAATTTTTGCAGAATATGTTTGTTCGGATTTAAAGGACTTGAGTAACGACTTTTGTAATGAGGTGGAATGAGAAATAGGTAATGCAAGTTTTGCGAAAATATACAAAAATTCAAATGCAATGGAAAAAAAACTTTGGTTTAAAAATAATTATTTGTTTTTATTTTTTCTTGGAGGAAAAGTACATATGGAAGCAATAATAATAAAAGAAAAACTAATTGTTGGTTTCAAGTGGCCTAAAATATCTGAAAAGAAATAAAAACCCGCGACACTAAAGAATATTTAAAAAAAAAAAATCAATTGGAAACTAATTATCTGTTAAATAGGCGGTGAACTTTTAGAAGCTAATTGTTTTGAAAATGTCTGTAGTGAAATAAAAAAAATATCTTTAAATTACAGTTTAGTTCCACCCTTCTGATCTCATTTTACAAATGATTCATTCAATTTTCATTGTTAAAATAGTTGCCAAACTGTTTCAGCTGTATCAACCTGTAAAATTAAAATTATTTAAACACAACTATTTAAACCAGCGATATATGGTATATACATGGATAGGGTATCGCCCAAAAATCGCATTGATTACGTCAAAAAAAAAAATGGAGCAAATTTTATTTTATAGTCATACTATTCTTTTATATAACCCTCTTTATCTAAACAAGTATTTCCGAATAAGTACCGTACTTGAACAAATTTTATTTCGAAATTTTTCGAAACAGATTTTTTTTTAAATTGAATGGAATAAATATTGGATAATGTTTAATTATATTAAAAATAATTAATTAATTATATCAAATTTTAATAGTTAAACATTGCGCTACTAGTTTTCGTACACTAATTTAACAATTTATAACCATTTCTTCCTTAAAATTTCAAATGCATCCCTGAAAAATAAACAACAACAAAAAAATGCGAGTAAAACGTCAAAAATCTGGCATAAATAAACATTCAAGTGAATTAGCTTTTTTTGTGTTCAAGATGTGTTTTAAATATGTTGCCATGGTTACCAATGATTTGCAAATGAAACGTATGTTTTTGGAAAATTTTAATATACATATGTTACGGTCAAAGTGATAAATTGGTAATTCTAATTATTTACAGGTTATTATGTAAATTTACCTTCACCAAAATACTGGTGATTATATATAATAACCGAGAATTATACATAATTACCAATTTATCATTTTAACCGCAACATATCCATAGTTATGTTGGAGACAAAATAATTCAATATGCACCATTGGTAATACCGCTGAGCGCTGAGTATACTTTTCTATTAATGTATCATCTGGCTTGTTTTTAATTTGCAATGTTTATTTTTTCTGTCTCTAAGTGACGGCTACTTTGCTT
Source organism: Tipula vernalis (assembly GCA_958295665.1). NCBI lineage: Eukaryota > Metazoa > Arthropoda > Insecta > Diptera > Tipulidae > Tipula > Tipula vernalis. Next base: position 224,941,319 of record OY282559.1, on the reverse strand, counting down.
TATCGCCTTCTAAATATAAATTTGAATTTGGTAGTCGAAAATTCGGATTTAAAGACAAGGACGAAGGCTTTATCTTTCTCTGTCACACACTAAATACTTTATCAGTTTCTCCATAAATTCTGTTCTATCCCGTATCCATATTATATATTTCGCTGATTTAAACAGATAGCTTTGCGAATATTCACAATCTGTTTTAAATTTTTTCACACGGATAGTATACATTAAAACACTACATATCGGTATACAAATTTGTCTACGCAACCATAGACAAATTTACAATACGATTTGCAATCAAAAGTAGTCATGCCTACATCTACCAATGGAAACATTGCGAATTTTGCATTTACAAAAAGAAGTAAAAATTTCCTTGAACTTTAGAAATGTCTAAACTGACAAAATTATTTGATAATACAAACACAAAATGTCTCTAACACAGTGACAAGAAACAAAAATTACCCTTTGCGATTATTCGCAATCTACTTTATGTGAGAATGAGAACTAATGATTAATATGTACTCTCCATTTTGTCACCAATATCATGAAACAATTTTTTTTCTTCTTTTTTTTTTCTTCGAAACGTCTGCAACATCTATGAAATATGCGTACATATGTAGATATATGCTTAACACAGAAACTACACTGTTGCCAAAGTTTAATGAAAAAAATAAAAATGAAAAATTCCGGTTAATCAATTGAAAATCTGGATAAACAAGCGACTCAAAAAAAGCGACTGCTTAGAAAAAATCACAGATAATAGAGGTTTACGGATAATCGGATCCCGGAACATTTAGCTTAAGTGTATTTATAATTTCCTGGGTTATTTCTCTTATTACAGAATGAACACTTGCTGGTGAGTATTTATAAACAGTCGACAGACTTTTTTGGGAGTGACCAGTTGCCAAATATCTGCAAAATGGACATACCAGATCATACTTTTTTTATGACATTTAAATAAATAGAAGCTTAATTATACCTGAGCGTGATAGCCAATCTTATGGTAGGTTGGATAGTTTTTCTAACAAACCATTCTTTTGTAACTGCCGGTCCAACAATTGACAAAAGTTCATCGAACTGTAAGTATAGGTGTACAAGGAAGTTCGTTGTGCACCAAAATATCTATTAAAAATTATATTGCCAATTTTATACCGCCAAAAATTATAGCTTGACTACATAATTGTATTATTGTATAATATAATTTTTCTTCTTTTATCACATACTAATTTGTTCTATTGCGTTTAGCTCTAAGTCTAAAAAAATTGTTAGAAAAAAATTGTTGGAACATGTAAATCAAAGTGATTTTCTTAAAGTACCTAATTCACAAATAATTTATCAATCAACATGTCTGTAATATTAATCACTAAAACGTCACAGAAAGAAGTTATATTTAAAACTGATTATTAAAACAATACTAGATTATTTTATGCTATATCTATTATTTAATTTAATAGCGTGCCTTATAGTAACAATATTTTTATTTATATCGAAAATCGATTTCGGAGTTTACTCCATCGTCGGTTCTTTAAAAACTATTATATTAATCTTAAAATTACATAGTAATTAGTATTTATATACTTTTTTGGTGTGTTATTCTATTTTTCTCCTCCTACTTTTGTTAGAGTTATGAATGATGAGGTCGTAAATTTTGTTTGTTTTAGTATTTATTTTATCGTTTAATATTTTATTGTTATCTTTGACTTTGTATATTTCAATCTCCTCTAATCTGTTTAAAGTTTGTCCTTTATTGATTCTATGTAATATAGTTAAATTAGTATTATAATCTGTGTATGTATGTTTTTCAAGTTTTATGTGTTGTGCATAATTAGATTTGGGATTAGTTTTTTGGATATCGCTGATGTGCTCTTTGAATCTTTTTTCAAACGATCGGCCTGTTTGTCCAACGTAGAATTTGTCGCAATCGTTACATTTAATTTTATATACACCTGTGTCAGTTGGTTGTTTGTTTTCTATGTGTTTCAATTTTTGTTCTATTTTATTATTGTTTTTGTAAGCAATATTGTATCCAAGGCTATTGAGTGTCTTTTGTATAATTATGTTAGTATGTTTATTGTATTCTACACTGATGTATTTATCATTTTTTACATCATTGTTGGTTAGTGTAGTAATTTCTTGTTGTTGTAGATACTGTTTTATTTTTATTCTGTTGTTTATTTTGTCGATTAAAGTAGATTTTACTTCACACACAACAGTGAAATTACTTCATACACAACAGTGAATATTACATACAAACAAAAGGTTTGCCTATGGGAAGCCCACTTTCCGGGACTTTAGCCGAAATATACCTCAACGACTTTGAAAATAAATACATTATGAACAAAAATAATACATTTCACAAAAACATCATATGTTGGTGTAGGTACGTTGATGACATCATCATATTATTTAATGGTTCCACTAGGCAAATAAACAAGTTTCACCAATACATAAACAACAAACAACCGTCCATAAAATTCACATTGGAATTAGAAAAGGACAACCAAATCAACTTTTTAGACCTCACCATAAAAAAGAACAATTCAAAACACACATTTAAAATTTATAGAAAACCAACACAAACTGACCACACCATACATAACCATTCACACCATCCATACCAACATAAAATATCAGCATACAACCACATGCTACATAGATTAAACAATATACCAATAGAAGAACAAGATTACAATGAGGAACTGCATATTATCAAACACATAGCCATAAAAAACGGGTACAAATCTACTTTAATCGACAAAATAAACAACAGAATAAAAATAAAACAGTATCAACAACAACAAGAAATTACTACACTAACCAACAATGATGTAAAAAATGATAAATACATCAGTGTAGAATACAATAAACATACTAACATAATTATACAAAAGACACTCAATAGCCTTGGATACAATATTGCTTACAAAAACAATAATAAAATAGAACAAAAATTGAAACACATAGAAAACAAACAACCAACTGACACAGGTGTATATAAAATTAAATGTAACGATTGCGACAAATTCTACGTTGGACAAACAGGCCGATCGTTTGAAAAAAGATTCAAAGAGCACATCAGCGATATCCAAAAAACTAGTCCCAAATCTAATTATGCACAACACATAAAACTTGAAAAACATACATACACAGATTATAATACTAATTTAACTATATTACATAGAATCAATAAAGGACAAACTTTAAACAGATTAGAGGAGATTGAAATATACAAAGTCAAAGATAACAATAAAATATTAAACGATAAAATAAATACTAAAACAAACAAAATTTACGACCTCATCATTCATAACTCTAACAAAAGTAGGAGGAGAAAAATAGAATAACACACCAAAAAAGTATATAAATACTAATTACTATGTAATTTTAAGATTAATATAATAGTTTTTAAAGAACCGACGATGGAGTAAACTCCGAAATCGATTTTCGATATAAATAAAAATATTGTTACTATAAGGCACGCTATTAAATTAAATAATAAATATAGCATAAAATAATCTAGTATTGTTTTAATAATCAGTATTGAAGTAACAAAATATTTCACATAATTTAAAAATGGATATTTACCATTATAACTTATATATTTAAAAGCTTATTATAGATATATTACATATTTTTTTAAAAATATTGATGATATAATTTGCCACCAACATAGTATTTTACTATTTTATTCTAATCATTTTGCCTTAAAGGCACCTACGGAATAATTGTTGGAAGGTGTATTAACCATAAAAAAATATTTCTTCGAAAAGTTTGATATTACCTCGAAAAACAGTTCACAAAATGGTTTGAAAGTTTTTTGTAAAAATCATAGAAATGGTTCAATTGACACATTTATATATTATCAATAAAAAAAAACGTTTCCCGTTTTCGAGAAAATCTGTTTGGTAGTTTTCCCTTCCAATGCAACCACTTATGTTCTATACTCGAATGTACGCAAAATTTAATACAAACTGCTTATTACTAAAATCTATCTTTGTACACAATTTTTCCAAAATTATCAATATTTGTGAGAATGGGAGGTAAAACCAAAATAACAAAATTGTATGACTGGAAGGACGGACATTGCATTTTTTAAATCGAATATCGAAGTATATCCGTGTTAGTGAATTTCACCTAATACCCTAGAATCTAGGACTTAGATAAACAGCGGCTTGATAAATCCGATTTGGCTAAACCAGTTTAAGTATTCTACGCAAAACAACGCGATTAACTAAAATTGACATTGACATACTGCGACTAAACTCGAAAAATTCACTAAATTGCAGTTTTATTAAATTTCAGGAAGTGAAAGGTATAAAGGTCGTTTTAATAGTTTTAATTAACAAATTAGCCAGTCAACAGCTTTATGAGAAAATCGTTTTTAAATAGATTTGTTCACCCGTTTCTTTAATTCAATTCTATATTATTATTTTCAAATACTTATCGTTGATGTTACATTTACTTATTGATGTTCTCAAGAGCTTAAAAACCATAAAACAAAATTTCTATCAAAAAAACAAATATTAAAAGCTTTTTCTCTCTGGAAGTGTATGCATTGTTGTTACATTATTTTATTATTAAATTGATATGATCGCCTACTGGGAAATCATTTTTCTGACTTATGTCAGTTTATCTTTTGTTTAATTTTTTTGCGATGATTACTTCATGAAAAACGAAACAAAAAACCATCAAATTTGAATTACTCATACAATACAACAAAATAAGTACAGTTCTTTTCAGATCCCAAGCAAATAAAAAAATACGGAAAATTCAATTATGAAAATGTATAAACATTTTTGGTGTTGTTGGAATTTATTTCGTTATTCCATTTAATTGATTAAGCACATAAATAAAATGAAAAAATAATATTTTTTTTTTATTTTGAACACATGTTTCTGCGAATAATATTTTACAATATTCCTACATTTTTAGGTTTTATCCGTATTCATAATTTGTAAAAGCAGTTTGACGCTTTGCAAAATTTGATGAAACCGTGTCATATTTTTTATAAATAATATGTAGGTACATACATGTTTTATATTAATTGACACAAGATTCATCCCAAAAACAGATAGGTATAACCAGAACCAATGATACAGTGACAGTCAATTTCCACAAAAAATGCTCCTCTTGTGCGCGTTGTGACCTTAGTTTTGACGATGGTAAAAGTAGGAAAAGCACCTCTTACGAAAGATAGAAAAATTGAAGCGGGTACATACAAATTGCGACTCAACCATAGTAAACGTGTTATCAGCGCTCCTGCGGAAAATAGAAAAAATGAGACCCTCCAATCGTCAATTTAATAATAAACAACAACAGAACAATTATTTGTATATCTAATTTGAATTTGAATCAATTAAAATAAAAACAATATAAGAGAATATTTCTTTATTGTGGTATTATTTAATAAAAATTATTAAGGACATGTTTCGGGTATTCCTCCTTCGTCAAGTTTTAAAAAAAGATTTTTTTTTTAAAATCGAAGAAGGGAAATATGTCTTTACAAATTTTTATTAAATAATACCACAAAAAGGAAATATTCTCTTATATTGTTTTTATTTAAAATTCAAATTAAATAAATATTGTGGTATAAGTGCACAAAATGGACATCTTCCAAAAATTAAAAATTATTTGTAGCTAGTTAATTTTAAAAAAATGATCACTAAAATTTTGTTTGTACCAAACCATGTCACAGAAAGCAGTTAGGATTTGGGTCAAAACACCAGCGACTAAATTTGAAATAGATTCTCAAAGAGATTAAGGACAATAGAGTAGTAGTATATAGATATCCTATTCATGCTTTGAAAAGGTAGAAACTTTAGAAAGATAAGATAAAATGAGTCGTGTTTTTAGAAGAATTAATGTAAATACTGAGTTTTCCGTTGGTAAATAGGTAGAATAAGATGCCAGGTTACTAAGAAAACCATAAACTCAATTTCCAATTGAGATACCGCGTTTGGTTCTTGGACGGCAGAATAGATGAGGGCCGTATTTAAAATTTTATTCAATGAATTGGAATCAAGTTGGTTGCTTAAAATAAATAAACAGTCTTTAAAAAGTAATTTTGTTTCAGTTGCAATACGTATAGGTACGGACCCTCATTATTTTTAAATTATAGTTTTTTAATAAAATTAATTCGGCGTCCATTTTCTCAAGAATTAAAGAGTGGAAAAGTGTTTAAAGCGTAAACGGTTATTTGAAACATTGTCCAAATAATTTTAATTTTAATTACATAAAATTGCAATGAATCCAACAAAAAATACTACTAATACATAATGAAAAGTGTGGTTTGCCAATTTTTGATTGTTTTGGTTGAATTTTAATAATAAAACTGCCAAGAAACGTTGCTCAAAGTTACATATATTTCATTTCAAGTTGACAGCATAAAACAAAAAAAATCCGAAGGATTCTGCAAGCTGATGAGTGAAAACACTGAAACTGTTAATGCGACACAAAAAGTAAAACCAATTTAAATTTAATATTTTTTTTATTTATTTGGTTTTATACATCAATCGCTGCAATTACAAGATGACAATTAACGTATTTCATACAATCAACACTTCACAAATTTTTTGAGAACATCAAATCAATACACGTATTACCCTTTGTTGTAGTTAAAGGTAAATTATAGCAAAGATCGATTTCCAAGCTATTTTTCAGAAATTCTTAATTTTCAGGTTTTTTTTATATGTCGTGTTTTTTTATTCGCTCCGGATAGCTGCTATCGAGAGCCGTCATTTTTATGCGCCTAAATTTAAATTTGACGCGCTATTTATTCGTAAACTAAACTTATTTAACATCAAACTATCATTTTTAATTCAATTGTTTAGCGAAAACTTGATATAAAAAATATTTGGCTCTACCTATTTATACGGAGCGCTATCCGGAGCCACTTTTCATATGACGGCTCTCGATAGCAGCTATCCGGAGCGAATAAAAAAACACTACAATAATAAAAATGTGTGCGTAAAACATTTTCAATGTTAAAATAAAAAATGTTGACTAGAAATTTTGTGATGGATATATTTACTGTAATAACAATAAAGACTAACTTGCTAACAAATTCATCTTATTTTCAGAAATACTTCTCCTCAAAGTGAACGAAGCAAATGACCGCATTTGGACTTAAAAAGTTTTTATGGTCGAGACCTATCATTTCCAACCATTTTTGTTTCATTTCTTTGTGTTTTGGTAAACTAGAAACAAATAAAAATCACTCAATTAATAAATAGCAAGATTATAATATCTTATAGGATATTATTAATTTTAACTATGGTAAAAACAATTTTCTGAAGAGATATAATCGGGGCAGGGCTATTCTTATAATTCAAATAGAAAATTCGGAGTTAAAATTCTGCCGTGCAGAAAATTTTCTACCGCGCTGGAATTTTCCTGCGAAATGAAAATTTATTTATTATCAAATATCAAACTGTCCGTCCGCTAAAATTTTTTTCCAACAAAATCGAGTTATGGAATAGCCCGAATCGCGTTTTTTTTTCACTTTTAGTAATTGCCTGGTAAAAATAAATGTAAACAAAATGTAACCCACTGGTAAACAAATCTTAAGGGGGGAACCTCCTCCAGAGAACAGGTTTTTCAATAACAAAAAATAATATTGACGTTCAAATGAATACACATTTTTTTTTTTGAGTGAAAAAAAAACCAAATGGCGACTAGAGGTTCACGAACTTGGCTCCTAGATTTTGCGCCGTGGAACGGCCAAAACCTTGTAAATAGTTAACTAGAATTAAAGTCATTCCGCTTTGCATGAACCTGAATTTAGCAAAAAAAAAAAAAAATTGAAAAGTTGTTACGCCGCACTTGACGGCGTAACATTGGTCTGGTGCTTGTGTTTGATGTCCGACGCTTCACTGTAATTTAATTAGTTGCTACTCTTTTATACACCAACTTTTTTAAATTCATTCATTACTTCTTCTGGTCCGTGTGGTATTTATTGTGGCAAGAGTACTGAGCACGACGTGGTTGTATAAGGTTGGGTGTTACCTTAATGGACCAGGATGACGTGATGTTACCGAATGTTTTTTTTTTGTCAGTAATTTGTATAAAATTCTTCGTATGGACTGCTGTCAATGTGTGAGTAAACGAGGTGCGTGATTGCATGACAACGAAGGTATGTTGTTCGTGGAGGGGAGAATGAAATATTAAAGTAATTTTTGGTTTTGAGATTTGAAAAAAAAAAAAAAAAAAATATAGAAGAAAAACAGTAGTCAAATTTTGATTTAAGATCAGTCAAGTTTGGTGTGTTAATGTCTTAATTAACAAATAAATAAAAAATGGGGCTTACCAGCAGACTGCGCGGGGATTGGTCCGGGAGGAGCTATCATCACAAACGATCATACCTTATTTATTATTTGGTTTAGCTCGTTAAGATGTGGCAGACAATGTTTCGTGTCTTTTTTGGTTTTTTGTTCTTTCTTCAAGCGGTTATTCAAGCACGAGATTATGTCTGGGAACCCCCACGACGCACCGTGAGCTTTAGCCAGCTACTAGACCGCACCAGTCCTCTGATCCCGTATCTGTTAACGAAACGTCTCGGTTTCGTTACAAAGTACAAAAATAAAAAAAAAGTTCTTTTTTCTTTTTGTCCTCAAATTTTCAATTTTTTCATTTTTTTTTGGTAAATTAAGGTTCATGCAAATCGGAATGACTTATCTTAATGAAAAAAATTTGTTTCGTTGATTTTAGTTAACTACAAGCACCTGGACGTTCCATAAACTCTAGGAGCCAAGTTCGAGCAGATCTTTCCGTAAACTATTCCTCGGGATTATACACAACATAATTTGAGCAAGAATGCTCATTCACACTAGGTTGCGCAATAGCATAGAGGTTTCTTAACAAAATACTAATACTAGGTGATAATGAATCAGCCAGATTACCAGCACTGTCATTTAAGTCCATCCTGGATTAAGGCATCTTGGCTATCTTCGCACCATGGTCTTAGAACTTTTTTGGCGATTAAAGAATTTTTATTATTCTTTGATGGAGTCCTTTCTGGTTCCTTCGTCATCACCACGGACACATTTTGGCTAAATATTACAAAAATGAAATTAGAAAATTTAAAATATACAGGAAAATAAATACGTCCAGCTGAAGTGAAAGTCAAAGCCTATTTTTCGGTCAACCTTCGTGTTGTGCGTCTTCAACATCGAATAAATAAACCAATGGCCTAAACTACCTTCTACACATGTATCCGAAAACATGTTTGCCGTAAACTTCTACAAGTAAACGATTACTTACATCAGCGCTTTTCTGTATAGTAAAAAAATACAACAACACTTCCCGCAAGTGACGATTATTTGGCACAAAACTTGTTATGATCTGGTTGTGTAATAGGGAAAATACAAATATTAACACAATTATTATTAAAATAAATTAATTATTATACTTCCTTTTTGTTTTCATGGCAAGAACGATATGTCATTTAAAAAAAAAAGAGAAAGAAAAATAATAATAATAATAATCATGAAGTTAGGTATAATTTGAATTACCCATTTAGTATTGTGTACGCAACCAAGCATTATGGTTATGTATATAGTTCGAGGATCGGACACATTTATATATTACGCGCGACGATTACCTGTTTGATCGAAAAAAAAAAAAGAAACGAGCGGGATGATTTGGAAAATGCAAAGGGGGAAGAAAAGAAGTCAGTCGGGTTTTATCTTTTGTGAGATCAAGTTAAAACGAAAAGAAAAAATAAATAAAAAAAAAAAAACATAATAAGACGAAAAAAAAAAATAATAATAAGTGGGCTAGATACAAGCCAACATTAAAAAAAAAAATTACAAAAAATTCCTAGATTAATACAAAACAAATTGTATTACAGGATACTTGATACGTACTTTGTCTGAACGTTGGTTGGCCTTAAAGAGCAACTTACATAAGTTAAGCAAAGTTACATTATAAAACATTAGGTGTTTTAGCCATTTTGTTTACCAAACCATTGGCAAAAATTTCTTCACGATATCTCGAGGTACGTCATATATAAAAAAAAAGAGAGGAATTCAATCGAATAAGTGTCCGGAGAATCTCATCGAAGGACACAATTTAGAGTAAAACGGACGAAAGCAAGCCATAGAAGAATCAACGATACCAACAATTGGTGAAATTACCGCTAATTCCGTATTAAGAGAGCAACGGTGGCCAGGATAACAAGGACGCAGGTATGGTCGGTCACGTTGTTAAATATATTTTTTTAACATTTGATAAAGGTATAATATGTATATATAATATCTGTTCAGCTTCTGTCGGCAGACGAGCGGGTTTTTTTTCTCATTTTTTATTATTATTTAGGCAGTATAGGTTGGTGTAGCGCAAGGCTCTGGGTGCACAGCGCCGTCTCATCTAATCAAGGGCCGTGATTGTGGGCTATAACGTAAACTCATTAAATTTTTGCTGTATCGTTACTGTTAAATATAAACCAAGTGTAAGGTTGTAGGAAATATGAAATTTTTGAGTTATTATTATGGCTGAGTGAATCCAGACTATTCGGGGGATGATCATCGGAGTGAGTGTCTGTATTGTGGTAATTCTGTAGAATATCTAGGTTGTAACATAATTTCGCAGCTATCCTGATCCGAAAAGGGCACCACCACAATCACACACCCCAGACTGATTGTAAGCTGGACAAATGCTGCAGGTGGTGACTTCTGGATGTCCGTTAACGCGTGATCGTCAAGGTCGCGTCGTTACAAACTCTCCATTGTAAATCGAATTAAAAACTGTGTTGTTTGTACTTTAATCAAATATCATATACTACGTTTTCAAGGTTATGAAAAGACTTTTCAAAAAGTCACTTCATAACCTTGAAAACATAGTATATGACAAAAAAATCACACGACGGAACTTATTTTTACATATGTATATCCAATATATTTTTTAATTGTTTCGTTTTATATGGTGATTTTTAATTTTTTTAAAACTACGCAAATTCTTCATTCAGCGACTAGACAAACAATATACTAATGAAATTTTTTTGAAATTCTGATTTCAGATGAGCCGTTCTCGAGTTATCATGTCCACTGCGACTGATGCCCAAAAAATCTTTTTTCGTTTCATTTACTTTTCGATTTATCTCAGCTGAAGCTACTGTTTTAATACCATTCGCTTCTTGTCAATATTCTCGGATAAAACTTTTCGTACTCGATTCACATACTTAGACAATAACTGTTTTGTCTTGTATGGTATTCTACGTGCTTCTGGATGCTCACTTATATATCTTCGATTGGTTCGATGTTGACTCAACACTTTCTCGATGCTATTTAATTCGCTGACGTTCCTCTTCTTTCCATATGATCTATTCTTCAGTATTGGCCCATTTCTTCTCACGAAAACATCTCATAGCCTCCTCATCCATTTTCTAATAAAATACACATATGGTACGTATAAACAAAAAAAAAAAAGAGTTTCCACTTGACTGATTATAATGGATTTTGTGCACGAAAAAGAGCTCAAAATGAAAGTGTCACATATGCTAATTCGATATAAACAAAAAATTATATTGATTTTAATTCTTGACTCAAAAGCTACAATTAAAAGGATTTTTTAACAATTAAACAATAATATTATAGCATTATTACAAATTTTTTATTTTTTATTGCGTACCTGTGCCACGAAATTAAATGAAAACAATTTCAAATTTTCTTGTCTTGATTTTTTATTCACCTTTCTGTAGAATTCCTGATAAAATTTAGATACGACTGAAAAATATTTAGAAACTCTTGTTTTGAAGCTCTAACGACCTAATTCAAAAATGTTTACGAAGACAGTATATCGTTGCACATTGGAAAATACATAAATATATTTTTCATTTGAACATGCAGAAATAACAACACGGTAAGATAATAATGTTTGAAATTTGTCCAATTTTGTTTCGAAGTTTGTTTAAATGAACTTTTTAATCCACACTCTAAAACTAAATCCTTTAGTAGGCCGAATCTTTTGACGCAAGAGACTTATTTTGTCTAATTTAAACCTTTTCTATCAAGTCTCATTGTTAAGGTGACATTTTTTAAATATAAATTTTAATACATACATATATTTATATATATATATATATATATATATATATATATATATACACATACTCGAAAAAGTCTCCGTACAGTAAGTAATTATGTATTCATATTGAAGAAAATCTAAAAATACCGTTACTTTTTCAAATTGTTCTATTTTATTATTATCCATTAGAATGTTATCAACTATTTTTTATACATCTAAATGGTTGTAAAGCAAAAACAAAAATAATAACGGAACAAAATATAAAATTCGATTAAAATTTCATCAGAAAAAGTCTCCGTACAGTTTTTAAATAGGGAATCCACCTAGTTTAACAATTCGATTAGTAAGATGTTGGATATCCTTTTTGCTCCACCACTTCATTCAACCTCCTATTCATCGATCTCACTAAGTTTGCCGTTTCTTCCGGGCTGATTTTACTCCACTCTTCTAGAAGTACCCTTTTCAGCATATCTTTCGAAGTTATCACGTGACTACGAATTTTTTTTTCCAATAAACTCCACAAGTGCTCGATGGGATTTAGGTCAGGTGATTGCGGAGGTGAATTAAGTTGTTTTGACACATTATAGAGCAACCATAATTTAACGTTCTTGGCGGTATGCTTAGGGTCGTTGTCTTGTTGGAACCAAAAACTATTATTTAAGCCCAATTTTACCGCACTGTCTTTTAAATTGCCCTTCAAAATGTTTAGGTATTGATATTGATCCATAGTTGAATCGATAAAAAACAGATTTCCTACTCCACTGCTTGCCATACACCCCCAAACCATAACGCCACCACCACCATGCTTAACTGTAGGTAATAAATTTTCTTTACTGAGAGCTGTACACGGTTTTCTCCAAATGGGTTTACGGCCTTTAATTCCAAAAATGCAGAATTTACTCTCATCCGAGAATATAACGTTGTTCCAAAACGACTGTGGTTTATTTATGTGCTCTTTTGCAAAATTAAGACGCTTCTTTCTATTTATTTTGGTAATGAATGGTTTTCTCCTTGCAACACGACTACGATACCCATGTTTTTGATGATTCTTCTTATCGTATCTTCGCAAATCTCTTTACCAAACTGTTCCTTAATGGTCTGTGCAATTTTAAAAGCTGTCACTTGTGGTGTTTTTTTAATGCAGTTTATTATAAAACGAGTTTCTCGTTCAGTTATCTTTGACGGCCGGCCAGAACGTGGCTTTGATTCTAAAATACCACTTTTATTAAAACTTTGTACTACATATTGGATTGATGAACGCTGTCTTCCAACCAGTTCGGCAATTTCTCCATAACTTTTGCCTTCTTTCCGCAATTTTATTATAATTTTACGCTCGCCAATGCTTATTTCTTTTTTAGCCGATGACATTGTTATAACTAATATAAAGCACTCACAATAATTGTTACTATTAACTCGCAAAGGTATAGCAAAACTATTCACAGATTTTATTACTCTACTATAGTAAAAAATGATTGCGTTTTTACTTTATTAAACTAGGTGGATTCCCTATTTAAAAACTGTACGGAGACTTTTTCTGATGAAATTTTAATCGAATTTTATATTTTGTTCCGTTATTATTTTTGTTTTTGTTTTACAACCATTTAGATGTATAAAAAATAGTTCATAACATTCTAATGGATAATAATAAAATAGAAAAATTTGAAAAAGTAACGGTATTTTTAGATTTTCTTCAATATGAATACATAATTACTTACTGTACGGAGACTTTTTCGAGTATGTGTATATATATATATATATATATATATATATATATATATATATATATATATATATATATATATATATATCAGGGTTGCCACCCGTCCTCGTTTGGCGAGGATTGTCCTCGTTTGACTATTTTTTCCTCGTGTCCTCGTCGATACTGTAAAATCCTCGTGATTCAAAAATTTTTTACGACTTTTAAATAAAAATTTCTCATTTCTAGTTGTAATACAATTACAATTACCCCGTGCATTTGTCTATAAATTATTCATAACTATTTTTGTTTGCCTATTTGTGAAAAAAAAAATTCGAAATAAAATTTGCGGATTAATTATCCTTGTTTACTGACGACTTAAAATTTGACATGAATTTTTGTAATGGTATATGGAATTCAGCTTAGTTTGGAATAAGCAACAAAATTCTTGTTTAAATGAGAAAGTAACTTCTTTTTTTATATATGAAGAGGAATTCTTCTGTTAATTGAGGAATTCATTTTTTTATTGAAGTTCAAAGCTATCCGTAAGTACTGTTAAGAATATTTGATTTTTAGCAAATTTTTATAGATCTTTTAGGTACTATGTAATCAAATTCAAATGAAACTGGAAAAAATAAAATAAAATGAGCAGCGAACTTTAATGTTTCTTGGTTGCAATTGAAAAGTTGGTAAAAAAAAATTTCAAGTGGTAGTACTGAAATTTATGTAGTGTGAAAATATTAGTTTCTAATAAAGATTTTCGTGCCCTAGAAGACCACGAACGAACAAAAAATCACCAGACAAAATTAACGGCGGCCGGTTGCAGCGCTGTAATTACAAGGTTTTTTAATACAAAAGGTACAATCGATGAAGATCTAACTACAGCAGCAGAACTTCTCCATATTTTTCATTGTATCAAACACAACCAATCGTACTTTTCAATGGATCCGCCTTTGAATATAGCTTCCAGGTAAGGCAGAATAATTACTGAGTTGTTTTGAAGTTCCGCTGGTATAATTTGATCCGGACCAGCCGATTTAAATGGTTTAAAACCCCTCAGTGCCCATAGGATCCGTTTCCTGGTTACGATATCCTCTGGGAACACTGACAGTGATTCCTGTTGGTTGCTACGCACCAACAGGTCTTCAAAGCTCTCTGGGAAGTGTGTCTCAAAGAGAAGCTCCAGAGATTTTCCACTAGAAGCTGTTCAAGATCCGTCCGGCTTTATCAAAAAACTGGGACTAGCTGTGTTTTCATTTAACATGACACGAATAAGAGAAATTAGCTCAGAAAAGAACGATCGAGAGAATGCATTAAATTGGTTATTATGTTCTTATATACTCACACACATAGCTCAGATAGAAACAACAAATTCCAAAATAAAATTAAAAATTAAAAACGATACAAATGTAACCATTACGTAAACAATTTTGTAACAATCACGTAACATTTTAAAAACCAAATTGTTTTTGCTTTTTCTTTGTCTTTATTGAGATTTTTTTGTTGAGGTATGTTTTGTTATGGTTTTATATATTTGTTTTCGATTTTAATCTATGCAATATGTTCTGGGCCTCAAGGCATTCCCAACTCTTTCACAGTTCACTTTTACCATCCTACTTTACACAGTAGTAACCAAATCGAGGACGACGGCTATAGATCCGTTTTGTTTAAACCACCTGCACATTGCATTGCTTCATGCCAGCCTATAATGATTTTTGGGTTTTATATTAACCGAACCAAATAAATGTCTTCGGTTACAACAACTATATTTACAAAAACATGGATTTCTTATGTTAGAAGAAAGAAAGAAACATACTCAAGGCGAGTATAAGCACCAACAATTCGAGCCGATTTCACTCGATTTACTTATTTTTGTTACAACCATCATGAGAAAATACAGTAATACAACAAAAATATATGACGGCACATAATACAACTTTTTCCTTCAAAATTGTTGACACTAAATTCATCGAAAGCTGTAGGGTAATAAAGCATGAATTATCGCTGTAGGTCAAATAAATAAGAATTATCAGAAATTTCCTCAGAAATTTTGTTTTGCGGCTTTCGTGTTTTCTTTTTCGTTGCCATAAAGTACATCCACAGATAAGAATATCAGATGAACCAAGCTCGAATGATTTTGGGCTTTCTGAACTGGAACCCAATATTAAATGTGTCTGTAATATTTTATCTTGGGCTCAAAATAATACAAAAATGTTTTGAACATTTATTGAAAATTTTTATTTGTTATATTATATTTTATAGTTAAAATATTTTTTATTGTTAATGTTCCCAATGGCTTTATTCTTGAATCTTTCTACATAAGAAACTCACAAGAAGTAATCAAATCTTAAGCTAAAATTATTGCATATTTTAAGTCTTAACCAATGTTAATACTTATTGTTATAAGTCTTAACCAATGTTAATACTTATTGTTAGGGCTCACAATTTAATTAATTTAGACTATACTTATATGTATATATCGAATTAAATTTACAGGTTCATCAGTTCGAGTGGATCTGTTCTTCTCAGACATCTCAATCGCGGCTGTTTTAGTATCTCCCTGGCCAATTCGTTGGGATGTGCTTCTAGTTTTGAGTAATATTTCGAACTGAATTCTTTAATTGTTTCTTTAACGGTTTTAATCTAGGTCGTCATGTATATTACTATTTCGAATGTACAAAGGAGCATTGGTAATACTGCGAAGTATTTTGGCTTGGGTTCGTTGCAGAAGTTCTCTGCTTGAAGCTTTGGTATGCATGTATTAATATCATTTAAACAAGTAATTGCGCTGTTTTGTTTGACCATGTATTGCCTTTGAAGAAGATAGTTTCCCAAACTGAGGGACATTTTTTCGGTAGAAGCTCTCTAATTTTGTAAATTAGTCCATCGTGTCAAACTTTATCAAAAGCTTGGGCCGATATCCTAAAAGGCAGCAGAACAATATTTCTTTTCCTCGAAGGTGATTTTCATTGCATTTGCAATTCTGTGTACTTGCCCTGTAGTACCATGTTGGTTTCGGAATCCGGAATTGATGGTCTGGAATAATGCGCCGTTCTTCTAATATTGGTTTCAATTTCGTTAATAACATTTTTTCAAATAGCTTTGAGATTGTGGGCAGCATGCTTATTGGACGATATGATGAGATTTGCCTGGCTTATGTATCATTGTGATCAAAGATATCTTCCATTTTTGTAATGAGATCATGTCCTAGTGTCTTTTCCGGGCTTATGCTAGTTTTAATTGTATCCTTAACTTTCTTCCAATTATACTTTATAGGTTTGTAGGATAAATCATCATCCATTGGCTGGGGTAGCACGAAATAATTATCTTCTTCGTGTGGGACGAATACTGTTGTTAGATGGGCAGCAAAAGCATTGGTTTTTTCTTCATCACTTCTCGCCCAATTTCCAGTTGGTAGTATAATCGGTGGATTCGAATTTGTTGGCCTTTTTAAATTTTTTGTTGCCTTCCACAAAGAATAATCTGTCCTCTCGGTTGCCGAGAGATCACTTAAATAGTTCTTTATGCGCTGTTTTCCTTCTTCCCGCAAAGCAAATCTTAGGGGCTTAATAGCTCGATTCAATTTCCATTTGAGTAGCCCTTTCAGCGGATAATGTCAAGACATCTTTTAGATTTTCTGCCGCCGCATCAATAACAGCTGGTGTGATCAGAGGAATATTAAGTAGACAATTTTGTTTGACTAGACTCCTATATTGTTCCCAATTGCTTGTTTGTAAGACTGTTCTTTATTTAGTTCCTTGAGACATCGGTACTCATTGTTACTATTACCGGCGAGTGATTAGAAGACAGATAATAGCAATCGGTGGCTTTAGCATATGTACATGGAATGCCCTTAGTTACACAAAAATCAATTAAATCAGGAATTTTTTTTCTATCCGTGGGCCAGTAAGTTGGGTTACCGGCAGATACATAATCTAGGGACTGTTCCTCTATAACACCATAAAGTTGTTTGCCTTTCAGCGATATTAATCTGGAACCCCAATGAGTATGTTTAGCATTGTAATCACCCTCCGCAAAAAATTATTACCCAGCTGGATGAAATAATCCAAGAACTGGTGTTTTTTTATAGCATGTTTTGGAGGACAGTACACTGCCGATATAACACAGTTTCCAGACCACTCCTGCAGACAGATGCTCGTTGATTATATATGATCAATCTCATACTTCGTAAGTTTGAAGTGTTTTAATCTTCGCTTAATCAATACAGCAGTGCCTCCATGTGCTTTACCACCTGGGTACTTGGTGTCATAAATAGTGTTCAGGAGAATGATAACACAAAAAAAAAAAAACTTAAAACAAATTTATCATATTTATGAATTAAAAATTTTATTTAAACGTTAAATTACACAATTAGTACTTTTCAAGACACATTATCTCACTAGTTTTCATCAGCCTAAAAAGTAAAAGAAATTAGATTAATGTATGCAATATTTAGCATTTGCAGACGTGTTAACTAGAATTAAGTACCTGAAAAACAATTGAGAAAATATATCTTGTTCAATTAATTCATAATTATAATATATATTTATAATGTATACTTACTTGTCAATCACTAATTTGTTCACTTTATTTATTAATTGTTTATAACCTGTCAATTTTGAAGTTATACATATGTATGTGAACAAAAATGTAACAAACTTGCAATGCAAATCGGTTAATCAATAATAATGTACTTAAGCTACCATAATAACATAAAATTCCGGTATTAAATTAAAACAAGTACCCTTTTTATATATATTTTTTTTTGCTATAATATTTGTTGTAATTTGAGTGCATAAAATAATTGCGAAAATTTGTGAGTCAGTAGCCATCAATAAACGAAACAATAAACAACTTATAAATAAAATAAAATATTGCGTTATTAATTTCCGTTCAAGCATCCGTAGAGAATATTTATGGTCCTTCGAGCCGGATCCGAATTTAAAACCGTGTTTTATTTAGTTTTCAATAAAATCGCGTAGAGTTTTTAGTATTGATCGTGTAATAAATTTGCGTGTGATCATCGATTGGATATTGCTGCTAAAGGACGCCATTATTATATCACGAAAAGGCACGCGGTTCATCATATTACGGAATTGGATACCAACCATTTTGCTGCTTAAATAACGCCGCTATTTTGCGCGAAAAAAGCACGTTGCGGGTTTATTGGATTTCCGGCATTCTATTTTTACGGATAACCAACATTCGCTGATATATCGTTCAAAAGCACGCTGCCATACAATTGGATTTACAGTCAAGGTCATCTCAAAGACTACAACTAGCGGAAAATTTTAAGTATACTATATTTTATATTACTTCAAGTGAAGCATATTTTGTTTTGTTTAGCCAATTTTTATTTGTTTAATCGGTTCTGTGTGTAAGTACCAAATTTAGTGGCTCTCCATTTAAAATTCAAATATGGCAGCCCTTGCTACTCAATCACGTGGTCGCATTTTGGCATCGCTAACTATAATTCGTAAGTTCACGACCACTATCGTTAAAGAAACTTCAGTTATTGATATCGAGATTAGATTACAAAAACTTGAAGGATTGTGGACGGAGTTTTTTGAATATGAAGATCAGATTGCGCTGATGCTTTCAAATAACCCTACCTCAAATCTAGAATTGAAGCAAGAGGAATTTGAGACAAAATTTTTTGAAACCAAATCCATATTATTAAAGTCACTTGGTGATAAAAAATCAGCGGTCATTAGTGCGCCAACTGGAAATACGACTTCCTTTGATACATTGCTAGATCAACAGCGAGTATTTCTAGAAAGCCTTGCTGAGAGGACACAAGCCATTAATGAACGTTCGATAATTCATTCGTCCGAGTCTCTTAAATTGCCTCGTGTGAACATTGACAAATTTATGGGAGATTATGAAGCGTGGCCGTCATTTTGTGATTTATACACGTCATCTGTACATAACGTAGACACTATTTCGAATGTTCACAAATTCCAAATTTTAAAAGGTTTGCTTGGGGGTCCTCCCCTTCATATTATCAGAAATTTTTTGGTCACTGATGCAAATTATTGTGAGGCTTGGGAAAAGTTGGTCACGCGATATGATAAAAAGAAACCGATACTTAATACGCACATAGATCGATTTTGTGACTAGCCGTCCGCAGTTAATGGGTCAATACAGTATCTTCGACAGATTAGTGATACATCGGACGAGATACTTAGAGGCATCAAAGCTCTAGGTCAAGAAGCTGAAAAGAGAGATCCTTGGCTGATTCGTATATTGCTGAATAAGGTTGACGAGGAGACGCGAACTGCATGGGCTAACGAAACACTTAACGATGAATTTCCAACAATTGATCGGTTCCTGGACTTCCTAAACAATCGGTGCTACGCGAAGGAAAGCGCTCAATGTGATAAAAAAGGGAGAAGTAGAAATTCTGGTGCTGTAAAATCACTGTACACTTCGCCAACAAGTGGAAAATGCCCCTGTTGCCATTTTCAGCATACGTTGAATCGGTGCATTAAATTCAAAAGGATGCCAGTTTCTAAACGACGAAGCATGGTTAATCAATCTGGGGTGTGTTATAACTGCCTGAAGGAAGGTCACAGCGTTAGTTTATGCCCAGCCGACTATTCATGCCGTATTTGTAAATTAAAACACCACACGTATTTACATTTAGATAGTTTACCTTCTGCATCCAACCAATCTTCGACAGTCAGTTCTGTGGCTCAAGCTAAAATTTCAATCGATGCTCAACCAGTTTCAAACGACGAAGCGCCTTGTTCAGACTCAAGTTATCAAATAGATTCTAGTTTAGTCCACACTGCTACATCGCATCTGGCGGTGTTACCAACAGCATTGGTGTACGTCCGTGACTCTGCCGGAACGAATCATCTAGCTCGTGCGTTGTTAGACTCGGGATCACAGTCTACATTTATTATTGAAAGCTTAGTGCAGAAATTACAGCTCAAGCGATCACCGGCAAATGTTCGAGTATCCGGTATCTCGGATAGTAAGGCTGAAGTAACCAAGGGTGTCGTGAAGCTGACTTTGCAATCGAGGTTCGAAAAGAACAATCATTTAAACATAGATGCACTCATTCTGACAAGGTTGACTTCTATAATCCCTCAATCCAAGATAGATGCCACAGCCGTTGAAGAACTAATGAAGCATGGTTTACAGCTGGCTGATCCATCTTACAATATACCGAACAAAATAGATCCTACTAGGCGCGGATATATTTTTTGAAGTTTTGAAGGCAGAAAAGTTCAAGATCGACAATCAACTATTAATGCAATCAACTAGGTTTGGATGGGTAGTTGCCGGATCTCTATACAAGCACGAAAACTCCACGAGGTCGTACTCTGCAGTCATACAAGAACTCGATATATCCCGAACCATAGAGAAATTTTGGAAATTGGAAGAAGTTCCAAACCCATCAGAGCAGTCTGAACTTGAACGGGAATGCGAAAGTCATTACACTAATAACTTTATGCGGAACTCAGAAGGAAGGTACGTCGTCCGGCTTCCCTTTAAACTTGATTCGGCTGAGTTAGGTCATTCGAAGACAGCGGCAGTAAACCGGTTGATGGCGATGGAACGAAAATTTATTAAAAATGACAGCCTTCACAATCAATACACGGCGTTTATGGAGGAGTACCTTAAGTTGGGACATATGGAACTAGTACCACCAACCGAGAAGGCGTTAGATGACAAGAAGTGCTTTTATCTACCACACCACGCAGTGATTAAAAATGATAGCACAACTACGAAATTACGCGTAGTCTTTGACGGTTCGTGCAAGTCGGCGTCCAGAATTTCACTGAACGATAAATTATTAATTGGATCTACAATACAGAAGGATTTGATATCGATTATAATGATGTTTCGAAAACATGCTGTAGCATTTTCCTCCGATGTGGAGAAAATGTATAGGCAAGTTATGGTCAACCGATTGGACCAAGATTACCAACGAATAGTTTGGAGAAATTCGGTACACGAGCCTATACAAACTTTTCGGCTAACAACAGTCACTTACGGTACGTCATGCGCTCCATTTTTGGCCATTCGGACATTACACCAATTAGCCGAAGATTATAACATTACATTTCCAATAGGTTCCATGATTGCCAAACGAGATTTTTACGTAGATGACTGTTTATCCGGAGCCGATTCATTAGATGAAGCAGTGCAAGCGATGGAAGAAATCTCAAAAATGCTTATTAAAGGTGGTCTCATGTTACGGAAATGGAAGTCAAATTCAAGTGAATTAATGGACCAAATTCCATCAGATTTGAGAGATGAAGAAATGCTGCACATTAATGATGATTCTGGGACCGTGAAAACATTAGGACTTCAATGGAATCCAATGAAAGATACCTTTTCTTATAAGATTAACGTGAAAACCAAATTTGCAGCATCAAAACGAGAGCTGTTATCCCAAATAGCTCGTATTTTCGATCCATTAGGCTGGATTTCACCCACTGTGATTGTCTTCAAGCTTATTCTACAAAAGTTGTGGCTTCGTAAGCTAAACTGGGATGATCCACTTCCCGAGGATATAGCGTCACAATGGAATGTCAGCCAATCTACATTACAAGAATTAAAACAGATTGAAATTCCTCGTTTTTTACAGACATACAATTCAACAACCGAAGTACAACTTCACGGCTTTTGTGACGCTTCCGAACACGCTTACGGGGCGGTAGTTTATATCCGCACAACTGATGCCACAGGAAGAGTAAACACAAGCCTTGTAATATCAAAGACGAAGGTTGCACCTTTAAAGCAAGTATCTCTGCCTAGGCTGGAGTTATGCGGTGCTGTGTTGTTGAGCAAGTTAATTCAATACACAAAACGGGCGTCGGAAATCGAGAACTTGCAGTGTTGGGCTTGGACGGATTCTGAAATAGTCTTGTCGTGGTTATCAGATGTTCCAAGACGCTGGAAATGTTTCATCGGAAATAGGACGTCAGAAATATTAGAAATACTTCCCCGTTGGATGGAACCATGTAACATCGAAGGAGAATCCAGCAGATATCGCATCACGCGGTGTGACCCCCACGCAACTCCTTACTTGTCGGTTATGGTGGAATGGCCCGCCTTGGTTAGTTCATCCAGTGGAGAACTGGCCAACAAAAATAGAAATCAGACCGACCAAACTAGAAGAACGCGCTGTTACACTGACGGCTCAATTGAAAGAAAATGATTCACTGAAAAAACTTTTCATTGAAATAGAATCATTTTCGAAAATTAAACGAATTGTAGCCAGAATACTGAGAATGAAAAACTTGTATCGAAAAATGGATTTGGTTGATTTGTTGAGAAAGGCTGAGAAATTATGTATAAAATGGGCGCAATCGGAAGAATTCCAGGATGATATACATTCTTTAAAACAAAATAAAAAAATTGGCACAAAAAGCAAATTAATTTCATTGTCCCCGTTCATCGATCATGAAGGACTTTTAAGAGTAGGGGGAAGATTGCAAAATTTAAATGCCTCCTTCAATGCAAAGCATCCAATTATTTTACCAAAAGCACACAATCTCAGTGATAAAATTATACGAGAAACGCATATAAGGTACTTACACCCAGGATCCACGCTTCAAATTAGTATACTTCGGCAAAAATATTGGATTCTAAATTGTCGAAATGCTGTGCGACACCAGATCAACAAATGTGTGGAATGTCGACGCCAAAAAGCAGTTACGTCACAACAGTTAATGGGTAGCCTACCTCGATCGAGAATAACTCCAAGTCGTCCATTCTTACACACTGGCGTAGACTACGCTGGTCCGCTTTACCTCAAATCCAGACTCGGAAGAGGCCGAATTCCGCTTATTAAAGGCTATATTTGCATATTTATATGTTTTGCCACAAAAGCGGTTCATATTGAACTTAGTCATGACATGACAGCTGAAGCTTTCATCGCAGCTCTTAGACGATTTACAGCTCGGAGAGGTATTCCGATCGAAATAATCTGTGACAATGGAACAAATTTTGTTGGGGCAAAAAGACAACTGGGAGAGCTATATGAGGTGTACAAACAAAACGTCAGCAATAAACTTATATCTCATTTTCTTTCACAGAATGACATAAAATTTAGTTTCAACCCTCCCAGTGGTCCACATTTCGGTGGCTTGTGGGAATCAGCTGTAAAATCGATAAAGCACCATCTTAACAGAGTTACTAAGGGTGCCATGATGACGTCATTTGAAACAGAAACCTTATTAGTGCAAATTGAGGGCCTCCTCAATTCAAGGCCTTTGTGTCCGATTACCGACGACGTTAATGATTTATGTGCAATAACTCCAGCACATTTTTTAATCGGTGAACCACTTACCACAATTCCGGAACCTTCACTGGAACATCTCGTTAGCAACCGGTTATCTAGATGGCAAAATGTCCAATCAAGGATGCAGAGTTTTTGGAAACAGTGGCAGATCCACTACTTACACAAGCTACAGCAGCGTCGCAAGTGGAATCACGAAACAGCAAACCTCAAAGTTGGTGATCTTGTAATCATCAAAGACGAAAATTTACCGCCAACAAAATGGTTATTGGGTCGTATTACCACACTTCATCCCGGTATCGACGGTTTAGTTCGAGTAGTATCCATGAAAACAACTAATGGAATTATCAAGCGACCAATAGTAAAGTTATGTAAACTATTGGCAACAGACGAAACTACAGCATTAAGTTCATCTTGCTATTAAAAAACTGGAGTTTTTTAATGGGCCGGAGAATGTTCAGGAGAATGATAACACAAAAAAAAAAACTTAAAACAGATTTATCATATTTATGAATTAAAAATTTTATTTAAACGTTAAATTACACAATTAGTACTTTTCAAGACACATTATCTCACTAGTTTTCATCAGCCTAAAAAGTAAAAGAAATTAGATTAATGTATGCAATATTTAGCATTTGCAGACGTGTTAACTAGAATTAAGTACCTGAAAAACAATTGAGAAAATGTATCTTGTTCAATTAATTCATAATTATAATATATATTTATAATGTATACTTACTTGTCAATCACTAATTTGTTCACTTTATTTATTAATTGTTTATAACCTGTCAATTTTGAAGTTATACATATGTATGTGAACAAAAATGTAACAAACTTGCAATGCAAATCGGTTAATCAATAATAATGTACTTAAGCTACCATAATAACATAAAATTCCGGTATTAAATTAAAACAAGTACCCTTTTTATATATATTTTTTTTGCTATAATATTTGTTGTAATTTGAGTGCATAAAATAATTGCGAAAATTTGTGAGTCAGTAGCCATCAATAAACGAAACAATAAACAACTTATAAATAAAATAAAATATTGCGTTATTAATTTCCGTTCAAGCATCCGTAGAGAATATTTAAATAGAGTACCCATTAATTTTGAAATAGCTTTTTTTGGTGAAGCGTGTTTCTGATATTAACATTATGTCAATATTGTGCTCAGTGAGGAATGCATTTACCTCCGCTTTATGTCGTGCTAGGCCGTTTGCATTCCATATGGCTATTTTGATGATGGTCGTTTTTGGCTTTTTACGACTATCTGCATCAGCGTGCTCATATTCTGCATCATTAGATCCATGGTTCTCTCCATCATCGCCATGAAGCTTTGCATCATATTAGTCAATTTGTTTAAAGCTGTTTGTACCTGAGGAGAGGTATCTTTAAGAAAACTTGTTTATTTATAGTATTTTATAAATAATTTAGTATTAAAAGGAAAAGCACACATGGAAACAAAGCAATCGAAACAAAAAAAAAATGAAGTTGCTTCCATTAGGCATAAAAACCTCTTAAATTTTTTCAAACAATTTCCACCTCATGCTTACACATTCTATTTTGAGCAGTAGCTCATTTACAATAAAATGTACAGCACGAGGTGAAATAATATTAAAAATTAACAAAAATAACAAAGTTAATAAAAATAAATTAATAAACTACGTATTGCCCATCAATCACGCCACTCCAAAAATTTTGACCTAAATAATTTTGCCGATCCTAATCTCTTAATTTCCAATGGAATTGAATTCCAAAGGGAAACTCCCTTAACATAAAATGACGTGTTTAGCGACCTACAACAAATTTTAGCAGGAATTAGGCGGAAGTTAGAGGAATGAAACCTGCTAAACATTAATTTCCTATATAGATAACAAGGCTCCTTAGCTTTGAGAAGTTTAAAAATAAAAAGACAAACGCGAAATTCGTAAAAAATAGATAAACTACATTCTAAAACAAGGCTGGAGTAGGCAGAAATATGATCGAACTTCCCAATACCAAAAATAAACCTGGTACAAGCATTGAAACATCTTTGGAGAACATTCATATTTTCCTGAAGCATACCGAATAAAACTATATCACCGTAAATAAAATGAGGAAGAAGATAAGACAAAAATAATTTTTTCCTAAACTGACTATCAGAAAATCCAACCACTTTATACAAACAACTAAGCATGCCAAAGACCCTCTTACTAATAGTAACTAAATGGTCACCCCACGTAAGAGTTTTATTAATAACTAAGCCTAAATCCCTAACAGTATTTGAATATTCAATTAGCGAACCCTGCAGAAAAATACCAGCAGCTGTATTATGAAAAAAAGTAAAAAAACGTGATGGGTAACCTGATGTTCCTTAACGTGAACGTTTCTTATTTGTCAAATTCCTATTCTGATAAAAAAAACGTTAACGAACATCGAAAAAAACATAGAATACTGGAAAACAGAAAAATGGTCTGTCAAATTATGCCATTTGACACAAGTCTATTTGCGAATATAACAGCAATAAAATGTATTTTTTGGTGAATAGGCGACAACAAGAAAGCCACCGAACTGAAATGTTTATTAATTTTAAATTATACACATCCATATGCACTATATAATATACATAGTAATGCTTCCAGTGGATTCATAATATACGAGTATAACATAAAACAAAATTAATAACATTGTCGGATTGGCCAAACCGTGCTCGAATTTCTTTTGAATCTTTTAAGTGAAATCTAACAGAAGGTTTATTAACAAAAATTAAAATAAAAATATTTGGTAATAAGATATGACTGCTAGTTTTGTTTACCTCAAGTCATCGTGGCATATCCTCTATCCCGTTTGCTTGTCACTGGAGTGCTCCACTTATTATCTTACATGTGCTGTGTACTGAATTATTATTATTGTTTAACTCCAACACTTAACGCTAACCAAATTATTTTAGTTTTATTATTACAAAAAACGAAAAACGTTTCAAAAACCCAACCAAAAAACGTGGGATTTTTTAACGTCGGAAACGTGCACGTTTTTCTTCAATTAGAATAGGAAATAACGTTAATTTTGCGATTCCCGTTTTTAACTGTCAAAAAAACGTAAATCAGCTGGTTACGTTTTTTCAGAATACAGCTGCAGGGAAGGACGAGGTATCTAACGGTTTTTTATAAATTATAATCGACTGAGATTTATTCGCGTTTAAAACGAGCCTGTTAGAGACCGACCAGCTAACGATATTACTTAAATCTTCATTTATCAGAGAAATATTCCTAACAACAGAATCCTGATCTAAACGACTATTTCTATAAATTTGAACGTCATCAGCGAAAATATGAAATGAACAATGTTGAATGGAGGTTTCTATGTCATTTATGTACATAGAAAATAATAGAGGACCCAGCACTGAACCCTGAGGCACGCTGGAAATTACAGGAAGGAAATCAGACAAGGAATTGTCGAAAAAAACTGCCTGAGAACGATTAGAAAGACAGTTAAAAATCAATTTGGCAGCAGAAAGCGAAAATCTAAACTGAGATAAGAGTTTATCAAAAAGAATTCTGTGATTAATAAAATCAAAGGCCTTAGAAAAATCTAACAAAGTTAAAGAAGCTAATTCCCTATTATTCATTTTACGCCTAATATCATGACATACATTTAATAACGCAGTAGAAGTGCTATGAAATTTTCTAAACCCAGATTGGAAGCAACTAATTAAACTATTGCTATGTAAATGCGATTGAATTTGATTTTTAATAACAATCTCGAAAGCCTTAGAGAGAGAACTTAAAATGCTAATTGGCCGAAAATGGGATAGCTCTAAAGGATTACTGATCTTTGGGATCGGGATTATTTTACTTAGCTTCCACTGATCTGGATAAGAAGATGACGTGAGAATAAAATTGAAGATATGTAACAAGTATTTTGAGACGAAAGGGAAAACTACCTTAACGAATTTTAAATTGACGTTATCCAGACCAGAAGATTCCGATTTAACCTTCCAAATAGCAGATTGTAAATCCTCGAGAGAAATATTTGAAAACAAAAACGAATTAGAGGACGCGTTAGAGAACAAATCGACGGAACTACTGTCCGAGTTCAGACTAGAGCAAAAATAACTATTAATTTCATTGGGTTTGAAATCCCCACTTGAACTAATCTTGCATATGCCTAGGCCTAAATTACGAACATTACGCCAGAAAACCTTGGGAGGAAGAGAGGAGTCTAACTTGTCCTTGAAAAAATTACGTTTAGCAATTCGAATTAACCCTACAACTTTGTTTCGAGCCTGCTTGTAATCTAAATGAGACTGACTATTAGGACACCTTTTCCATACACGATATTTACTAACTCTAATATTTATGGCATTCGAAATTTCCTGAGACAACCAAGGCGGAGATTTTGCTTTGCAAGTAACCTTTTTAAGCGGAACGCAACTATTAAACACCAAACTAATATACGAGTTGAAAAATTCTATTTGGCTAGTTGCAGAACTAAGAAAAAAATGTCCTCCCAAGGAACTGAGTTACAAACTAAGTAAAGGCGGGAATTGTCTATACTAGAAAAATCTCTAAAGCTAAAACTCTTAGGTTTAGGTGGAGAGTAAGAGTTTACAGAAAAAACTAAAAGATCATGATGGGATCCCATACCGAGAGACAACTGATTGAAAAAACAAATAGAGTTATTATTAAAAGAGATGATATGATCAATAAGGGAATAAGAGGCCCCGCTAGCGGTTGGACAAGAAAACGTTGGTGCCGCAGTGTTGTGAACGGATAAATTAAGACTATTTAACAGATTCAAATAATCCCGAGGGAAGCCGGAATTTTGGAGTATATCGAAATTAAAGTCACCTGATATATACATTTCATCGAATCTACAAGAGAAATAACTAAATAAACTTTCTAAGTCTACAAGTGTTTTTTAAATTTGGCATACGATCTCTTACTAGTTTTTGGTGGGTTATAGATGGTACCGACTAAGATTTTACGACCATTAATGAAAACATTGACAAATAAAAACTCTAAATTCGATACTAACAATTCTGAAATGGAAGAAGGTATGGTAACTAATCTAGCCTTAATGTGATCTCCTACAAACATACATAAACCACCATTATTAAGGGGAGGTACCGCTCTATCTTTCCTAAATATATTATAACCTTTGATGGCCAACGCTGAATTAGGGATATTCGGATTTAAAAATGTCTCAGAGAAACAAAGAATGTCCACTGCAGCACCATTAAAAATGTGACGAATCTCGTCAATATTTGGGAGTAAACTTTGCACGTTGAAACTAGCTACATTTAATAAAGACCTATCGACTAACATAGATTTTAAAACTACATTGGGGTTGTTAAACGACATTACACTCGAGTGTAAACACGACGCGACGTGATTGAAGCGCATACTTACAAATAAATATAAGGAACGCTTCATCCAAACCGAACCGGATTACGGGAAATCTAAAACGAAAAGAAACAAAAAAACCAACCAAAGTAATAAATGCCAACTTAACGTAAACAAAGGAACAATACTTAACCGTTGAGACCCAATTTATGCCCTAATTTATTTTAATTTTTAATATTTTGTTTCCTTATGGTGGAAAAAAAACACAAAAAAAATGCGACACGTCTGTCTGTCTAAGGCTACTAATGCTTTTTTTTTTTTTTTTTTTTTTTGCATATGAAACCCCTTGGTGCACGCTGCCGTTTTCAGTTGCGTACTGATTTCCATTTCGAGCGTTTTTGTTTACAATTTCTGGCCGTGCTTCTTTTCTAACTGAAGAATGAAGATTAAGGATTCACTGCTCTGCTCGCTGCTTTGGATTAATTCTCCTTTTCAATTCTAGATAAATTGGACACCCTCTATAATTAGCTGGGTGATTTCCGTCGCAGTTGCTGCATTTTTTCACTGATGCTTCATTTTTTGCTTTATTGCAAACCTTTGAATTATGGAGTTCACCACATATAACACAAACATCGTTCAAAGTGCAACAGGCTCTAGTGTGCCCATATTCTTGGCACTTAACGCACTGTACTGGCCCTTTTCTTTTCCTGGGTTCCTCGATGGTAACCCTTCTGTGCAGTAGATATTTTAGGTCAAATATTGCATGGTTGCCTTTAACCTTTTTAGTGTGTGGTTCTAATTCCAGACGAAACAATGGCTGAGGAACCTTCTCCCGATTAAAAATATTGGTAATAGTTTTGCACTGGCAACCTATTTCAGCGAGAATAGCTTGAATTTCGTTTTTATCAACGTAACTCTCTATTCCTTTTAACACAACAACCAATGCTTTTTGGCTCTTTAGTTGATACGTGTAGTAATGTTTTCCAACTTGGTCAAAATGTTTAATTACCGCTCTGTAAGCATCAATATTGAGCGGTTGAATTTTTGTTTGTTTCTTTTATATCTCCTATTTTGATCCCGGAAATATAAAATGCACCTTCAGTAATAAACTCGATCGTTTTAGCATCTCTATTTGGTTCTTCCTTCAAATAGATTGGTGGTGGCTTCTCACCTTTTGAAGTTTTTTCGGGTGGCGGCTCGCCAACAACCAAGCTACAATACCTATTACCATGCGTTAATTCAACGCTAGCTAGCTTAGTGAATTTATTCGCGTTTGCACTGGCCGCTGATCTAGGGCTTCTTCTTCGTTTTGATCGGACAGTAATATACCGGTCTATTCCCGTTTGTACTAAACACTGACCTACATCACTGTTTATTTTATTGTCATTTGATATCGATACACTGTCATTGTTTTTCTTATTGTCAATATTTGGCGACGATGCACTTTTAGTTTCGTTATGGTTCAACACACCAATGTTATTTAAATTATTAATTTCACTTTAATTTAAATTGCCTGGTAAGGTAATTTTTTGAACATTTAAAATTTGTTGTCGCTTTGGACTATGCTGCACTTTTGTATTTTTATTAAAAATATCTGAGGTCGTGACGTTCGGTGACAAATCGCTTGTGGACATCGGTGTCTGCTGATTTGGCCCAGCCTTTTTACTTGAGGCGGTGGTGAGAACATCACGATTTCAATTATTTTTCACATCACAATATTTTTAAAACAAAATAAAAAAAGATTTAACTGCTGATTCAACTTTTCACACAAGTAATAAGTAAATTATTTAAATGTTTACTCGGTAGTAGCAAAATTGCAACTGTGAAAATATTAAAGCAAAAACTGTAGTTGTAATTTTACAACAAAAATAGGCAAAATCAGCTAAAAAATATGGCGCTCAATAAAATATGTCTCTACTAACTGTCTTTCTTTTATTAAAGGTTAGATGGAACCTCAGTAAAATAATTTAAATTGGTTTGAGTATCAGGTTTTGGGTTCCAGAAAGAATTGCCAAAAGTTTGTTCTGCTTAAAACATTTTATATTCTTATCTGTGGTACATCTCTTAATAAAATTGACGTAATGGTCTTAAATGGAGCTAAAAATTTCATCAATTCGCTATTTTACAAATATCGAATTAACCCTCTGTTCAACAAAAATTCAGCTCGAAATGGAGCGTTCACTACGTGGAACCACATGAAGTAATAGACAAACAAACAATTTATATCTCGCGAAAGATTTAATTTCGTTCTAGCCAGACGGTACACATGTGTGATGGTGGTGCCCTTAGACGTGCGAACAAATATTGCGGTTATTTTGCATTTTTATACAACGCGATTTAAACATCTGCAATATATTGAAACATTTTTATATTTTAGAGCCTCCTCTGTGTGGTATTACGGTGATTAATGTATGTTATTTGTGTTAGAAATAAAATTATTTAGTTGAATTTTAAAACGAAACCTTTTAAATTTAATATTATTACCTACAATATTTTAATTTGAATTAGGATGTTTCCATTTGCACCGCGTTTTTGTGGAACGTTTTATCGTCGCATAGTGAGGTATTGGTGTGTCGATGATACTAAGGCAAAATCAGCTGAACCTAAAGTTAATCGAAATAATAGTTTTCCTTTTTTTACTACTAAATTTATCTCAAAAATTAGAGAAAGGTAAGATTTGTATTTATTTTTCGCTAGCGCTATATCCCATGGAGTGATTTGGCTGCTTCATGATGAAATTTCATAATCATTTTTTTAAGGGATAATGAGCTAAATTAATTCATTTATCCGGGAATCGAACCCGCGACATTCGGAGCTTAGAGCAATTATGCTAGCCACCGGGGTGGCGAATCAGAACTTATGAACTACAAATATCTAAAATTTATAGTGATTTAAAATAAAATCACTGCTATATCCATTGTATATATATTCCGTTTTTGTTTTTTCACTCGGAAATGGGAGCACCAAACGAATGTAATGTACATTCTTTAAAGATCCAAATAACGATAGGTAGTACATATACATAAATATTTACATTGAATGTTTCTTTTTATTTATATTTATGTTAAAATTTCAATAACTTATCGGAAACCATGTTTCCTTTGCTCTGCAGTGTTTGATTTCGTATTTAAGAAATATCTCACATATGTACATAAATTACAGATCCTAATATTGCAAGTGAATATAATAATCTAGGTAATATAAATTTAATTAAAATATTAAATTAAAATGCATTACTACGTTAGTCCAATATTTTTTGTCAACCAAACGTACCAACAAAAGCATTTCGTAGCCAAACCGATTCAAGAAAACTATCTATTTAATACTCGAACAACTTTATATTTATTGATTCCAAAGCAGTCAACCAGTAAAACGAAATACATATATAACAGTTTATCTATATACATATGTATGTATAGGTGTACATATCTGGAAGTATTAAACTTTACTACTGAATTGTATGTTACTTCGTTTTTGTTAAAAATTAATTTCAATTCCAAATAATAAAAATTCTTACTTGTAAAAACAAGGAAAAAATTCTGCTTTCTTTATTGCCCTAAAAGAACAACTTACTATCCTGTATAGTCCTGACTATCACATCTTAGTATGTACAATATATAGAATTGGAGTACACAACGTATAATGTGCCGCACTATTTCAGTTGTAGTTACGAAACAACAATATAGTATAAATGTATGTATGTACGTATATTGTATAAGACTCATAAATTTATACATGTGACATAAAAGAAAACATAAACTTTAAAGTCTTATCTGTAACAAGAAACACTATTTGTATATATGTACGTAAGTATGTGATGATACGAAATATACCAATAGCAATGGCACAGCAAAACAACGGATTATAGCTTTTAGCTTAATAATATTCACTTCAATTTAATATACCTTTATGCAATGATCATAGCTCTATAGAAATGGTTTATACAATCATTATATCCGTTATTTGTATTTTCTTTTTAGCACAGGATCTATCCGGCACGGAAATACTGGTAAATCTATACAGCAAACTTTCAAAAATTGGTTGATTTTCGTTTTAGGTGTTTAGATAAAAAACCGAGAGTGTTCACAAGGTGATCATCTAAAACGAAATACTAAATCCCCTCTCAATAAAACCGTGACATTGTAACGAGTCGTACAATCACCACGAAATTCGATATGGTAAAACCCACTGCAGACTCTTCCTCGGTTGATCCACGCACCATATTTCAGCCACGTAGCTTTCATTGGCGGGGAGGCGGGGGGGGGGGGGGAGGGGTTGTTTTGTAGACCGAGGCTCAGTCTGCAGTGGGTTTTATTTTTATCGAATTTCGAGATGATTATACGAGTCGATACATTGGCGCGCAATCATACACATATATGCTATGATTTGGGAGTTACTAAAGGTGATTTCAACGTGATGCCAGTAGTTCTTTTACACTTTTAATAAAATTAGTGCGACACGGTTCATATCTATTCTGTCCCACGACATTTATTTTGATATTAATATGTATGTAACAGTAATTCGCATAATTTTCTTATTCCATAAATTATTAAAGCCCTCGTGGAGTGATTACAACGCCGAATTTCTGTAATTTTTAAAGATTTATTATCATATGTCCAAACAAAAGTGACAAATTATTGCAACACTGTTCCGCGAACCATGCGTTTAAGAAGATAATAACTTTCTTTTGAATTCTGTTGAAAGAACAGTTTTTCCCCTATTAGTCATCAAATGATTTCTGAGAAAGCTCTAATCCGGTTTACGAGTATTAAACGCAATATTTTATTGATAGATGTATTGAGAGAGATCAATTGTAATTATTATTAATTGACAGCACGTTGAAGTCACATTTGATTGTGACAGGCTACAATAAAAAAAGGTGTGGAGTTTGGGATTAGTTGTGATCACTACTTATTTAAATAATATTAAGGATAAAAAAATTATAATATGGAACCTAAATATGTGAGTTAGGAATATTTCTGGTTCAAGAATCGAACAACTCGATTTGTTAACTACTGTATTCAAATTAGACAGCGAAGGAAGTGTGCCTCCACCCGGAAAAATCCACTGGTCTGCTACAACATCTCCTCAGAGGGAACTACCTATTTGTTCCGAAAAAAAAAATCCAATCAAAGTTACAAAAAATTGCCAAGTTGAATCCTGACGAGGGAAATAATAAACTTGCATTTTTAAGTACTCGAATTTTCCTTGTAAGTACTCGACTTCGTCGCATCGTAATACTTCTTCTATTCTTCTATTCTAAGTTTTAGAGATAATCCAAGCGCTAGTTGAATCGAAAGTATCGGTCGATGCTTTGAAAAGTCAGTTACTGAGGCGACATCAGACGTGCATCCGAAACATCAAGTTTGTTGGGGCAATTACCAATTGCAAAAAAAAACAATACAATTTTCTGCTGATTTATGTGCTTTTTAAATAACTTTTAATAATGTGTACCTTGTTGTAGCAATTATCACGGAATGAATAAAAAAATAAAAAATTATACATAATAAAGGGTGTTGACTAAATTTTCGAATTCGAAGGTTATGTTCGAAAATATTAGCTTTTGTACAATTAACACAGGTGTCGTGTCGATCATAATCTTCGTTATCGATCATCTCGTCTAAAAATCGAATTAAAATTAAACATAAGAATTCATCTACATTTGACATTTTGTTTACAATTATTGAAATTCAAGATTTTTGTGTACAAAGTTGAAGAATTAAAGATAAGTGATTTTAATATTACATATTTACTTAAATGAATAATTAATTATGATTTTGTTTTATAGATACAACAAATTAAATACCGGATTTATCAATTCAATATAAGCGAGGTAAGTTAAATTACAGGGAAATAATGAAGTAATGTAAACTTTTTTTTCTTTTAGATTGACGGGATCAAACAAAGTTGGATATTGTTCGGATACATTCGATAATGATGAATTTGTTGACAATACAACTCGAAAGATTAATTTAGCAAGTTTTCATGTTTAGATAAATAAAGAATCAGAATTTCCTGGCAATACCGTTGATCTGATTGGAGTATTACATTCGAAGCTTTACCTGGTAGACCCGCAATTGAGCAGTTTTTATACCGGGTCAGACGTCTTTCAAACGCCAATAAAATTGTTGTGCCATCCATCGCATCCATAGCTGGGACCGATAATGATGATATCTAAATGTTAAAAGTAAGCAAAGATACTACATAATTACAATAACAAAATAACACACTTTGGTAACACAGAAATTACAATAACAAATTGGCACGTTTCGTTTAACACAGAAAAATAAAGTAAAGAATTTGACACCAATAATCTTTGCGCCCGAAAGTAGTCTAAGTAAAAATTACATACAAATAAAAGAAAACATTTCTTTTTGAAATGCCATTTAGGGGAATTAAAATAAATAATGTATGACATTGAAAAAATATTAACATTGAAAATATTTCCGTAAATATTTTATATATATAAAATTTGTAAAGTTCCGCGTGTTAAACAAAAAAAAAGATTTCCGCATCTTCAACAAAAAGATTTCCGCAGCTTCAACAAAAAAAAGATTTCCGTATCTTCTGTAAACGTTGTAAACAGGAAGATTAAATTGTAATATATAAAGACATAAAATTGTAAATAGAAACACAGTGTAATCGACAGTGTAATCGACAGTGTAATCGACAGTGTAATCGACAGTGTAATCGACAGTGTAATCGACAGTGTAATCGATAGTGTAATCGAGAGTGTAATCATAAGTAAAGTAAAATTAACAAAATAAAGAAAGTATCTTAAGTGACAAAAAATCGAGATTTTCAATTCAGGAATACATACAATTTGGTAAGTATAAAATAACCAACATACTAACATCTGGGTACCGTTGAGATTGAGTAATTGTGGAAGAAAGAAATATGGCAGTATTTATACCCGCTGAATAATCTTTCACACTTATAAGATCTCATCTTTCTCACAACTAACATTTAAACTCTCCACGCTTAAATATATCACTTGGGTCATAGCACCTACCAGCGGTAAGCGCCAAGTGACTATACAAGCTCCAAACCATCGTCTCCATATAACTACATTAAATCCATATTAAGTCAAGCTAACCACCGACGTATCCCATACCCGGAATTTGTCATACACACACGAAGTACAATTAACTGGACATAATAATTACCCGGTACATATAACAAAGAATTCCCAAACACCTATAAACATAACAAAGCATTACCATAAATACCCAAAATATTGACATTGTAGGCTAACCGATTTCAGATAAAATACAAAATCCCATCACGATAAAATACAACATAATCAATATCAGATACAAACATAAAATATTTAACAAATATCAGACAAAAAATATAAAATAAAATTTCGTCGGAGCGTTTAGTCAACGGTTCGTATTTCCTTTTGAGGAAAAGCGCTTTCGAGTGGTACTGGTGTTTCCTTGAATGTACTAGAAACGTGGGATGGGAAACTTTAAAGAAGGGACTTTTGGAAAGATTTAAAGACCGCAGAACTGATATAGAAATCTGTAATCTATTTCATTTATTAAACAAAAAGCAGATGAATCTTATGTGGACACTTATAGAAGTGTATTAGATGCCTCTTTATCGCTTAGTATACTTCTCCCTGACAC
Organism: Tipula vernalis; assembly: GCA_958295665.1. Lineage (NCBI taxonomy): Eukaryota > Metazoa > Arthropoda > Insecta > Diptera > Tipulidae > Tipula > Tipula vernalis. The sequence goes on along the minus strand of OY282559.1, from coordinate 224,904,394 downwards.
TGATCTTTGTTTCATATTGCAATGGAATTTGCATAGTGCCTTGCAATATAAAATCGTTTTCTTTGGCATACTTTTTTCAAATAAATTATAGTACTATATGGGGCATCGCTATACTTTTCTATAGTAAACTAGCGGTCAGAGATAAAGGCAGATTTATCGATAATGCAGTATAATTTGATTCGGAATAGGAATTTTTAATTTTTGGTTCAAAATAAAAAAATAAAATTAATTTTTTTCTATAGTCCATGTCTAGTTGTCAGTTTTATTCGTGTTGGTTGCTTTTGTTTACATATTTATTTCGATACAAAAAAAGTGTTTTATTGTGACATTTTTATGCAGTGTACAAAATAAAAAAAGACAAAAACAAAACAAAACATAAAATTCATTATTCACATTTTTATTCATTCCATTCAAAGTTATGGTTAAAATTGCCCGATGTAAAACGTCATACCTAAGGTTCGACATCTGTCAACAACATAACCTTAAAAAATTAGCGATTTTGCATCAGCATCATATAAGTATTTCTTCTTTCGAAAATGTCAACTTTTCAGCCGAATAAGCTTCATTTGCGGGAACTTTCGATGTACTTGTTTAATTTGAAGAAATCGACAGCTGAGACGCATCAATTGCTTGTATACGCATATGGTGAGCTGCCTTAATTGAAAAAAGTTGTCGACAGTGGTTTCAAAAGTTCATGAACGATGGATTTGAAGTCGAAGACAAAGAACATATCGGAAGGCCGAAAGGGTACGAAGACGTGGGATTGGAAGCATTATTGGATGAAGATTCGTGCCAAACGCAACTTGCACTTACTTTGGGAGTGACTCAACAAGCAATTTCACCACGTTTAAAATCATTGTGAAATCATTGGGAATGATTCAAATGGAAGGAAATTGGGTTCCAAATGAACTGATGCCGAGAAACTTTGAACGCCGATTTTTTCATATGAAATACTGCTATCCAGGCATCAACGACAGTGTTTTTTGCATCGTATAACCACTGATGAGGACCACCTGACCATGCTTCAACTTCGACAGTCAAGCTGAATATTCATGGAAAAAACTCATGTTGCTTATTTGGTGGGATCAGCTTGATGTCGTGTATCATGAGTTGCTCAATCTGAACGCAACTATTACCGGTGTTCTCTACCGAACACAATTGATGAGATTGAGCCGAGCACTCAAGGACAAAATTATTCACTTGCATGATAATGCTAGCCCACATATTCACCTGCATGATAATGTTAGCCTCAAAAGATTAAGCGTTCTTTCGATGTGGTATTCGTATGCTGCCAGAAAGATGGGAAAAGTAGAGGCTAGCGATGGGCAATAGTTTGAATAAAACATAAGCTGTTGTTATTTTACAATGAATTCCCAATTTTTCATAAAAAAAGGATGGAGACTTATTTCTATACCTAATAGTTAGTTTAATTAAACTAATTATAAATACATTTTTATTAATTAATATAAACAAGTCCAAGAGCTGAATAGCAATAATCCAAATTATAATAAACCGAATTTTGAGGAAGGAGATCTCCTACGCGGAACTAAAGGACGATGAAATTTATTACAGAAAACTTTGTCTCCCAAAAAGGAATATCGCAATGAAATATGTTCTATGTTATGGGTACCGTTAATCAACTAGATAATCATGCACAGTATTCCTCAAACCGAGATCACCCATCACGAGACTCTCATAATTGATGTAGTTCCTATATGACTAGACAATATGATTCGACCAAATTGTCCCGTTTGCACCTCTTCCATTTAGTGATAAACCAGGCAAGAGGTGAGAGTACCTAGAACCAAACCGGATATGTGCTGCAAAAACATGCCCAGAACTATATCAAAGAGACACATACCCAATTTCCCAATTAAAGTAAGAAAATATTTTTACCCACACCTAACGTAAGGCCGGAGCTTAAACAAAATAATTTGTGAATTTATATTTTGCACACAATTGTCAATGATAAACAACCATATGCTCACGTATTGATTGCTGGAGTTCCTTGCACCGAATTATTAGACAGCTACGTAAGCATAAGTTTTCTTGGGGCTGGGTTCGAGAAATTCATAGAGATGCCCTTTCCCTCGTCCTTTACCAATCAAAATAAAAAAGGTGGTGCTGTGTAGCTAAAGTTGTGCAAACATATTAAGGAGAAAAGAATCCTAATCACAACTTTATTATCTCCTTAAAAAAAGAAATATCTTCTTTCCTTGTTAAAAACGGCAAGTGGTGAAACACAAAGAATTATTGGACATATAGTACCCGTCTCTTCGTAACCTCTTTATCTGGGAATTGATTTCTGTAACTTGTTTGGATTGGCCCGAGCATTTGTGAGTTCCGTGAACAATTTGGACTGAACAGCAATTTGTTAGGGGAAGGAAAACAATTAGAAACGAGATTTTTACTTACCGACACAGGTACAAGTAATTTGAAATTTCGTAGAATCTGTTATTTGTTATAGTGGGGTAATTGTTTTGTTTGTAAATAGTAGGTACGGGTTAGCCATTTTGAATTTAAAAGTTGCACAGTGCGTACATATATTTTCCTAAAATACATATAAATGGTAGAAATGGAAAATTCCAAAGTGCATTTTAGACATATTATGTTGTGGGAATTCCAGCTATAAAAGCAATAAGTGCAAGAACAGTTGTCTAGTCCATGGATCTAGGTTGGTTCACTTCACCTCACCAGAAATTGCTTCAACCGATTACCACCTTTCCGGTCGCTTCAAAATTCCCTTAATGGAAAAACGTTAATATTCGCGAATATTATGCGCATATTGTACGTATTGTTTTTCAATTTTTTGCACGATTTTAACAGTTTCGTTCTACCTTTTTGTATGTTTCTCGAAGAGCTGCTTTCTCTATTTTGGATTTATTTGTTGGTTTCCGGTTCCGTCTATTGATTTCCGTACGTTTTCTATATTGCTCTGGCATTTTTCTATGTTCTGATTTTTACTTTATTAATTTTTTTGTTGAATGTTAATTAATTCATGTAATTTCTAATATGCTACCGGTGATTAGACCATTTTAAGTGTGTTTCGATTAACACGAGAAGTATATTAGTATTTACGAACAGTAATTCAACGAAACCGACTAATAGACAGAATTCTATTTATTTAATTATATGATTTTAATATGTTCCGAAGATTGTAAAAGAATTCAATCCAGTTTCGAACTGATGAGCTTATGATTATGAAAAAATCAATCTTCTCATCAGGTCGCGGCGACTGGGCTGATTATACCACAATTTACATTCTATATATACAGAATGTGCTATGCGTTAAGTACTAGCGAATCGTACTAATACAGATGAATTCTCTTACAATTTTTCTTCTTCACAATATTCACACAGCTCTATTTCTGTGTACGCTAATTTTTACTTTATTAATTTTTTTGTTGAAAATTAATCATACGTTTAAAAAATAAGTTTTAAAATTTTTTTTAAAATTGTTTTTTGGAATTGAATTGATCTTCTCCGTTATTGAATGATTTTGCTATTCTATTGATTGGGTTGTTATCGCCATAATTGGTGGAATAATATTCTAGCGCCAAAAATCGGTAATTACGCAATGGCCTGCTTGAAATATTTATGGACATGTTTTCCAATACAAAAGCTGAATCGAAGTGGCCAAGTAGGACGTTTCTAATAAAAGGGGTTTTAAAAGTTTATAATTGTCTATTTTCAAGGGTGCAAATTTTATATTCCTTACACCTTGTCGAATATGGTGGTAAGCGAGCCACTATATAACGAGCCGAAAAGGAATATCAAAAGCTTCTTTTGTATGCTTTCAATTCTTTTGATGTGCACATCTTATTAAGGATTCATGACGGAGATCTTATATAAGCGAAATATAGTGTAAAGAAAGTTTGTGTATCTCTGAATTCCCCAGTCCATTGTTTGACAAAGTCAAACATAGAGTTTGCTTTAGCAGTACAGTTATCGATGTGCCTGTTAAAACCAACTTTTTCGACAAAGGTGGCTCCTAGATCAGTAATCTCTTGTAATCTTTGAACTACATTGTTATTGATGTTGTAAAAGACATAATTTTGCACGTCTTGATGTTTAAGTGTAATGAGTTTTGGTCGCACCACTCACTTAATCTATTGAGATCATCTTGCAGTTTGTCAGCATCACAAATTTGTTCAATCGTACGAAAAATGTTTACGCCATCAGCAAATATGAGAAGATTGGATTTTTTTATGATCTTGGTTATCTGATCAATGAATACAATAAAAATCAAGGGTCCAATATGTGATCCTTAAGGAACACCCGATGTCACTTTGATAACGCTGGATTTTTTTTGTAGACGGTTTGTTAAGTATAACTTGAACCAATTAATGTATTCTAATGAAAATCCAAATTATAAAAGACTTTTGAGTGCTTTATGATGACATATAGATTCAAATGCCTTATTGGAATCCGTATAAGCTACGTCTACTTGATGATGTTTTTCTATCTCCTTAGTAATAGCTGGTGAATTCAAGCAGGTTAGTAGATCAGGCACAAACACACGCTGGTTGACAGACATATGACGTACAAGCGTTGCATACAACTAGTTCAAATATTTTAGGAATTAATGATGAAGTTTATATTCCTCTGTAACATGTGACGTCATCCCGTTTGCCAGATTTAAAGATAGGAGTTATTTTAGAGATTTTCTATTTTTCGGGAAACCCATCAGTGGTTAAGGAATGATTGAACAGTTTGTATAACGAATTTACCAAATTACTCGCAAATGTTTTTGATCTCATCACATCCTTCTCCACACTCTTCAAAGCTGATAGAATGTCTTCATCAGATATGACTGGAGGAGTGTTTGATACGTTGCTATTGCTTGTTTTGTCGATGTAATCAGTACTGGCGGATGGTCGATAGACAGATTGAAAAAATGCAGCAAACATGTCCGCCATCTCTTTGGTGTTTGAGGTGCTGATATTGTTGCAGGTCATATTGGCAGGGCAACTCTCGATTTCACGTCTAGGCCTAAAATATTTCCAAAACTGTTTTGGATTAGTTCTAATTTTTTCTTGGATGCCAGCCAAATAAGACTCATGAAATTCCTCGCTGTATTGTAAAAAAGTCAGCTTGTCTGTTTCCAAACTTGATTTCATCATTTTAGCATAGGCCTTGATTTATAAGCCGTTCATCGAACCAGGGAGGTGAATACTTGGTGATTTGGTGGAAATAGGCACATGGAGTTCAAAGCCTTGCGGTAAGATCTTCTTAAAGTTATATTTGATTTGTCGTCTTTTTAAAGTTATATTTGATTTGTTCAGATTTCAGCAGACAGTCAGTAGTATCAAATAGAATATCCAAATATTTATGGTTGATGCCATTTACGACGAATAGATTGAGTGATTCAGTTACTTTAAACGCATCTACTTCATTACGGTCGAAATTCCAGATGATATTTGGAAGATTAAAGTCTGTTAAAGAACATAACCTAAAAAACAAAAACAAACAAATCATTTTTATTATTATTATTTATATATACATAAATTCAAATTTACCTTCAAATTATTGTTAAATAATCGCCAAATTTTTGCGGCGCACCGATAATGTTTTTTGGCTGGAACTTGTTTGGTTTTATTTTTGTTTTTATTATTTGTTATCTTGTTGCAATATGTCAAAAATAATAAAAACAACATTAAAAACACAATTGCACACATTTGGGCGAATTATCTAATATAAAATGAGTACTAGATTATGTTCAGCAAAATGATCTATTTCAATGCGCGGGGTTTTAATTTAAATTGTTCTATATTTAAAAACGGCGAATCGCGATTGGTACCACTTAAAGTGAAGGGGAAATATGATCCACTTTGGCGATTTGGTCAATTTTATAGCTTAAGTCATTCTCTTTGACCTGCGACAGCGAAGCGAGAAACATCAAAAAAAATTATTTATGCGAATACAACTTTTGGCTAATATTTAAGCGAGTAAGGTTATTTCTTTATATTAAAAAAATTGTTTGAAATTATTATTATAAAAATCATAAAAATTAAAGAAAAATCGAACATTGTATAAAAATAAAAAGTTTATAAAATTGAAATATTGTGAATTAAAACGTTTAAAATGAATTATTATATGAGTTGATTTTTATTGTTTCATTTATTAAAATCACAAAAAAAAAAAAAATTTTATGCGAAAATTCCAAAGTCACCTAGTACAAGAACCAAATCGGATGAATTTGATATATAATGACTTCTTCAATCGAATCGACGCAGGCTGCATAATAATTACTGTTTGAATGAGGTGATATACAGGGTGTCCGGGTTTGGGATGCTGATCCGTCATGGGGTGATTCCTTGGTTCATTCTGAGAAACAAATCGTATGTGGAGGGGGGACCCATTTTTGATATCCTTTGAGATACAGGGTGTTTAAAAAATTTGGTTCAGAAAAAAAGTACACCCAAATATTAAACTGTAACTTCCAAAATATTTATCGGAGAGCAACCAACTTAGTCTTATTTGGTTGGTAATCGTATAGGCTATGATTAAGGTTTAAGTGGTTATCTTGTATCTGCATCCGTTTGAGAGCTATGGTGATTTAAAGTAAAAAAAAAATATTTGTTTTTTATAAAATCGAGTTTTTCTCAAAAAACCTGTTATAATTTTTTCTTTTGTTTATTTAATTTTAATTTGTCATGATCTCCTCTACAATCCCTCAATACAAAGTTTGGATCGAGGAGTTATAAAAGGTGCTCAAAATGTCCTCCTTGTGATTGAACACATGCTAATATTCGTTTAAGTATGCCTTTGGTTATTTCAATTCTTGGTAATTCTTCCCTTATCTGTTGTGCTGCTGTGTGTATTCGTTGTATAAGTTCTTCTTTTGTTTCAATTTCTTTGGAGTATACAAGCGCCTTCATCCTTCCCCATACATAAAAATCCAATACCGTAAGATCGGGGGATCTTGCAGGCCAATGAATTGGACCATTTCTTCCAATCCAATTATTTGGATAATTTTCCTTAAAAAAAATTCCTAACATTATTATGGTAGTGACAAGGTGCACCATCATGTTGGTATGTATGCGAGAATCTACTTAAAATGGGAACATCATCAAAAAGGAGTGGCAAATCGTTTTGTAAAAATTGTAAATAGCGTTCACCATTTAATCTAGGTGGTAATATGAATGGTCCAATTAATTTATCGCCAACTACACCAGCCCATACGTTTACACTGAATCGGTGCTGAAATGATATTTGTTTTTTTGAATGAGGATTTTCAGCAGCCCACGTGTGTAGATTATGAAAGGTTGTTATGCCATCTTTTGTGAATTGAGATTCATCCGTCCATAGGATACGTTTCACAAAACTTGCATTGTCCAAATTCCTTTCCATCAACAAATTACAAAACTCCAATCTTGTAGTGCGGTCTATCGGTAATAGTTGTTGAACGGGATTCTCCTTGTGCAATACTTGATGAATTCGATAGCGAGAGACGTTTAATTGTAAAGCGAGCCTCCTTATGCTAATAGAAGGATTTGCTGTTACATTACGGATTATACCTTCGTCGACATCCAAATGGTTTGGTGAGACTGAATGGGGCTGCGCCTGGGTATTCAATCTTGTTACGATATTTGGCAGTCTCCTATGAATATTTATAAATACTCTTGCGTCAGGAATGCGACGTGTTGGAAATCTGAGTTGATATTCATTGCGAGCTCGTGCTGCATTACCATCGCAAAATCCGTAAACAAAATGGATATCAATGTACTCCTCACCTGAGAACTGTGCCATTATAATATTAATTTTATTAAATTAATTAAAATTTTGATTCACAACACTGATACAACACTAGATATTATCTCAAAACTTAATGACTGAATCTGAAAATATTTAGTTTTTGTTTTTTCAACATTTAAACAAATGAGTTGATAATCATCGCCTACTGTTTTACAGATCAAAATAAAATTGGTAAAATATTAACACTATAACATCTCTTAATTAGATTGAGAATAAACGGAATACGAAGAAAACTTTGGCACGTGGGTACAAGTAATGTATTGGGGGATTGTAGAGGAGATCATGACAAATTAAAATTAAATAAACAAAAGAAAAAATTATAACGGTTTTTTTTGAGAAAAACTCGATTTTATAAAAAACAAATATTTTTTTTTTACTTTAAATCACCATAGCTCTCAAACGGATGCAGATACAAGATAACCACTTAAACCTTAATCATAGCCTATACGATTACCAACCAAATAAGACTAAGTTGGTTGCTCTCCGATAAATATTTTGGAAGTTACAGTTTAATATTTGGGTGTACTTTTTTTCTGAACCAAACTTTTTAAACACCCTGTATCTCAAAGGATATCAAAAATGGATCCCCCCTCCACATACGATTTGTTTCTCAGAATGAACCAAGGAATCACCCCATGACGGATCAGCATCCCAAACCCGGACACCCTGACGCTGTGTAGTTAAATATGGTATATATCGTTTGTTGATTTTAATCTTCACACAAATCTGCTTAACTCTTGATGGTACTAATATTACTGGAGAATTCACTAGTTTAGAATGCACGGTTATGATTACACCACCGCCCGATTTCTTAGAGCTTGTTTCAAGTTTGCGGTCATATCTATAATACTGTCGTGCAAAGAAAAAAAGTCACAAGCGCCAAAAGTCGAAAAATGTGTTAGGGGCATATTTCGATTCTGCAAACAAATACCTATTCTTCTGCTTTTTTAAAAAGCCAAATATCCTTCATTACATGCCATAAAATCACGTTATTTAGTAGTCAAGTTTCATAGTAATACATGGCAAATAAAAACAGAAAAATTGAAATTACTCAAAACTATAAAAAAGCAGATGTAACTTTTTTTCTTAGCACGGCAGTATAAAAAACATAGTTATGCCCAAAATATTCAGAACTGTTATTCCTGGATTGAAGAGACTTTCGCTGATTACAAAAATCAGGTAGTTTGTTTGAAAAACAAAACGTTAAAACTTGGATGCCTTTGAAGCCATTTTGTTAACGTTCTGGTACTAGATGGAATACAACCCTCTAATTCGTTTACTTTTAACATGTATTACAACAACATGTAGTGTAGCGATATTTAATGGTAACCTGAAGAATTCCATATTATAGTGTTTTTAGTGCTGATATCTAGATAAAATTCTTTCAGTGCTAACGTAACATCAATAGGAGATATGTATGTAACATTTAACTGCTCCGAATTCGTTATAAATTTATTCGCATCATAAAATTGCACATTAACATGATGTAATCTGTCAATATATGAAATTTGGTTTTTATCCCCAAGAAGATATATTTTTGAACATTTTCTAAGGATGACGACAACCGTATAATAATATCGGGTTCCATTAATTAGATAGGAAGCAATCGTTTTATAGTTTAATACGATTTAATGCAACGCAGTAATTTTAGGTTTTAGATCAACTAGTCCTTCTTTAGTGGCACATAAGACCAGGTCAGCGCATCAGTATACATGTAAATACTTGTCCTTCTCCATTCCAAACTTTCCTTTGTTGGTTGTCCTAAGGCATTAAGCAGCAAGGTTAGTCTCCTCCAAATTTCTTTGACGTTTTCTTTTGTTTTGCCGACATCGGAAAATCCCCATGATATACTTGAGTTTTTTCCATTTCTTCCACTAGTAGAGATATTATAAATTAATTCCCTGCAAAACCATAAAAATATTATATATGTATGTATCTGCAAAAAAAAAATTACTTTTTTTATAAATTTTTAATTTTCTCGCTGATTTGTATTGTAATCTATATTTTGTTTTATTTTTCACATTATCAGCATATTAACCATAAATTGTTTAAATTTTTAAAATTTTATTTATCTTAGATATTTCGCCTAATTTTGGCATCTTCAGTAAGTATAATTTTATAATTTTAAGTTTTTTCTAGAAAGAAACGGTCACATGTTATTGATCACATTATATTAAATTAAATAATGGTGGTTATTATTATCAATAATTTACCTTGCTTGTAATCATACATAATAAAAATTCAAAACATCAATAAGCTAAACACATATAAATTAAATAAATAACATAAAATCTGTAAATTCACTATTAATATCTTAAAAAATACAATAATTGCTATGTACGATGATAATGTCTTGACCAAAAGATAGATGTGGACCCCACAAATGATCTTAATAAACGCGCAAAAATATTAATCGAGGAACTAGTGAATTTAAACATAGTTGAACCAGGACATAAATTTTGGTCGTCTCATGAGTCGGTGAGGCGAGAATTACCGGATCGTAATGGTATTAGTTATTGTGTGTGTGGGTTCGAATGCTCTTTTATTATTCATGCTCTACATGCTCTTTTTAGTTTTTCGTATATGTAGTTATTTTGTGTTCTTTGTTGAGATTAGGGTTTAGTATACGAATGAAATTTTTAAAGGGAAACGAAGATGACGATGTTTGAAAAAAAAATCAATTGACTAAAATGCAAAATTGTGTATTAAAATTTTATTAATTTCAATTATAATTATGTACAATCTGCAATTCGATATATTTAATTTCAAATTATTTATATTTATAAAAAAAAAATTCGTTTAAATTGAGAAAAAAGACGATGTAAAATAATGAATTTGAAAATCCCATATGTTTTTGTTTACGTTCCATATGGCATTGGAAAAATGTATAAAATGCATGTAGTAGTTAGCAAGATAAACAGAAAATAAAAGAATAAGAAAAAAGAGTTTTAATAATAGGTACATACATATGTATGTGACGCTGTACGTAAGAAAGGTTTCGTAAAACATTATTATCAATTTCAAATACAGCTTGTTAAAACAAATTGCGATTATTCTCGATTTGTTTAAATTTATCAAATTTTCAACAGAATTTTTTGATGGCTTTAATATTAAAATGAATTAAATCAATCAAATATTGTGGAAGTACAGTTTACATTATGTATTTTGAATGTATTTGAGTGTAAATATTTTTAGTAACCTTTACATAATGTAAACTGTACTTACACAATACACCAGAGTCTCGCTATGCGTCTATTCTATGTGCGTCTATTCGCTCTTGCGTCGGCTAAAAAAAACGTTAAATTAATTAACGAAATATTATTAATAAAGTGATATTATTTATCATACATATTTGTTTTATTTTAAATTCTATGTGGATTAATCTTCCGCAATACTTTTCGGCCACAAATATTTTAAATTGTTCGATATGCGTCGAAATTCAGTTTGCGTCTCTCCGTGTGGAACCGAACAGGGACGCAAAGCGGGACCTTGGTGTATTTGATTGATTTAATTAAGTTTTTAATAAAAAATTAATCTGCTTTTGCAACACGAAACCTATAAAATTAATAAACAAACATGTTAAGTTAAAACTAAAGAAATACATTTTTTTATTATACAATAATAGAACTTTACTAAAAGTAGAATATTCAAAAAATAATTACAACGAACAACACAGTATTGTTAATTCTCCTGCTTCATAGCAAGTGAAATATTCTCACACTTGAGCATAAGCATCAAAAATTTTTCCCGATTTCAACTGATTGGCTTATTTTTGATACTTACCATCACAAAATGATACACTAACCCAAACAACGAAAATGACAGAACACAATAACAAAATATGTCTTATACTCCTTGTACGTATACAAAATTCTCATGAGGCAGTGAGGAAATTTGGGACCAAAATTTATATACAGGTCAAGCTAAAATAATGTATAACAAGAACGCTATGGCACCAAGAATTTATGGACTACCAAAGTTACATAAACCTAATGTGCCTTTACGCCCTATTGTTAGCAATACAGGCTCACCATCGTATTTTATATCAAAATATATCAGTTCCATTTTAAAAAAATTAACAGAGAATAGCCCATTTAATGTTCAAAACTCTTTTCAACTAGTACAAATACTCAAAACAAAGATATTAAAACCTAATGAAATTCTTCTGTCTTTTGACTTGGTATCGCTTTTCACAAACATACCGTTACTTAAAGTACTCCAACTGATAAACTTGCATTGGAATAGACTAACAAGATTCACAGATCTGACGAAATCACAATTCCTTACCTTAATTAGATTTTGTATCATAGAAAATAATTACTTTAAATTTAATAACACATTTTTTAGACAAAAATCGGGTTTAGCTATGGGTAACCCCCTATCACCAATTTTAGCAGATATTGTAATGGAGGATTTATTCCAGTATGCTTCCATAAGAATACCACATACACCAACGCTTATTTTTAAATATGTGGACGATATTCTTCTGACGTTGCCTAAAGAATGTGTTGAAAGCACAAGGGTAATATTCGAACAGTACAGTACCAAAATTAAATTTACGATAGAGACAGAGAACGATAAAAGTATACCTTTTTTAGACGTTTAAATACATAGAGATGATAACGGTAGATTAACGACGAATTGGTTTAGAAAATCAATATCTTCTGGCAGAATACTGAATTTCTTATCATCTCATCCGTTTAGTATCAGAAAAAATGCTTTAATTAAGCGGACTCTATTTCTTAGTAATAAAATATACCACAAAAACAATAAGGAAATAGTGTTTAAAATACTACAGAATAACAATTTTCCGACTAAATTAATTAAATCACTTTGGTATAAGAACATTAATGGATAACCAACCGGATAATTCGTCATTGGATGATGATTCTGATGGCTGGCCAATAGATAGATCAATTCCATCCTTAGTTTTTTATAATAGTAGACAAAATTTACAAACCCACATTAAAAGCAACTCAGTAATCGGATCATTGACATATTTACATAATATTACAGACAAGGTTAAGAATATAATTGTAAATGACAATAATTTCACTAAAATTGGGTTAAAATGCTACAATACTACCAAAAACAAATACAAAAGATAAAATTGATAAAAATAACCAGACCAATATTGTATATCAAGTTCAATGTCAAGGGTGTGAATGCAATTATGTAGGAGAAACAAAAAATAAACTAAGAGACAGATTAATGCAACACAAAAATAATATTAAAAATAAATCTAATTCCACTGCTCTTACACACACCATGTAAAGACCCACCATAATTTCTTATTTGAAAAAACCAAAATTTTAGATCGAGAGGAGAATCATACAAAAAGAAGATTTATAGAATCAGCCAATATTATTGCAAACAAACCGTACGCGGTCAATTTTAAAACAGATACGTGTAATGTAAATAAAACATATTACAATATATTAAATACAATGAAAAAAGGTTATTGCTGAAGAATAATATTAAAAAATAAAAAAAAAAAAATCGCCACTACAATTGCATTTTTTCGAGAAAGAACGGTTTAATGCTTGTTATCACATAGATTTCTATAAGAACTTATTCTCACCTTGTGGGGGAAAATTGTTAAATTATAACAGTGAGGTGGCTGTAATTGTAATTGTAAGCTTTCAACTGCATTACAGATGTATGACTCTCTCCAGAGCACCCTGTATTTTATAGAGCCATAATCAAAAAATCTGAGCTTTTATAAGGGAATTAGAAACGAGGAAAAAACGGAACTTTTCATAGTAAAACACACAAAACATATGGGAAATCACTTTTTTTCCTAAGACAAATTTTTAAATGAAAACGTTACAAATTCTTAATTATGATTTCTGACATACTTTCATAAATGTTTGAATTTCAACATATATGAATGTCGTTGAAGTAAATCGTTTTCATTTTCTTGTAATAATTGATTTATTTAAACCAAAATATAAGAAAAATTTCATAACAACAGCATTCTGGTCTAATTGAAAGAAAAGCTTACTACGATTCGTTGATCATTAAGTCAATATACATTACATAGATGGCGCAGTGATGGCTGTAAAAATTTGGAAAAATCGTACCAAAAATTACCACCTGGGGAAATTTCAAGTTCAAAAATTGTAGGAAAAGCAAAACAAATTCACAAAATATAGGAACGTTTGTTAATTTTGGGATTAAATAACTTTTTTTCGTATTTTTCTGTAACCATTTAGACATCTTACGTACACTAGTAGAACTAAAGATAAATTTAGCAAGTATTATTTTAATTTGTCAGAGCCAACTTTGACGTATTTTTCAAAATGAAAGTTCGAAAAAATATATTTTAGAAATAATTTAATTTTAATATTTCTGCAATTAATATTTACTTAATACCAATATGGCCTTCTTGTATATTGTTCTTAAAGATATGTAGAAAACTTTTATATAAACATTTTATAATATTTTTGCTTTTTTCATTGAAAAACTTGAAGCTAAAAAACACCATTTTTACTATGAATGTCTATGGAAATCAGTGAAAAGTTGTACCACTAAAATAGCTTCTAAAAAATACGTCATTAAGATTATGGCTCTATACTCTAGAAGGATCTGCTCTCTCTCAGATCATTCATTTGATAATTGCACATACATAGAAAGAACAATTTTCGCAAATAAATTTAATTGGTGAAATATTCTATGATAATGTCGTGCATAGCAATTATTGTATTTTTTAAGATATTAATAGTGGATTTACAGATTTTATGTTATTTATTTAATTTATATGTGTTTAACTTATTGATGTTTTGAATTTTTATTATGTACGATTACAAGCAAGGTAAATTATTGATAATAATAACCACCATTATTTAATTTAATATAATGTGATCAATAACATGTGACCGATTCTTTCTAGAAAAAACTTAAAATTATAAAATTATACTTACTGAAGATGCCAAAATTAGGCGAAATATCTAAGATTAATTAAATTTTAAAAATTTAAACAATTTATGGTTAATATGCTGAAAATGTGAAAAATAAAACAAAATAAAAAAAAACTTACGTCCTTGTGCCTCCTTCCATTTTTATTTAGTTTCGTCAACAAAAAAAAAAAAAAAAAAACTATAAAGTCACCACAACATATTAGGTGAGCATTTTTGACGTTATACTCATTTCACTTAGCCTCACCGCGAGAACGATAACACCAAAAATTCAATGCGGTGACTTCAAGTCACGTTTTTGACCATTGGTTAGGTGAGGTGAGAACTTTAATAGAAATAAATATTAAATAAGCCCTCTGACCTAACGTTAAGGTTTTAAAAAAGCTTAATACTTCCGTCAAACAATGGAAAAATGATAAAAAAAAAATCAAAATACGAGTATATTTTATCGTCAATGCACATGTTGAAGCACATCAAATTTAATTTTATTTGCACTGCATAATACATACTCGTATACTATACGTTGGCTATCATCTTTTTTTTGTATAATTTTTATTTATTTGATCTGATTATTTTAAACATTACTTTATTTATTTGCAGTTATTTACAATTTTTTTTGCTCATATGTGTATACTCCCTTACAAACTTTGTACATAAATGTATTACGAATAAATATTCACAAATACTATCTATAGCTGAAACTTCATGAAAAAATATAAACTGTAGCTGGGAAATTTGCATATTTTGCTTTTATTTATTTTAGTTTTCCATTAAATCAATAAAAATTATAAATTACTTTTTTTTATACACATGAATTATATAAATGGTTGCGCGCATCAACATATTTATATTTTTCAACTCTAAAAATGTGTACATACATAAGTACTTACATACATATGTACGAATGATAAAAAATTCTCTCAACAAAATCTAATAGCAATAAAATTCATAAATTTTTGAATTTAATGCTTCGTTAATTTTAAAATGATGTTCCGCTATACTTTGTATATATAGTAAATATTCTGGAATATCAGAAACTATCAGAGGCGATACGGCCATGATTTTTAACAGAAACAGTATCTGTTGAAATTAGATAATTCCGAGTTAAACCCATAACTTCAAAAAATTACCATCCCAAAATTAAAATATACTTTGTTTGTTCAACTAAATTACTGTAGATTAATCACTAAAAATGTATTATTATTATTTTCTATAAAGTTACTTTGCCTTCTTGAGATTTAAATGTTTATGAAATAAAATTTAACTAGAAGTCTCCTTATAAAGAATACCATTTTAACGAAATTTCCAGTAAAACGAACCTGTTTAATGGCCGTAGGGCATCTACTTAATGAAAAGTTTCCGTTGTAATTCAGTATAACGAAGAAAAACAAGCAAAAAAAAAATCATTAAAATGAAGATAAAATCAGTTTACATGCAGTTTTTCTACTCGTATGTAAATACATACATGTAATTCCCTCATCTAGTACAATTCCCTTAGACATATTTTTACCAATCAATATTTTAGTACATGTTGTGTTAGTTGTTCTTTCCTGAGTCTTTTGTTTAATAAGGGAAATCACAGTTTACGAAAAAAATTGTCGTTGGGACAGAAATTAAAAATTTTGGAAAAAATTGATTCTGGTCATGCAAAACACAGTGTGGTGAAAGAATTTAATATCGCTCCGTCAACGTTGTCTACGTTTATTAAAGATCGACATAAAATTGAAAATCAAATTAGAGATGGCGATATTGGTCCAAAACGAAAGAAAATTAGAGTAGCTAAATTTGAAGACGTCGCTAACAGGTGTATTTTATCAGTTTTTGCCTAATAAAACTCTCACAAACAACAAAAGGAACAAAATCTAAACAACGGCTTACCGTGTAGTTTTGTTGTAACGCCAACGGAACGGAAAAATTGAAGCTACTAGTAATTGGAAAATCATTGAAACCGAGATGTTCCAAAAATATCCAGTCATTGCCTTGTGAATACCGTGCCAATAAAAGGGCTTGGATGACACAACACCTTTTCAATTATTGAGTTATACTAAACTCAATGTAAAAGAAGGTTGTGTGCTATTAATAGCGGCTTGGTAGAATATTCGGGAGTCAACCATTCTGAAATGTTTTCTTAAAACCCAGCTGTTTGAATCAGAAGCTGCCAATTGAATTCATTGATGGTAAATCAGAGCACAATGAGATTAATACTGAATTGGAAGATTTGTGGAGATCAGTCGATGGTATCACCTTTCAGGATTATGTCGATGTCGATAATCAGCTTCTAATCTCACATTAATTAGCTAATGACGAAATTAAGAAGAGCGTTAAAGATGCGTCTAATACAGTGGGATTAACACTTGAAAGCGACGATAGTGACAGCGATTCTACGGAGGAACCTATAAATAAAACTAAAATGTATTTTTCTACAGCTCTGGATTGTTTAAGCGATGGTTTTATTTGTCAACAATTAATAATGTTCCCGATGAAGCATTTCAAAAAATTCAGGCCATCGAAATTGTATAATGAAAACTGCCACAAAGAATATGCTACAGTCCAAACTAACCGATTTTTTTACTCACAAATAAGTTTAAGTCTGAATACGTGAAATATGTGCATTACATACATATATAGTTTGTACATATGTATACAAATTTTAAAAACATGTATATACTAACTTTAAATAATTAATTGAATTGTTTTATTTTTAATGAAATCTGTGGTATGTACTACCACCATATGTATTATACGTAATAATTATGTAGATATGTACATTTATGTAAATTGAAATAAAATTGTGATTTGAACCAAAAAAATAAAATAATTCGTTTTAACAAAATTCCAGTTTAACGAAGTAATTTTTCCGGTCCCTTTGAGTTCGTTATAACGAATTTCACTATACATATAGTATTAGAAGCGTCCGAATTAATTTATTGTTGCACACATTCTAAATTATATCTCAGAATAAATTATTAAGGTTTTAGTAGCCTAGGTAAAAGTAAAAGTATGCTAAGTGCCTCTCGAGGAAAATAGTGTACTACTGATAAAATGATTCTAGTCTCAAATGCGACGAAAGAAGATTTAATAATCAGGTAATTAATAGGGACATCATTTTAAAATTTTTCCACTAGCTGGAATCCGTGATACTCCAATCGTCAATAAGATTAGTACCACCTCTCGCAATAAAAGCGAAACTACATTAGTTGCTTTAGAATGAATCTGAACGCATACTAAATATGGCCTATTAGACTGAAACTGGACTATTTCTTAACAGATTGCAAAAGGCAGATTAACATATTTTTGTATGGCCGACCCGAGGGACCGGTTTTTTGATAATTTCTCCTTCAAGTGCATATAATAAGGACGTTTGGAAAATCATTTAATCGAAACATTGCTTGCTATTTATATGGTCGACCATAGGGACCGGCTATTTGCTAATTTCTGCATCGAGTACGTACAACCGGTATTCGAGAAAATTCTTTTGATTTTGAGACTTTTGATTTTTGTTGAAGAAATTTTTTCGGCGGTACTTCGTTTAACATTTGATGCAAATATTGCTTGTTTTTTATATGGCCACCTCCGGGGTCCAGAGATTTTCTAGTTTTAAAGTGCATATTACGGACATTCAAAAAATCTATTGAATTTACGGCATCAGGTGCACACCACTGGCATTGAAGAAAAATCTTTTGATTTTGGAACTTTTGAGTGTTGTTGAAGAAATTTCGTCGGCGGAACTTCGTACAACATTTCATGCAAACATTGCTTGTTGTTTATATGACCGATTCCAGGGACCTATCATTTGCTAGTTTCTACAAAAGGACATTCACTAAGGACATTTGGAAAAATCTTTTGATTGTGTTACTTATGATTTTAGTTGAAGAAATCGGCGGAACATAGTGCAACATTTAATGTAAGAATTGCTTATTATTTATAAGGTCGACCACAGGGGCCAGCTATTTGATAATTTTAACATCAAGTTGAAACCATGGGACATTCGAGAATATCATTTGACTTTGGGACTTTTGATTTTGGTTGAATAAATTTCGTGGGCGGATTTTCGTAAAACATTTGATGCAAAAATTGTTTTTTTATTAATATGGCCGACCCAGAAACCAGTTATTTGATAACAAATGCATCAAGTGCATACTATGGACATCTGATTAAAAGCAAGCAAACGTCAATTATTGTTTATTGTTGGGATTGGTTTAAAACGCTTAAATTAAACATAGTCCAGATTAAAATAAAATATTTTGGTTTTATTTTTGACGCCTGTGTGAAATGAAATACGTAAATCCACTCACCCCTACGCTTTAAATATTTGAATGAAACAAACAAAAGTAGTGGTTATTTTAGACTCAAATCAAGGCCTTATATATATACAGGCCTGATTGTACACGAAAAAATATTCAATGAGCTTTCGATATGGGTACTCATTTGTCTATTTTATATGGGAAATGCATATTTTGAGTGATAAAATAATGATATAAAATATGAGTAATTTTAATGTTTGTTGAATTTAAAAAATTACTTGTATTTTCAATCATTTGTCAATTTAATTTCGAAGAATGAATCAGCCTCGAAATTAAAAAAATAATTAAATAAAAATAGTATTTTTATCATATTTTATAGAAAAAGTTTCATTTTAATTGAGCTGCCCAGGGCCATTAACATTAACTATATGTATATAAGTATATATAAAGTACTGTGCATAAAAAATCCGGACATAGCTAACATTTTTTAATTAAAACCAATTTTTTCACAAACTGAATTGTTGTAACACCATGAAGAATTTTTTTCTTATAATTTAACTCATTATTTATTCAAAATGTTATTTGGTTTAAAATTTCATGATCTTAGTAAAATAATTTTTGCGAATTTGCGAAAATAGAGGAAAATTGCCATATTTTTTTGAAACGAATTAATTTTAATAAATTCAAAAAAATATATTTATTTCATAATAAGGCATATTTCAAAATATAAAATGTATACATTATTCACTAAACTACAAATTTAATATTTGGCTTGACCGCCATTTGCCTTAATTACCGCTGCACACCTGTTGCTCATGTAGTCAATCAAATTTTGAATCACGTCATTGCTAATATCTTCCCACGCAATTTGAATTTGGCGCTCCAGTTGCTGGATGGTTTCCGGATTACTTTGACGGACTTTATGCTTCATAATAGACCAAATATTTTTAATTGGGTTCATATCCGGGCTATAAGGGGTGTTTGGTACCACCAAACGATTTAATTAATTATTGCATCAACAACGTTCGATTGATGATCAGCAGTAAAATTGTTGCATTACAATTTGAATTCCAATGCAATTTTGACATCCAGGATTGTAACCTAAAAATCAAAAGAGAACACACAAAGAATCATTTGATCGTATATGTAATTTACATTTATACTTATCTGAATTAATTGTACATCAGACGCTTCTTTGTTCCTATAATTTGTTAGCTGAAATTGTAAAAATAATAGTTAGTTTAAATTTAGTTTTATATAGAATCATTTAACTTACCACCAATTTAATTTGTTTACTTTTGTTTTGACAGTACCAATTTGTATACAAGGCGTGGAATATTATATTAGGTATGATGTTACACGTTCAAAACTTGTACTAAAATTGTATATTGCTCAAATAAATTTATAATATCTGTCACCAGATGTACTTTACATAATTTTGTGAATTTTCCGTAAAATCATTTTTTGCATTATATAAATTATTATTAAGAAACAATATTTTGCTCTGTAAGCATCAGAAAGGATTCCTAACCAAAAAAAATATATAGAATAAATATACGTGAATTAAAATAAAAAATATATTTAGTCGTGTATATATCTACAACAAGCCTGTATTTTGAGTACAATCAAGGATACAACCAAAGTAATTACGTTGTACGTAAAGGTAATTAGAATTACCCATCAAATAGTGCGAGCCGGAAAAGTAATTACTTTGTACCTAAAAGTAATTACATTACAAAACATTGGTCCTTCGAGCCGGATGGCGTACAGTACCAGCGTGGGTTCGCCATATTGGAAATAAAACCTTAAGTACAATTTTATTTTTATTTTTTATTTAATTATTTTATATAAAAACAATTTAATTCTCAAACGAGTAAGCCATTGAAATATTTATTTAGTATTTGTTGTGAGAAAAAAGTTGTATATAACGTAATTGCATAAATCTACCGGTGTTTTTTGTTTGTTGTTGGTGCATTTTTATTTTGTTCAGTTCACGAGAAATTTGTATAAATTATTGGCATAAATTGGAGTTCATTGGTTAGTATTGGGGCAAATAACTCCATTTCGTATTTTATCGCGACGCGGCAGTGTTTTGGTTCAAGGTCATAGTTTCGTTACCTCGCTTTAAGCAAATACCTACATTCGAGCGTTATAGTTAGTTTACCGTACCTGAAGTTTGTGAATACGTACCAGTTAAGATAACAGTTTAAGTACCACATTACCATTAGAAGGTTATAGTCGTTCGATCGTACCTAACGGGTATCCATACCGGTTGATTAGTTAAGTGATTTACCGCACAATGGAAGCTCTTAAGAAGCGGCGCGCAATAGTGAAAGGTCAAATGACCAAAATTGTTACATTCGCAGAGTCTATTGATGCTGATACAAGATTGGAAGACATTACGGTTCGATTAGATAAAACAAATGTTTTGTCGACTGAATTCACAAACATTGAGGATAAAATGTTCGAATTAGATGCAGAATTGAGTTCGCTGTCAGACGAATTCGATGGAAGTTGTTACCACGCGGTCGCACTATTAAACGCTGCAATTCGACGTTTTCACACCACCATCCCGTTAAATACCACGTTACCGCGTAACGACAGCATATGTCAAGGCCATTCGGGTTCAAATGAAACCAAGCTACCACGATTAAATATACCCATGTTTGAAGGGGACTTTCGAAATTGGCAAAGCTTTTTTGACCTATTTAATAGTTCAGTTCATGATAAGGTCATGTTGTCCGCAGCCCAGAAACTTCAGCATTTAAAAGGTTTACTTAAGGGAGAACCATTAGGCCTTATTAAACATTTAAATATAACGGACGCGAATTATATCGAAGCCTACCAGATTCTTGTTAAACGGTATGATAAGAAGAAGGTCACAATAAGTAATTACATTGACACATTTTTTAAGCAACCAGCTATCACGCGGGTTAACGCGAGCACGATTCGCAAGCTAGCCGATACCAGCGAGGAAATTCTACGAGGTCTTAAGGCCATTGGCACCCAGGGAGATTTACGTGATCCTTGGTTAATATATATAGTGGTAAATAAGTTGGATGATGATAGTAGGCAGTTCTGGCAGCACGAGTCATCGAAAATAGAACACCCGACGCTGCAACACCTAATGGATTGCCTTCAAACCAGAGCTGATACACTCGAAGGAGTTAGAGAAACCATAACCAAACCCGTAACGCGATTCCCTTCAAGTGTAAGAAACTCATACACCGCCACCGCATCCAAGTTAAAATGTCCATTGTGTAGTACCGAACATTTATTATACCAATGTGACCAGTTCAAGCAAATGGACATCACGGAGAGGAGAAAGTTTATAAATCAAAGTTCTCGATGTTACAATTGCCTAAGTGACACTCATGCCGTACAAGCTTGTCGATCGAAACGTTCCTGTCAATTATGTCGCAAACGTCACAATAGTTTACTTCATTTGCCGAATATATCAAAACCAAACCAAGGAGAATCACAATCACATACTGTCGTTCAGTCAGCACATACCGCGTACGTTCCGGTACTTACCAATAGTTTATCATCGACCAAAACCAATTCGCCAATAAGCCCACCCCCAATACATACCTCTGTACTTAAACCGAGTTCATCACTCAACAACCCAATAGATACAACCAATACACCATTAATTGAAAATATGCCAAAGTTGAATCTAAATCCAAACCACCTTCCACCAATCAACAATGTATCTTCAATCAACACTCAACCAACCAATCTACAATCAACAAAACCTTTACCCACCAACCCAACTCCAATTAAAGCACCAACCATTACAAACCATGCTGCAATCAACATACCATCCAATACCAATGAGTTGCAGCTGAACCATAAATTACCATTAGACAACCAGTATCGACAACACCTTACCAATAGTTGTGAAGCGATCGTACCTACCACACCAGAAATCATTCGATGTCGATCGCTGTTACCAACCGCACTGGTCCATGTGAAAGATAAAGCAGGACAGGTGCACTGTTGTCGTATATTATTGGATTCCGGATCCGAAGCGTCGTTCATAACTTCAGCCTGTGTCAAACGTCTGGGTTTACCTACCGAACGAGCTAATGTTAAAATTCTTGGAGTTGGCGCGTTATCAGCCGGAACTTCCCGTGGAAGTATCCGCATGAATATTTATTCCCGGTGCAATCCAGATTTGAATATTTTCGTCAATGCATTCATATTGCCAAAAGTCGCCATGCCGTTACCATCAAGTAGTTTTTGTCCATCTAGTTGGACCCATCTGAAGTCCCTAGAACTTGCGGATCCACATTTCAATGAGACCAGTAGCATTGATATTTTAATCGGGTCCAACCATTTTTTCGATATCATCCAGGATGGCAAAATATACGGGAACAAAGGATTACCAATCGCGCAAAATAGTATTTTTGGCTGGGTCATTGCCGGTAATCTGTATTCAGATCAAGTTCAAGGCACCTCAACCATTAGTCTAATATCAGAGATCGATATCAACCAATCGTTACAACGTTTCTGGGAAACCGAAGAGGTAGCATCAGCCAATACTTTAACCAACGATGAAGAACTGTGTGAGAAGCATTTTGAGGAGTTTCACACCCGCGCACCGGATGGGAGGTTCATAGTCCACCTTCCATTTAAACCTACCAAATGCGAACTAGGAAATTCATATAATAAGGCACTAAGGCGATTTTTTGCAATGGAGGATCGACTACAGCGGGATCCGAAGCTACGAGAAGAATATATCGCCTTCATGCGAGAATACGAACTATTGGGGCATATGAAACGCATACCATCGGAGCAAGTTACCATAGATTCGAGGGATTCATTTTACCTACCACATCACGCCGTAATAAAGCAATCAAGTACTACTACCAAGGTGCGCGTGGTATTCGATGCTTCCGCCGAGACTTCCAACAAAAGTTCGTTGAATGACAATTTGTTAGTAGGACCCACCGTGCAAGATTCCCTATATGCTATTCTCCTCAGATTCCGCAAACATCCAATAGTTTTTACGGCAGACATTGAGAAAATGTACCGCCAGATCGCCATGCACCCAGCTGACACTGAGTACCAAAGAATTGTGTGGCGGGAGAATCCAGCAGCACCGATTGAACATTATCGCCTTTTAACCGTAACCTATGGAACCGCATCCGCTCCATACCTAGCAACCAAAACGCTGATTAAATTAGCCGATGAATTTCGAGAGCAGTACCCAATCGCCTCCAAAATTGTTCGTGAGGATCTATATATTGATGACTTAATGTCGGGGGCTAAGACGGAAGAGAAAGCCATACAGTTAAAGGACCAAGTTATTACCATACTAAAATCCGGGGGTTTTCATCTTAGGAAGTGGGCCACGAATTGCCAAGCATTACTAAACACCATTCCATTGGAGAATCAAGAAGTGGTCCCTATTCAAGTTCGAGAAGGAAACCGATCAATAAAAATATTAGGATTAGAGTGGATTCCGCAAACCGATAACTTCCACTTTAAAGTGTTCATTTCAGCGCAACCCACCATGACCAAAAGAGGGATGTTATCCGAAGCAGCCAAGGTTTTCGATCCCATTGGGTGGCTATCTCCGTCTACAGTAATGATCAAGATTCTCTTCCAATCGCTATGGCTATTCAACCTGCAGTGGGACGACCCTCTACCTACCCACATCACCAAGAGATGGACAGCAGTAAGATACGAGTTAACGAAATTAGAGAAAATTGCAATACCCCGTTGGCTACATACCGAAGAATCAGAGTTCCAATTGCATGGTTTTTCCGACGCATCAGAAGTAGCATATGCGGCCGTTATTTATGCTAGAACAAGGAATAAGTTTGGGAAGTACGAAACGACCATCGTAACGGCGAAAACCAAAGTCGCGCCCATTAAAACGGTCTCAGTTCCAAGATTGGAATTATGTGCGGCGCTTCTATTAACCAAACTGATGAAAATGGTAGTGAAATCGTTACAATGCCCTGAGACCGAAGTATTTACCTGGACCGACTCTACGACCGTGTTATGGTGGTTATCAACGCACCCCCGATCCTGGAAGTCATATGTAGCAAACCGCACCTCGGAAATTTTGGAGACTACATCCCGATCTACATGGCGATATGTTCCGACACAAGAAAACCCAGCAGATTGCGCTAGCCGCGGAATTTTACCATCGAACTTGGTCAATTTTGAACTATGGTGGAAGGGACCTAGTTGGCTTCGTGAAGAGGAGGAATTGTGGCCTGATCAAACAAAATTGCAACATTCCGTTGATAGCTCCGAAAGCAAAACTTCTACAGTTGTTAATTACCACGTTGACGTCGAAAATAAGTTCCTTACAAACTTGGCTCAACGACATTTCAAACTTTCAAAATTATTAAGGATTATTGCTAGACTATTCCAATTTTATTCCAATCTACGAAGAGCAATAAACGGTGAACCAAAGGAAGAACTTCTATCAACGACCAATTTTAAACTGGCATCAGAACGAGTTATCAAGTGGGCACAAACAGAAGCGTTCACGGCCGAAATTAAGAACATACAGCAAAAAAAGGCATTACCATCGTCTAGCAAGTTACTCCCATTAAATCCATTTATCGACCAAGTTGGTTTGTTGAGGGTAGGCAGCCGAATCCAAAATGCCAACGTACCATACGGGGTGAAATTCCCAATAATATTACCTGCGAATCATATTATAACCGACTTAGTAATTAATGAGACACACCTAAAATACTTACACGCACCGCAATCCGTCATGATAACTACTATATGACAAAAGTATTGGATCATCAACTGCCAGAACCTAGTACGTCAACACATTCATAAGTGCATCCCTTGCACACGTTATAAGGCTACGAAGCAAACTCAACTAATGGGCGAATTACCACCAGAACGGGTCAACTTTAAATACGCATTCTACCAGACAGGAGTCGATTATGCCGGGCCCATATGGTTAAAATCAATGACGGGCAGGAAAGCTGTATCACATAAAGCATACATCGCAATTTTTGTATGTTTAAGTAGCAAAGCCGTTCACATCGAATTAGTGAGCGATCTGACCACCGACGCGTTTATCGCATCCCTTAAACGCTTCATGTCTAGGAGAGGCGTGACGGCTGACATATTTAGCGATAATGGCACCAATTTCATTGGGGCCAAAAATACCTTTGCTGAAATCCAAAAATTAAATAAATCTAAAAGACATAATCAATTAATCTCTAATTTTTTATTAGATTACAATACAACCTGGCATTGCATCCCACCAGCTGCTCCGCATTTCGGTGGCCTCTGGGATGCCGCAGTTAAATCTACTAAATACCACGTCCGAAGAGTACTTGGCACCACCTTGCTAAATTTCGAAGAAATGTCCACATTCCTGACACAAGTTGAAGCAATCTTAAACTCGAGACCGCTCTGTTTATTATCACCACAACAAGAAGATGCGTTAACACCGGCACACTTCTTGATCGGACAACCGTTAACGATGATGCCCGAACCAGACTATAAGCCTATACATCAAAATCGGCTATCACGATGGCAGCTCATCCAGAACCTGATGCAGCACTTTTGGGCTCGTTGGCATAACGAGTATCTAACCACTCTACACAACCGATCGAAATGGCAGCACAAACATAACAACCTGAAAGTTGACGACGTCGTAATCATTCGAGATGAAAATGTATCACCAGCAAATTGGCCACTCGGAAGAATTATTGAAACTCATCCTGGGAAGAATGGAGTTGTCCGTGTAGTCACTCTTCGTACTAAGGCGGGCATAATCAAAAGACCAATCGTAAAGCTCGTCTTATTACCTTTACTTTGAACTAAGTAGTTCAAGGTCGGCGGAATGTGTGGTACCACCAAACGATTTAATTAATTATTGCATCAACAACGTTCGATTGATGATCAGCAGTAAAATTGTTGCATTACAATTTGAATTCCAATGCAATTTTGACATCCAGGATTGTAACCTAAAAATCAAAAGAGAACACACAAAGAATCATTTGATCGTATATGTAATTTACATTTATACTTATCTGAATTAATTGTACATCAGACGCTTCTTTGTTCCTATAATTTGTTAGCTGAAATTGTAAAAATAATAGTTAGTTTAAATTTAGTTTTATATAGAATCATTTAACTTACCACCAATTTAATTTGTTTACTTTTGTTTTGACAGTACCAATTTGTATACAAGGCGTGGAATATTATATTAGGTATGATGTTACACGTTCAAAACTTGTACTAAAATTGTATATTGCTCAAATAAATTTATAATATCTGTCACCAGATGTACTTTACATAATTTTGTGAATTTTCCGTAAAATCATTTTTTGCATTATATAAATTATTATTAAGAAACAATATTTTGCTCTGTAAGCATCAGAAAGGATTCCTAACCAAAAAAAATATATAGAATAAATATACGTGAATTAAAATAAAAAATATATTTAGTCGTGTATATATCTACAACAAGCCTGTATTTTGAGTACAATCAAGGATACAACCAAAGTAATTACGTTGTACGTAAAGGTAATTAGAATTACCCATCAAATAGTGCGAGCCGGAAAAGTAATTACTTTGTACCTAAAAGTAATTACATTACAAAACAAGGGGACCATTCCAGTGTGTAGATGGAATTATCAACCAAGTACTTTTTCACCTTCAAATAGAAATAAAATGTTATTTAACAAAGTTGTTTATAATTTTTTACCTGGAATTTATACAGAAGCTTTAAATAAAGAAAAAAAAGTGCATAGTCACCTGTTTTGATCTGTGGGCTGGCGCGTTATCTTGTTGAAAGATGAAGCTCTCAGTTTCACTAAATAGTTCCAAAACTGATGGTTTCAAATGCCTTTCCAGAATGTCCAGGTACACATTACCGGTTATCCCTGCATCGACAAAGGCCAAGTGACCCAAACCAGCATTACTAAAGCAGCCCCAAACCATTACACCCTCAGTTTTATTAGGCACTTGTTGAATGTAGTCATCGCTGAGGCGTTCTCCTGGTTTCCTACGCACAATTAGCCGTCCATCTCCCACATGCAGTTTAAATTTGCTTTCGTTAGAGAACACCACGTTATTCCACATCTCCCTGGTCCAGTTGGAATGCTCTCGGGCCCACTGAAGCCGACAAATTTTTGAAGATATCTTTAGAAAAGGCTTCTGCAGCGAGCGGCGTGCCCTGAGATTTGCGTTCAGTAACCTTCTCCGGACAGTTGAACTTGAAATTTCAATACCTGTTGCTGAAGCAAGGTCGGCTTGCAATTTCGGTGAAGTACGAAGTACCAGAAATTTATCTTGCACTATTGTGGTTTTTCGAGGTCTGCCAGATCCTTTGGACCGCTCTGTATTCCCCGTAGTTTTATATTTTTTTATAAGATCGGCAATAGATGATTTCTCACGTCCTATCGTATCACCAATTGCACGCACGGACAGCCCTTCCTTCCATAACGCGATAACAACATTTTTTTCTTGATCATTTAGTTTAGACATTTTTAGAACTTTAAGTAACTTTATTCGCTTTTTTATACTAAAATCTCTTTCTCCATAAACTTAACTTAAACGACTAATAGTTGCAGAGTTCTAGTGAATTACAAAATGTAATCTAAAAATTGAAATCTAAAAAAGAGTAAAAACAATAAGCAAAATTTAACATTTTTATAGCGATTCGAACTGTCCGGATTTTTTTGCACAGTACTGTATAGGGCCTTGTGCTGCCAGTTGCATAAATGTACAAAAAAAAATTAAAACAGCGATCGCTGAAAAAAATGCTGAATCATTTAATGCAATAATGAAATGTCAAAATGTCAAATTTTTGTTTTGGTTTTTTGTTGTGTTTAGATTTTTAAATTAATTTTCTTTTATATTGTATTGTACAATAAAATATTAATGTACATATTATTTCTAATAAAGTTTGTGTTTTCTTTAAATTTAATTGTGTACATACAATACGAGTACTCGATATAAAAAAAATTAATTTGTTTACGTTTTTTGATACGAGTATTCGATTTGAAGAAAATACAATTTGTTCACTATACTGGACAGTAGGAAGAAAAGATTTGAATCGAATGGATGGAATGGAAATATCGTGAATAGGTATTTAGATCAATATAATTTAGAAAAACATAATATTTATATCATAATAATTTATATACTAATTTCAGATAAAGATTTATGCACAATAGTATACATTTTGCAGGCATTACAGAATTGGAGAATAACAATCGAATAAATAGTTATATCCAGCCGTGGCACTGATATAACGGGTGGGAACTTTCAAATGGTAAATAAAGAAATATAAAAACACTTTTAATTCAATTAAAAATTTTATTCAATTTATTTGTAGGTAAATAATTCGACGTTCAATTGGGTCATAACCGGTGTTTTTGTTTAAGCATAATAATCATCTCTTAGTTTATTGACATCATAATATGCAATTTGGTGATTGCAATATTTAATGGGTCAATTAAGTAATTCTATACTGATTTTGTTGATGGATGTCGTATGGTTGACGACGTATCTTACTAAATATTATGATTACTGGATTATCTGAGTTATTTTGAGTTATTTTCATTCTGAATTTAATATTTAGTTTTATTTTGATATATTTATATAAAATCGTGCATAGCCCGATATTTTGCCTTTCGGATAAGTGTTGTTAGAAAAAATGTGATCTTGGATGAAAATAGCTAATATCCTAATTAATTGTTATTCCTTAATATAGTGGCCAATAAACTTTTTTTCACTTAATTAATTTATCCGAGCAGGGCCATTAACATATATACTATATAAGGCCTTGATCCGAGTTCACATTAATTCGAACAATATTTCATAATTTAATTTTCAGCGATCAGACAATATTTTATTTAGCCTAGATATTATATGAGCTAAATGAGATATCCATATTCATGTATGCCAATTTTTAAATATTTAGTTAGATTATAAATAAAAAATTTAATTATATAACATAAACTGGAGATAATCTTTTATTTCATTTTTCCATAAAAATAAATCCTTATACAACAGGTGGTTTTGATCTCAGAACGAGGTATGGGTAGCAATATTTATTCCTATTTGACGTGACGTTATTTAAATCCAGTATGACTTTTTCTCTGTCGAATTTATAACAAATTACCACCCCACTTTTGTAGCATGAAATTTTTGCCCATTGATGAATAGTATCTTTTGTTGTTGTCTTTATTTCATAGGTGAGTAGATCTGTTTTATATTCTCTACATAGCGTAACGACTACAACTATTGGCACTGTGTAAATTTGATGTAACTATTGGCACCATTCCTTATCTTAGCATTTTTCTCTGTTAATATTTCAATTTACCGTATATTATGTTTGTATTTGTGAGAATTATTAAGTATTCTCTTGCATTTTTACATGAAAAAACACGTTACAAAAATTAGTTGCATATAAACGCTTGTTGAGAAAACATCAATACGTCAACCCTCTGATAAAAAAAAAAATATAGTGTTTTAACAAGGAAATCAGAAATGTAAGTATGGATTTTATATTCAAAACATAAGATTATGATACTTTCTATACGAAATGTGGGTATAAAATAAGTTATTTTAATTGAAATTAGTGAAATTAAATATTGTTTTTTAATTAAATAATTAATAAATGGTGTGCCAATAATTAGTTCAAAATATTACGTCATTTTATTATTGGCACTGGGGTGCCAATAATTGGTTTATACGTAAGTACAATTATTGGCACATGTCAATTATTGTCTATTTAGAACGTGCCAATAGCTATATTCTTATTTAAACCCTATTCTAGAATTTCAAAATGCCTAAGAAACGCAACACATATGAAGAATCTGATTTACAAAAGGCTTTACAACACATAAAAAATGGAAAAATATCTAAAAAGGCGGCTTCGAAGCTTTATAATATACCTAGATCAACATTACAATTTCGTCTCGGACCTAATTTTTCAAAAACACGGCCAGGTCCAGGTACAGTTTTGACGGAAGAAGAAGAAGAACGAATAGTTGATTGGATTAAAGTTTCTCAAAAAAAGGGTTTTCCGAAGCGAAAGGAGGATGTTACTAGCGCAGTGAAATACTTTCTGGAACAAACCGATAGATCTCATCCCTTTGGAGAGGCCAACATACCAGGAAAAGGGTGGTTCGCATCGTTTTTAAAGCGTCATCCTTCTCTTTCGTTAAGATTAACTGACCCTGTTTCTTCAGCGAGCGCTACGGTAGCAATTTCCGATATTCATTCGTGGTTTGATTCTATCAAAAAATTTCTAACTGAGCAAAATTATATGGATATACTTAAAGACCCTACCAGAATTTTAAACGGCGATGAGACAAATTTTTTACTTTGTCCAAAAACCAAAAATGTTCTAGCTGCAAAGGGAGCAAAAAATGTGTATGAAGTGGACAGAGGGCTAGCAAAATCGAATTTGACGGTTATGTTCACATTTTCGGCCGCTGGATTAATACCACCTCCTATGGTTATATACCCATACAAAAGAATTCCCGAGGAAATTCGGAAATCATTACCAAAAGGATGGGGCTTGGACGTAAGTGATAATGGATGGATGACTAGAGAGATTTTCTATGAATATATCTCTAAAGTTCTCCATCCATATCTCTTGCAGCTAGGAACTACATTCCCAGTAATTTATTTTGTCGACGGACATGCAACACATCTGACATTAGCTGTCAGCGAGCTATGTGTGAAGCTAAAAATTATTTTGGTTGCTTTGTACCCCAACGCTACCAGAATTCTACAACCGGCTGATGTCGCTGCATTTAAACCACTTAAGTCGTCTTGGAATAATAAGGTATTAGAATGGCGTAGAAACAATCCTATGGAATCGCTCACTAAAGAAAAGTTTGCACCTCTTTTATTTGAAGCGATACACAACAGCATTTCTGTAGAAACTATTAAAAAAGGATTTAGAGCCTGTGGTCTTTATCCATTTGATAAATATTCAATAAATTCATCAAAGTGTTTGGGGAGATCGTCCGTAAAATCTACCAACAGTCGTGAACAAAATCAGGCCACCACGCAAGATGATGCATTTAAAATGCTTTGCGCAACTGTTGGTCAAAATAAAGTCGAGATATTTGAAAAACTCGATAAAGGAGAACTTGAAATTGACAGTTGTAGCGAAGACTTTCTTCTTTTATATGATGTATTTAAACAACTAAGATTTGGAGTAAAACCGAAACAAATAATTTGTAATAAATCAACGCAAACAGAAGGTGAAACCCAAATTCCCGGAAATTCATCTATAGACATTAATTCAATTAATGAGTTTATATTGATAAACGATCCACTAAGCACACAGGTTCAAACCGAATTAATCAGTATCGATACTACTTTTTCGCCGAACAGCAATGTATTGAAGTACACCGAGATAACCCCATCAAACAATGTTTCTTGTATAACTTTTCCATCATATACAACCGGAGGAATAGAGGATTATTTAAACTGGCCGGAAACACCCATTAGAAAAGGATGTAAACTAAATCAAACCAAAAAACCTTTTGTTGTCACGTCGCCTCTGTGGATTCAACAGGAAAAACTGAAAAAAGAAACTAAACAAAAAATTGAAAGTGATAGAGAGAACCGAAAGGCTGAAAGAATAAAAAACAGGGAATTAAAAAAATTACAAATAAAAGATAAACCTAAGCGTACCAGAAAGGCTAATCCAAAATTACAACCATCGACAAATCTTCAAACCACTACAATAACACCCAACAAGGCCTTGGTGTCAATAGAAAATTATGTTGCACAAGAAATTATACATAATGTTACAAACATCAATGAACCTACTGCTAACACTTCTTTTCAAATAAATAGCTTAACTGGGAATTTCCGCTCGGATAAAGACAAGAGAATCAGCGAACTACAAAACGTAGATTTCGGGTGTAATCAACTGTCTAGTAACTTGGAATTTAAAAATGATAACAAGTCTCCCACAAACAGTAAGAAATTGTTTGGCGAGAATTTATCTCCAGAACTTGGTGACGTTAGGATTTGTGATCCACCCACTGATCAGCAGCACCACGTACGAAATCTGTTCCTAGTTAAAACCAAACATGACTTTGGGAGTAATACCCCAGCAAGCGGCAGTATGTGCTACTACTGTACTTTTGCACTTTCCAAAAATTGTACCTCTGAAAATTTTGGAATAAAATGTAGCACATGTACTCGCGAATTTCACTTAAAATGCCTAATAAAACTGAAATATAAATACATTCCAGTATTCGAATGCAATGGATGCAAAAAACTTGATTAACGTAACTTAATTGTGATAATTTTATGATATTTAATGAATTATGTTTATTATATAGGTTAATAGTAGAACTATTTGTTATATTTTATTATTATTTTTTATTTGAAATATATTTTTTTACTAGTTTTATAATAGCTAGCAAGCTAATTTAAAGTTTTATTACCTAAAGTATAGTTACGTCAACATGCCAATAAAAGTAGTTTTTCCTTATGCCAATTATTATAAACGTGGGCCAATAATTGTACTCAACCATGGTGCCGATTATTATAGAACTATGCCAATAATTACAGTTTTTGGAAGATTTGCGGATTCTTCTACGTTTAGAATATTTTCGTATTTTATTTCAAAGCTGTAGTAGTTTAAATTGAAAGCCAACTAATTAATCTAACTGAAAACCATATACAAGATCTGATAACAATTCTCAAAATAAAAAAACGAACACTTCAATATGAAAATTCCTTATGAGTGCCAATAGCTGTAGTCGTTACGCTATAAGATCAAATAAAAAAACAAATCAATTTAATTTTTAATTTTTTTTATTAATTTTTCTGAGGAAAAGCCATATGAAGTTCATTTAAAAAATGTAAGTACGAAAGTTAACTAATAGAAACTTCCATTAGGCACAAAAACACCAAAAATAAATACAAACAGGTAGCTACTCGTATCACAGAAAAATACAAATATTAAAATAATATACATTACAATTCAACAATAATTTATAATAAATAATAACAAAATAAAAATATATAAAATAGTGAATCTAAAAAAATCTATAATATATTAAATACAAATAAAATAAAATTATATGTAATTCAAGAATAAAATCTTCTTAAATCTAATAAAAAACGAAATTTTACAAAATAGTTAGAAATGATTTTAAGATTTTAATGTTGTCAATTTGCGTCTCTTCGATAATTTATTGGAAAAATGAGCTACAGCATCGTTTTGATTTTTTGAAAAATTATTTAAAAAGATATTATCAAGTATCCGCGCATAATTTTAAAATTTCATAATCGGTATATGACATGATTCACAAATTTCGTCGATGAATTGGATTTCACAGTAACTCATTACTAAACTTAAAATATATATGTATTTTCTGGTTATAAGATTTTAAAAAATTTTATAGAAATTTGGAAGACGTAATAGTATCAAAAATTGGATAAACTAAAATCGCAAAGGAAATAGAAAAGTCAGAAGAATATTTAAGCCCACCGCAATCTAAATTTTTAATGTATTCTACATCTAATTCAAATTCGAATGATAACTCTTTATCAATTATTAATTTACGAGTATTGATGCAGTTAGTGCAGTTCATTTTTCAAATAGCTTTCTTTGAAACGTATCCTGCCATATATATTAATGCTGAATATACTTCGTCTATAAATTCATTTCTTGTTTTCATTAATTTTATCATATTTATATGTTTAATTCGCTTTTCAGATTGCAAAATTTCTTGGACTGTAATGTTGTAAGATCGCTCATTTGTCTATATTGTCCGAAACGATTTTCAAGACGATCCGTTGTAAATTTATCGAGCAAAATGTATTTAAAAATGTTTGTTCTAATAAATAATGTGAAACTAGTTTCAAACCTACACATGTATGAATTAGGGCATTAAATGTGTCTTGGGTCAATTTATTGGACTTATCTATATCTACGTCTTCATTCCAATTTTTTAGCCACTCGGTTATTTTATCTAAATACTCGGTGCAGCTAATTGATCTCTACTAATAATACCTTGGGTAGGGAATTTTACTGAAACGACTGTAAACAAACTACAAGTAATATGTAATAATGACGAAGTGCCGCTGGCTTCGTGACCTAACATTAAACTATAGTGGGATATTGCGGCAATATTTCTCCTATCACATATTAACTTTTGAGCAAGAGTGTTGAATTAGATGAATTCCTGAAATCAAAATTAAATTAGATAATTAGATATTATTTCCTAAAAGAGAAATTGTAATTAAATTAAATATTTATATACTTAGCTTTGTTTTGTATCGATGACAGTTCATTGATATTATTGAGAATCATTTGTGTGATTTTACTATATTCAGTTTAATTTAGTATTACCTTAATTAAGTAAATTACCTGTAATTATTATTTTGTATTCGAACCAATTGAGGTACTACGTATACACACACATACAATATATAAGAGATGGAGCTGAGTAACAGAAAGAGGAATTTATTACAACTATTACTTTTGCTCGGTCATTCCATTTTTTGCGAAGAGATTGGACACACCATCAATTTATAAGGGGTAAAAACTAAAATTTATTAAATATTTTTTTTGTAATTCAATTTGTGTTTCGAAATAAATTCAATTTTGTAAAATAAAAAAAAAACATTATAACTTTGTGAATTAAACATACTATTTGAATTTTTTTTTTAATTAATTAAAATAAACAAATATATTAAGTGAGCTTATATTTATTGTTTTCAGCATCATTTTTTACAAAGAGTAACATTTTGTTTTTCAGTGTCTGATGGGTCTAATGCTTTTTGGCATAGTCCTGGAGCTTAGTTAGCTACTAAACTTTTCTCATTTTTATATATTTGGTCCAATATAGATATTTTAGCATTCATTTTTTCAGATGATTCCAATGCTGGAAAAATTAAAGTTCTATTTCTGGAAGTTAACCAATTATTACGAAAAGATTTCATTAAGTGAACAATATCAAATAAAAAGAATATTTTGGAATTTGCACAATATGATGAATGAATATACAAGGGAAGAGTCTTGTCATCTTAAGAGAATTTTTTGAAAGCTGCTCTGTTCACTCTATAGTTGTCTGATATTATTGCTACAACCTCGAAGCCTACTTCATGTAAAACGTCAAAAATATCGTTAATAGTTTCATATAAATACTGGGCAGTAAACTTTTTCACAGGGAATAGACCTACTACGTCTATGTTGCTGGATAATAATGAACTAATCATTAATGCCTGAACTGTTCGTGCTAATTTTGGACTTTCTTCTAATTCTGTTGAATTACTAGCTACACCCTCTAATTTACCAGATTTTTAAGTTAATGCTGGCTTTACATAAATTTCATCTACCATAAGTGTAACATATTTTTCATGAGACTCTAAAAGGGTCATTTTTTTCTCTAAATTTTTTTTTAATATACCTGATTTTATATTTCCTTTCGAAAAACTTCGTAAATTTGATGGATGTGGTAAAGTAGAATTCCCAGTTTCTCTAATAAATTTATACGTTGCTGGATAAGAATATTGCATTTTTGTAGCAAATGCTAATAAATATAAACTGTATCTTTTCGATTTTAAGAAAACTAATTGAAATTGCTCATAAAAAAATTGCAGTTTTTGTTTTTGGTTAAATTGGCTTTTGTTTGATTCTATTAAAAATTTAAAACTAGTTTCAATATTTTGTTGGTGGTAATTATTTACTTGGACAAAATTAGTTGGAATTGCATCAGCACGTAATCGCCATCTATTTCGGGATGTGCCGTTTTTAATTAAAAATTTGTCTTCAAAATGAATTTCAAAAATTCTGGTATATTTGGTTGGTCCCAATCCTTCCGAGGAATATTTTTCAACCAGAATATTCTTTGTGCCTCGTTAGTAGGAATACTGAACAAATGGCTTGTCTTCCAATTTGAAGAACCAGAAGGTACACAGCAATAAGATTTCATTCTAATTGGGGTGAGTAGAGTTTCTGATTATTTTTCACAATGATTTAATTTTATGTACACTTACCTTAACTTCGCTTTTATTTAATTTTATTTCTTTAAACACACACTGGTACTAACTATTTATTAATTATTAATTTTTTTAATGTGACTCTAAATCCACTTAGAAAATTTTATAAAACACCGATTAAAGTTTTATTGCACAATGAAAAAACCTGTTGAATGATTGTAAAAATCCTTTACTGTTGGAGTACCGTTTTCAAATATCTAATCATATCGTTAATCACATTCTTTAATCGCACATAAAACATTATTTGCGAAATTAGTTCATTTTCCTACAAATTATATTACAACATAAACTTCGAGGTTTCTGTTTAAAATCAAAAACAAACAATTTCAATATCTAAAGATTGTAAAATTTTTTATTTATTTAGCATTTATAAATAATATTGTACAAAATTATTCAACAATAATTTATTTAGTACATCTTAGCACGAGTCAGACGACATGGAATGTGAAGATGCTTTTTAACCATGAAAAAAGTAACAAAACGAGACATTTATTAAATAATTTTGAAGTAAAACTATTTTGAATTTTAAACACATAATAACAGTTAGTCGGCATGCTAATTACATAAAATTTTTGGATAATTCGTTATCTGGTACAAAGTAAAATGTCTGAATGGTTGAGTAAAATCTCTGAAAGGTCACCCTATAATTGACAACGTAGAAACATTTACACTTTTATCTTGGCACAACCATTCTTTAAAGAATTTTAATGCCCAATATGCACAGGATATTACGATACAGAGAATGTCGAACAAAATGTTTTTTTATTTCACGTCAAATTTTTATGAAAAAATGAAATAAAAGATTACTTCCAGTTTATGTTATATAATTAAATTTTTTATTTATAATCTAACTAAATATTTAAAAATTGGCAACATGAATATGTTTATCTCATTTATTTCATTGTACAATATACAAGAAAAATTAATTTACAAATCTATACACAACAAAAAACCAAAACAAAAATTTGACATTTTGACATTTCATTATTGCTGAGGAATAATCAGCATTTTTTTCAGCGATCGCTGTTTTAATTTTTTTTTTTGTACATTTATGCATCTGGCAGCACAATTAAAATGAAACTTTTTCTATAAAATATGATAAAGGTACTATTTTTATTTAATTATTTTTTTAATTTCGAGGTTGACTAATTCTTCGAAATTAAAATGACAAATGGTTTAAAATACAAGTAATTTTTTAAATTCAACAAACATTAAAATTACTCATATTTTATATCATGATTTTATCACTCAAAATATGCATTTCCCATATAAAATAGACAAATGAGTACCCATATCGAAAGCTTCGAGTTTTGTACAATCAGCCCCGTTAATGTTAATGGCGCTGCTCAAATGCAAAAAAGAGGTGTTAGTAGTATTGTTTTACTCTGGGAAATTGATTGACAACACTTGTGCTTAAATCTTTTAAAATAAACATTTCTATAGATGTAATCAATTAAATTTACTGTAGGTTTTAGCCCCGTCCTTAAGAGCGTCCTTTACTAAAATTAAATTACGTTTCGAACCTAGCCGGAAAATGGAATTTGCCAAGACCACCTTTACATTTTCATTGAAAAAATTTCGGGTCTATTGTTGTTGTGTATTCGAATCGAACTTGTACAACTTGTCCAAGTTTAAGAGCTAATAACAAAATATTAAAAGAAAATTTAGGGCAAAAACAAACTAAACACGAGTTTTATACATTATCTATTGAACATAAAAAAACTGTGGAACAAAATATTCACACAGATGATTATCGAACTTGCACAACAAACCCCATATATAACGCCTTAGGTTATATAACCCCATCTTTTTTATTTCTATTTGTTCGGAAAATACTTGTTTGTACCCAATTCCTCTTTCCGTTTATTATCACAAACATGGTCATCGATTTTCGGTGGGTGGGAGTAGACGAGAAAGAAGAAACACAACAACTACCACAACAACATCAAGCAATATTTGCTATGGCCCCTCCCCTCCCCAACTGTCGCACAGTGCGGCCAAATCGAAAAAAGCTAGTAAAAGGTCCAAAAAAAGTTTCTAAATGGGTTTTCTTTTCCATTGGGTTGGGGTTGACTTAAAGTGCATGTCTAACGTTCTGGAATCACTCAAAGAACATTAGATTTCCTTCTACCTGCTCTATAATATTAGTGACAATGCTAACATTTGTTCGAGTAGTATCAACATTGTTACGGAATTGGTAAACAATGCGCTTGTTAAAAGTAATATGCAGAAAATCGGAAGCACAACCAATTCTTATCGGGCAAAATGGAATCAATTTCTGAAAGTAAGTAAAACATGAAAATAAATTGTAATGTACTAATTTTGACAGTATCAAATACCAAAAAAAAACAGTCAATCTTTAATATACGATATGTTATTTTCAAAAGATTGTGTTGTTCTGTGCTGTTCACCAAAAATAGGTTGGGGAAAAAGAATTGAGAGTTTTTTGTCATTTTTTGATTAAATTTTTCTTTTATTCAAAATGAGTTTTATTTAAAAATATATTTGTCATTATGATATCTAAGCCCTTTTCCCATTTTTCAGGAAGTTTCATAATTCCATCGGTGTAGAACTTCTAGGGTTTATCGGCGAAAAACTTGGCCAAGTGATTCTCACAGACCTTTTTTGCAGCCAACTTTATACCATCAAGAGAGTTTTGCGGAGATAGAAACAAATGGTAGTCAGAGGGTGCAAGATTCGAGCTATACGGTGCATGCATCAAAACATCCTAGCCAAGTTCTCAAAATTTTTGCAGGGTCATCAAAAATGTGTGTGGTCTGGCGTTGTCATAATGGAAGACAACCAGTTTTCTATTGGTCAATTCTGGCCGTTTTTTTTTAATTACTTGTTGCAAACTGGTTGATAGTAGAGATTAGAATCAATCGTTTCGCCATGTTCTAGAACCTCATAATGTACGATTCCTTTCTAATCCCACCATACACACAACACAACCTTTTGGGGCGTTCATCCTGGCTTTGAAGTCTTTTGTGGTGGTTTACTTTTCTTTGACCATGGTATTTCTCGAACGACATTCTCGTATTTTATCCATTTCCATTGCCAGTAATATGTTTGGGTGCCGCAGGAATTGTCGATGGAAAATTTGATTGTCAGAATTTCCATGAGAGAATTGTGTACTGCTGAAACGCAACGAAATCATGCCATTTTTGAAGTAAATTTAATGACTTACTCTAAAAGGTAAAGGTAAATCAAATGATTTACTGCAAAAATGAGTTGATTACGGTGCGTTTCAGCAGTAGAAATTCGCTGATACCGATATTTAATTCCTTAGCAATGTTGTTACGGCTGTCGAACTGGAAGCAAGGCAACATTTGTTGTGTCAAAAAAAAAAAAAATAGTAAGAACAATTTTTAGCAACCAACCGCTAATAATCTTACTGCACAACATTACTGTATCACGAAAATAAATTATTAATAATAAAAATAAAGTAATTAACCGACATAAATTTAATACGAACATTTGAGAGATCAAAGAAAAATTAGCAATAAGTTTTTGAAATTAAAAAGCGGTATTTTTGGAAGCGTATGTTGAGTGGAGAAGCCACTTGGATGGCTTATTAGGTCTACCATTTGAAAAAAAAAAAAAAAAAAAACAAAAAAAAAATTTAAAACTAGAAAACCATTTTGATGATAGTTTACTTATGCACTATCGATACTATGTTGTAGGAAATTACTTGAACTAACGCTAAGAAAACAAAAACAAATTATTCTAATCATGCGGTTTTGATGACCTTAGAAGTTGTTAGATGTTTAACGGTTAAACAATGGTTTAAAGCTTCACTTTCA
The DNA here is from genome assembly GCA_958295665.1 of Tipula vernalis. NCBI lineage: Eukaryota > Metazoa > Arthropoda > Insecta > Diptera > Tipulidae > Tipula > Tipula vernalis. The sequence continues at coordinate 224,863,681 of OY282559.1, read as the reverse complement.
GATCCCTCTTTCAGCGCTATTATGTTGATGAAGAAATACGCGAGCAAATCCTGCGTAGATATCAAGGAAATAAGGAGGCATTTTCCGAATATGCGCTTAGTGTTTAAAAACTAAATGCGAGACTTCCCAACAGACTATCAGAGTAGGAGATTTTATATCGGTTGTGTCAAAATATGTTTCCAGCACTAAGAAATTCGACACTAGCAGCGCAAAACCTAGTTAGAACGGCGGATGAACTAAGAGTATTGTGTCAGCGGTATGAGTGCATGTGGGATCAGACGGGGTACGATTCTAAGCGGTTCAGCGATGTTCCATTCCGCCGCAGACAAATTAATGAATTGTGTCATGAATTTCATCGAACAAAAATTTAAACAATTTATTTACCTTCAACAAATTCTACCACAAGTAAACTCCGACAAAACGAATAATCCAGTCTGTACGTAAATAAAATATATATTCGAACCACAACGTACTTTTAACGAAAGCGTAATTTTATAAAACACTGTGTGTCATCTACGGCCCTACGCTCAAATAATAATTGCATCTTTAGCTATATCAGCATTACTAGACAGCGGGCCAATGTGTGAGCATTTTGGGGAACGACTCTATACAATTTCTATCAGAAAATGGGATTAAATATAATAAGTTAAATTCATTTGTTAAAACATTGATACGAGTGTTGTTCTATTCCCATCATTTGCTAAAGAGGGGCTGGGGGAAACCTAACTTATTAGAACATGAAACGGGGCAAAACAGCTTTTACGGTACCAGGGCGGAAACTCTACCAATTCAGAGTGATGCCGTTTGGACTGGGTAATGCAGCACAATTAATGTGTCGGTTGATGCATCAGGTCATACCTCACGAGCTTCATGATAGAGTTCTCGTCTATTTGGATGACCTGTTGATCATAACCGCCACATTGAAGGATCACTTTGAGTTGCTAGAGTTGGTCGCTGGCTTACTGCGGACGGCGGGACTAACTAATGAGGGAGATACTATACTTGGTTACCGTTGTGAATTTACCATCTCCTGAGAATGTTCCCCAAACTCGTCGTCTTCTCGGTATGGTAGGATGGTACCGGCGGTTCATAATGAACTTTTCCACAATTACTGCACCAATTACCGACTACCTCAAAAACAGGAAAATTCATATGGACAATGCAAGCTCAAAATTCTTTCAATTTGCTAAAAAAATTATTAACTTCTGCTCCGGTGTTAGTTAACCCGGCATATGACCAACCATATTTTATTCGCTGCGATGATATCACAGAAAGAGTGGGTGCAGTAATTTATCAGCCTGATAACCAAAGCAATGAACGACCAGTTGCGTTTATGCCGCAAAAATTAAACAGGGCACAGCACAATTATTCAATAATACAGCTGGAATGCTTAGCGGCTATATTCGCGATAAAGAAGTTCAGACCGTATGTTGAAGGCCACCAATTAACTTTAATCACCGATCGTGCGAGTCTCAAATAGCTCATGGGGCAGCGAGACTTTAGTGGAATATTAGCTAGTTGGAGTCTGAAGGTTCAAGTGAAAATGTAGTCCCAGACATGATGTTTGAAACATTTTGCTTTATTTAAGATAAATTTTGGTATGGTTATAATTATTGTATGATGTTAATCTATCAATTAAAATTAATTATTAATATGTACAATTTTGTTTTCATAATTGACCCTAATCTTTAGCACCAAACAGAGACAAAACCACAATTAAAGTCATGTATACACCGATTAATAAAACAACAAACAAATTACTTTATAACTTCGGTATTAAAAAAATCAACTAAATTGGTCAGGTCATACTCGCATAATACAAAAACAAATCAAAATAAACGATATTCCTTGACCTACCCAAATATTATCACCACAAAAAAAAAAAAAACACAACAAAAGGCAAACAAAAAATAAAAATTCAATCTAAAATTGGGTTTTCCCCACAAGACATAAATTTTGCTTTCTGCTTTTTTTTTGTTTGGTCCATAATTTTTACGATAAAAAAATGCCTCACCGAATAAAAGCCATTCTGAATCCCTATAACCACATATACATAGAGTAGGTATACAATGTAAGTAGGTAATACAATTTTTTATGGTTTACGGTTTTATGACTGATATCTGATATGTTTAATTTTTCAGAAAAGCTCAGAGATGTATGTAAAATGTAGCAACATCAGACAGATATATATAAATGACCATCCCTTTGATAGCTTTGTAAATATGTAGTACAAGGGATTAACAGTTTTATTTCATTTCAACGAACAAAAGAACCAATTTATCGTTTATCCAAATAAATTATACCTCGCTATTAAATTGCTAATAAACTTTAAAAGCTTCAAAATTGCTTTCAAATAAACCATACAAAATATTTTTTTGGTTCATCCTAAAAGCTTTGGGATATTTTCGAATATATCTTGTTGTTTGTATGAGTTGTCTGTTTATTTGTATTGTGTGAAATGAAAACTAAGCCAATCAGCCAACACTTCCGGCATTGAACCAAACTCTGCATCCAATTCAATTTATAAAACAAATAATATATTGCTACGCAAAAACCCGATTCATTATTTATTATGTACATTTTGTCGGGGTTTTGTGGTTCAATTAAAGTATAACCAACATTTTCATATTTTAACACTTCATCTCACGTAAATACTTCTTGTTTTTGGTTATGTTATTATTGCAAATTAAAACAACCTCGCGGAACAACAACAATTTATATGTTAAGCTTAAGCTACAAGTTATGTACTTACACTTTAAATAAATTGAGTTTTGTTGTACATACAACGTACACAAAACTTAACGCAACGTATCTCCGATATGTAAAAATTCGCCGCTAATATTGATATTATGAAACACGATCGAATTTTCAAAAATGGAATACATTTTTTTTATTTAAGTGTATTATTTTGTAACAAACGTTTTTGTATAAAAAAATTTATTTTTAATAAAATTAAAAAATTTAAAGTTACAAAATTTATAAATTTTGCGATAAATTAAAAAGTTTACAAGCCATAAATGGATTCTGTGGGATTTTTTATTAATTCAAGCGAAGATGATTTAGGCGAAGATGACCAAGTGACATGACAAACGAAAGGTAATGTTAAACAACTCATTTTTTTTAAATTCCTTCGTTTATTCAGGGTTTCAAAGGAAGTGTTCAATATTATTTTGAGACAAGTAGAGCAACAGTTCAAGCCAACCAAACACAAGGACGCGATCCCACCAATACTAAAACTTGCCAACACTCTTAGATTTCTGGCAGAAGGCTCTTATCAGCAAGCAGTTGGGCAAGATTTTCTGATTGGCATGGCCCAGTCAACTGTTTCGGTATCATTAAGCGAAACTCTCAATATTCTTGAAGCTTATGTTATGTGTGACAAATATATAAATTTACATTTATCGGAAGATGAGCAGATTAGATCTAAGGAATATTTCTTACAGAAATGCGGATTTCATACATATTCGCACATATCAACATAGTAAGGCCAGCTATAAATGAAAGGCTCGCATAGCTTAAATATGATGATGGTAATCATTTAATGTTTAAAAATTGCACGTATTGGTGGTAATATAGTTATAAATTTTAAAATATTTTGCATCTAGACTTGCGACTACAAAATGGAGATCACCTCATTCGATGCGCGTTTCGGAGGTTGATCTCACGATCTCGATTTGAAGTGAAAGCAGTAATCGTATTGTCATGGAGCAAAAATGGAGAGCAGAAGATAAGTCATCTTGGCTATTAGGTAAAAATATAATTGCTAATTTTTTTTCTTAAATTATTTAGGTGACTCCGGTTATTCACTTGAGCCATGGATGACGACGGCATACAGGAAAAGCATTGAAGGTTCAAGTGAATCCCGATACAACACTGTTCATTCAAGGGCACGCTCAATAATAGAAAGGATTTTTGGTTTTTTGAAAGGAAGATTCAGATTCCTGCTACATTCCAGAGAACTGCATTATGCATCTGAGAAAGCTGCACAAATCGTTAATGTTTGTTGCCTTCTCCACAATTTATGTATGAAATACTTCTGAAAAAGAGATTTCACATATGTTTTATATGAAAAGTTCAGTTTTTTCTTTATGACTTTGAATAATCTAGGCTGCTTAGAAAGCGAAAAAATTACTTGCTACGATCGTCAGTGTGGGAGCAACACAACTAGAGCTCTGTGGCTAGTGACAATTACTCCGGCTAATCGACCTCACCTATCTGGCGAACGTGCTGCGGTCACTAATGTGAGAGACGCAGTGATATTTTGCTAAGAAAACACTTTGAATGTATTGTGGTGGTTTATCTTCTCATCCGAAATCTTGGAAAAGTTACATAGTTAATCGGCCGAAATCCTAGAATAGGCATCCAGAAATAATTGGAAATATGAACCAACCAACGAAAACCCTGCTGATCGCTCCTCACGAGGTATTTTACCACTACAATTTTGATCTTTGGTGGAAAGGACCGACATGGCTTCGTAAATATCTAAAATTCTGGCCAAGTCGACAGCATTTTCTGCACACTAACCCAAATACCAATGAAGAAAAAACAACTAATAAGGTAATCAAGCTGAATATTGTGATGTCAAATATTTTTCTTCAAAATCTTTCAGAAAGAAACGCTAAATTTTCCAGATTGGTCCGAAATATAGCACGACTATTCCAATTTTAATATAACGTCAGGAAGTCATGTTGAAATGAACCAAAATCCAATATATTATCACCTGAAGAATATAAAAAGGTTATCGAAATAATTTTAAAATGGGTGATAGCTTTAGTAAAGAAATTTCGTGCATCAAAAATAAAAAAAAAACTCTTTCAAAGTATCGAGTCAAAAAAATTATACGAGTTGGCAGCAGAATCCAGCAGAAAAATGGATTACCATAAAAAATTCCTCATCAGTTTGCACGCAAAACATATCGTCACTGAGCTGATTATTGCAGAAAACCACGTCGAATATATGCATGCAGTAAAATCGTTAATCGTGTCGACACTAAGACAAAAGTATTGGATATACAAATGAAAAAATTTAGTACGAACTATGAAGCAAACTGCTATTTGTCTGCATTGTAACGAAATCGTTAGGATTTCGTTGACAGACAGCTCAGGGTCGGCGTGGGGTTTTCCAGACTTGGCGAAATGCTTGAATAACCGCAAGGAAAAAAAAAAACTTAAACCATGAAAAGAAGGGAAGGACACAACCGCTTTGTTTACCGAAAAGACATTTGTATGACCTAGACACTAGGTATCGATCATATTTACAAGAGAACCATCACTCACCAATCCATCGCGACCTCTCCCCTAGTTCTACTCACTCTTTCTTAACAGAACTAGTTTGACGAGAAAAAAAAATAAGAACGAGCACACATGTAAACAATTTAAGGATAAGGTGACCACTAGAACGGTGAAGCTGAAAAGTAAAGTTATTTGGCATAGGACAAATATAGTAAATTTATAAAAAAAAACGCATCTGACGTGATCAGCAAAACCTGGCTCACATAAACAAGAGGTACCCAAAAAAATGTTTTTTTTTCTTATTTTTTTTTTCTTAATTCAAACAAAAAAAATTCTACGTTAAAGAAAACAAAAAAAAAATCGCATAAACAACAAAAGAAGATAAAATCTCTATATTCTAGTTATTCCAAAAAAAAATTCTAGTTGCGTTTTTTTTTTTTTATATGAGACGATACCTGAGGGTCGACAACCGAGAATCTCATCCGACCTCGCCTGATCTGGAACATCGTGTATACCCGCTACTCGACGCTGTATTCCACTCACACACCTCTGCCCGCTCTGCTTGGTTGACGGGGCAGCCGCCAAAGCAAAACCACTGCACAATCCGCAATCACCGTAACAGCACACCGTTGCTTTCTCACTGAGTTTATCCACAAGAACGCGAGATTTCCTTTTTTTTTTTGTGTTTTTTTTCAATTGGTTTATTAACACGGATTTCACTCAACCACAGATCTAAATCACTCACGGTCGGTGTTTTTTTTTTCCTGGGTGTCTTTTAGGTACACCAAATATGTCTGCCAATAGAGCAAAATTCACATAGTATTTTGTTTTCGAATAATTGTCGAAATTTAAATAGAATTAAACTGAGTTTAGTTTATGTATGTATATATAAATTATTTTTTTTTTTCACAAGGTCATAACACTTTCAGCAAACCAATATGACAGTTATTTTTTTTTTTCTAAAAGGTCGGCTCACCAAATTTTCCAAACAATGCTAGTATGTCCACGTTTTATTTTTTTATTTTTTTTTCCAACAATAAAAACAACAAATCGTCTTTTCATTTACCATATTTTATTGAATGGTCACCACACTGTACAACATTACAATATTTATATTTTTTTTTTTTTTTGTTTTTATTCATTAACAATAGTTCAATTTAATGGTCACCACACTGTACAATATAACAATATGTTTTTCATTCATTTACAATGTTTTATTTGGTGATCACAACATTATGCAAAGCTACAAAATTTATATTTTTATTCATTTACAATACTTTATTTAGAGCTCACAACATTATACAATATGACCATATTTATCTATTTATTTTTATTTTAATTTACAATTTTTTAGGTAATGATCACAACACATGTTACAAAGTTTATTTATTATTATTTTTTTTTATTCCGATTAATTTTGAAATTGACATTGATCAAAAATTTTTTTTTTTATTTTTTATTTATTGATTGTTCATATACACAATTTTCTCTAATAATAATTATTGTTTATATATTAATAATAACAAAAAAAATATCACCAAAGAAAAAAAATGACTTCACCAAAAGAAATTAAATGATTTTTTTTTTAAATATATTATCAGTTTTCCATTTTTTTTTTTTATTTTTTTTTTTTTTTTTAAGTACAACTGACTGAATTAATTAACGCACCAAACTTGACTGATCTTTTTCTTTTTCCATCAAAACATCACCCGGTCGCGAATATTCAGCTTTCACCGTTCTAGTAGTCACACCCACCATCCGAATTCAAAAGCAAAATACAACCACTCTCTCTACCAGTAACATTAAACACATCAGACCATTTCCGCGCACCAATGATATCGCTCGAACCACCAACAAAACCAATTAAAATCGACCAACTCGTATATGTTGCTCTCGTGCGATGGCCAACAACATTGCACGCTCAACCAATGCATTACAAAACTCAGACGAGTCAAACAAACGGCATCGTCAAAGAGGGGAAAGAAAATAAAAAAAAAATGATTCCAAACACAGACAAGCGCCGGACCGAAAGCAAATCAAACAGGGTTACGCAAGCGGAGCTGCACGTAACAGCATGAGGAGCAACGCAGTTCACATCGAACTGGACAGTGATCTATGAGTGATCGTCCTGAAAAAGAGTATGATCAGACATATTTAGTGACAACGACATAAGCTTCGTTGGTGCTAAAATCAATTACAAGAAATTTTTAATCTACAAAAATCATTTAAGCACAATAATCTGGTTTCAAATTTTTTATTAAAATTTGAGACAAAATGACCTTTTTTTGGCCTAACTTTGGCGGTGTAAACGAATCGGCAGTTAAATCAACGAATTTCATCTAGGACGAGTTCTGGGAAATACCATACTTAATTTCGAAGAGATGACCAACTTACTGTTTAAATCGAGGCAATATTTTAATATTATCATGTGCGTTGTGAACACTTTCAATGGATCCAAATGAAATATACATATGTATATGCACATTTTATTATCGGACGACGTCCTTGCAATCCAACGCAACATTTGTGGAGTCGCTTTAAAAAGGAATATTTGACCCGCTAAACAACCATTCGAAGTGGTAACACAAAAACATAAAATTAAAATTGACGACATCTTATTAGTAAGTGGCGAAAACACATATTCAGCACAGTGGCCATTAGGCAAAGTCAAACAAAACACCAAAGTCCAACCACCAAACTAGTATTTCTGTATCCAGCACCTAGTGTCTTTACGTTTTAAAACCTACCAACCATTGATATCACACCTATAATTAATATGTAGTAATATTAAATAACCTTTTCATCTCTACTTGGTATTATCTGTTAAATCGAAGGATAATTCTGGATTTGACCTCCAAATTAAACAGAACGGCCAACTTTTGCAGTGTTAAATCATAGACTAGAAAAGCTGTTTATCAGATGGTACATGAAGCCAAACATCGAATTTATTATTTTTCATTATCTGAACTTTGTAAAGTATTAAAGTAGTAGCGGCAGAACTGCTTAGGAATACCAAAGTTCAAAGTTTTTTGTTGGTTTTAAAACCAATTTAACACTTGAGTAACGAGTTCACGTCGTAAATAATTTAGACCATCAGGCGTTTTGTTTAGTTTTTTTTAAATTCGTCTGAATCCCAAATGAATAAAATGTTGCGTTGCATAATAATGAATCCCAAAAAAGTTTTTCTCTACTCTACCTATCAGCAACAAATAGAGCTCAATCAAAACAGTGTAGAGCGATTGGAAGAGAAAAATATTATTCACGTGAATTTTGTCATAATCCTATCCTAAAAAATGGAAAATATAGGAATTTTTTTTAGGACAAACTCATCGAATCTATATACAATACATAAGTGCAGTTTGTCTTAAATATGTCATAAAAATTGTTAACAAAAATTATACTTTACATGTAGTAGTGTAAAAGCAGAATTTCTCTTTATATCGAATTTCTGTTAATATGTATTAATATGTACAACAAACATAATTTAAAAATTTTAATCAATACGATGTTTAAGTAAGATGTTACCATTAGTATTTTCTTAAACAATTTAATATACCGAATAATGTGAATAAATGATTTTTCAATTTTTTTGAGGAAATCCTAGGAACTTGGCCCATAAAGGTCTAAAGGAAAAAAGAAAGAATTAGGGTGTTTAGGACAACAAAGTTTGATAAATTCTATCCCAACATATACCAAATATTATGAAAAAATGAATTTCCCGATTTCTTGAGAAAATTCTAGGAAGCTAACCCCAAAGTGGTCTTTATGCAAAACCAGATAAAGTTTAAAATAAAATAGGGGATTAGGGAGTTTAGGATACAAAGTTTGTTGACATCTTATATAACATAACGTCTATAAGTAAAATTCATTTCCAAAGTTTCTTGAGGAAATCCTAGGGAACGGGCATCAGAATGACCTGAGGTAGAAATTTCATATAATTTTTCACGCAAAACTCTATAAATTCTGTACAACACAAATTGTTTTTTGCACCATAGTCACACTGAGATATTTCATAAGTCACTTACTATATCACTAACATCAAAATCACTGTGAGTTTCCATATCGTCTGGTTCGCTCGATTTAGTTATTTCATCAATCTCGTGAAGTAAGGCCTCGTAATATTTAATTTTGCTTTAATTAAATCCTCTAATCGATTATATGCTTTTAAAAATTCATTATTTTGATATTTGGATGCACAAAACTGGAATATTTTTCGAATAGTTTAGGTCTCAAGAAAATTCGAAAAATGACTTTTACTTGTATTCGGTATATTATATGAGATACTATCAAACTTTGTTGTCCTAAACACCTTGACCCCCTTCTTTTTCCAAAACTGGAATATTTTTCGGATAGTCACTAGATACATTTTTGTATATGGGTCATTTTGATGCTTGCTTCCCAGGATTTTCTCAAGAAAATTCGGAAAATGACTTTTGGAGAGCGAGGGGAAATAGAAATACACTTTAAACTGATTGTTATTATTGTGAATTTAAAAATTTAATTTTCATTTTAACTTTTCAACATTTTTAGTTTTCTACAAGCTTGATTTGTAAGTGGTCGCTTTGTGGTTTTTAAAAATTCATTGTTTAAAATAGACTATTTACAATTTTTCTTCATTAAGACTAATATAAAAAAGTAAATTAGTTTTTCAATGTGCTCGAAACACGCATTATTTTGTTCAGGTAAGAACGAAGGATATTCATGTGCCAGCATTTCAATACATTTGTGTGTTAACAGTTTGATTATTTTTGGAGAGCTGCAATTACTATGGTAATACGTTTCAAACAACTTTACTAAAGATCGAGCTATTTGGCCAAATTCTTCTGTTGGGTCTGTTAGAGAGCCAAAACTGTTTTTAACCTTAGTAAAATTTTTTTCACTTTAAAAGGTTTCTGATATGTTAATTTCTTCCCCGTCTTTCAGTAGTTCCACTTGACAACTTTTACAATCGATTTGTTTTAAAATACAGTAACCACTAAAGTACATTATTGCGTTATCTTTTATAATATTGAAGTCGGCTTACCCAATAATTTCATCTGACGAGATATATTAATTAAATCACCTTGGGATTTTATACTATTTTCGTCGGAAATACAATTTTGAAATGGCAATCTTCCTCACAACAATATTAGCAAAATGTACACCTATTTCGTGACTTGATGGCATGTAATTGAATCCGCCCTTCCCTCGCAAAAGAAATTTTCCAGACAATCCTGATTGGTTCGACCCGTAAGCAAGTAGTCTACGTTAAATTCTGCTTTCAATAAATCAATTAACAAAATGTGTGCTTTTATAGTAGTTTTGAGACCCATTATAAATTTAAAATATTTTTGATTTTTGGAGGTAATTTTTAGGTTGTCTAAGAACGGTGTACTGTCTTCTAGTAGCTTAAATACATTATTATTATTTTTCAATGGTCGTTCATAAGGAGTAGAAGAAGAAAAATTTCGATAATTTAAACCAACAAAAATGTCGTTAAATCTTTGCACAAAATGAGCTGTTGTTGGTATGGCATTATTGATAAAACTTCCAAAAATCTCTGGTTTATCTTGTAAAGTGGTTCCTACAGCGCTGGCAACTGTATTACTTAATATTTGTGTTGCCAATTTCACGTTCATTTTCTTAAATGCATTCGGTTCGAAATGATGCTTCGTTAGTTTAGACATTAATTTCACATGTTGTAGGCAATCAAAATCGAATATTTTACGAATTACATTTATGTTGGCAACTCCAATATCCGAATGCTGAATTTTATTTGTTGAAAATGAGTTCCGTACTGATTTAATCAAATGTGGCGCATCATATGTTGCTAGAATCCTATGTTCGTTCACAAAAAAGTTCGGGTTTTCGGGAGTCACACCAAGTATTTTGTACGCAGCGATGTTTGTGGTGGCTTGATCGCAAGTTACCGTTACCAAGTTTAATTTTAAAACATCTTTACAGATTCGAATATTTTCTTTAATTAATTCCGCCAAATCCGAGGGCTTAAATGAATTGTTGGTCAATATATAATTTAGTGGGTATTTCAAATCATCTACCAATCCTCGAAGCATAAAAAATACAGCTGTTGTTGCCAACTCGTTTTCTCTTTGGTGCCCATCATCACAGAAACCTTCAACGCGATCCAAATAAATGTTTACAATTAAATTCTTTCTTATATGGATTTCGCCAAAACACAATATGTATATTTTCGATTTACTTGACATAGGTTCAAACACTTTTCTAAGTTGGTCAATTAAAATTTCATTTATTCCGGGAGGTATATTTTTAATGGGAGACCATTTATATATTGATGAGGTGGATGGAAATTTTAAATTTAATTGGTCTCTTAAATACCTGTATGCGTGGACGCAGATTTATAAAACAATGCTTGTGCAAACAGTTTGTCGTTTGGATCGTAATAAAAGTCTTCCTTAACGAGTAGTTTGCAAACATTTTTTGTATTATCATTCACTTTTAGAATGTTTATATGGTTATCAACATTTTTAATTTTGCAATATTTTATCTGAAGTCTTCTAAAGCTTCTTAACAAATTATTATACTTCGTTTTCAAAGACATAATATCGTTGAATTTTTTGAATATTTTGTTTATACAGCTGAACTAATTTGATATTTTCCGCAGGTAGATTCACATTTCTCTGTAATTACGCAATGGGCACAATTTATTGAATCGATTAGTCGTAGAAATTCAATTTTCTCATCAGGAGTATGGGTTTGAGTATGTACTGATATGATTTATTGCTGGTGGCTTTAATATAATATTATGCAGATTAAGTTTGCTTGGACTAAAATTATTAAGTGGGCTAAAATTATTACTAAGCTGGTTTTCTGGAAATAAAATGTTGATGTTTTGAGCGTGTTCTTCATTATTCGGCCTTTTCACGATATTTAGAATAGGCACAGCATTTTTCGTTAAATGGTTACAAGAAGTAATTTTTTCCTGTAAAAAGTGCTTCTGACATACATAATAATATTTGGTAACAATTTCATTCATACCCAATTTTGTGCTTTTACAGAATTTTGTGGAAATTTAAAAAAACGTAAATCCGATTTAATCAATTGTCACTTGCAACTTGGCACAATACAAGTCAAGCGTCGTTTTCTTTTTTTCAGTTGTTGGCTTGGTTCTAAATTTTTAAAGAAAAAGAATGTTAAGTTAATAATATTGAATTGAAACAATACGAAATAGTAGATTGTAACATAAATGCGGAAAGAACTTAATTTAAATCAGTAAGAGTCTAGGTCTTTCTATCCCCCTTATTTTAAGTTCGAATTTTATCCTGACGGCTTGTAAGTCTAGGAATGCTTTGGTTATAGCGAGATTTGACTGTACATAACAGCAAACATAAATAAATTTAATAGAATCTGAAATAGAATAAAAAAGTCATAAAAGTAATAAAAATTACTCTATTTAATATGACCTCGGTTGACGATATTCAACTATATTTATAAATTTAAAGTAGATGGTAAGTTCGTAAGAGAATTATTCCTATCAACAAAGCTTTTATCTGTGATTTATATTGAAAGTACGTTGATGAGATTTGTTCAAAAAAAATTATTTATTTTTCATTTGTGCATCTTCTTTTGTTGCAATGATTTTATTTGCAAAGCCACTTAAGAGATATAAGACAAAAAAAAAACGTAAAAAAATTTATATTTATTTCAAACATTGAATCAAAAACTATAAAACGTCTATAAAAAAAAGGGGCAAATCAGTATGCCTTTTGGTTTCTAACTTCGTTTCTTCCTTTTTGTATAGAATTTTTATGATAGCCACAAACAGTAAAAAAGATTTGTTTTAAGATCACATAAAGTTTGGTGGGTGTTTGTATTTAACATCATAAAAAATTATAACGGAAAATGAAGAACAAAAATTGTAATTTATGGCGAATCAAAAACTCATCGACAAAAGAAGATGAGTCAAAATGATGAAAATGAAAAAAATCACGAGAAAAATCCACAAAAATACTAAAATTGTGTTTACGTTATGATGAGTGAGTCGTTTTTTTTATTTATATCTTGTATCTTGTATATCTATACATGTTAAGATTTTCTTATTTATTTCCATAAATGAGGTTTGATAGCCTTCTGATCAGACACTCCTCAAATATTGATCCGTTTCGTAATTTAAAATGTAAACTTACATACATGTAAAAGCAAAATTTTGGTTTTATTGATGAAAGGCATTTTTCTAACTTTTCCATTCATAGTTTATTCTCAAGAAAGAAACGAAAAGAAAATTGTATTTTCTTCATTTGAATGTGTTTTGGACCCCCTTCGCCCAAACTTGTTAAACTTACGGAGCTTAATGATTCCAACTAACTTAATATGAGACTTTATTTGGAAATCGTAATAGTTTTCCCCGAAAATGCAAATATAAGAATGTGTCATTTATGACACAAAGTGTCATTAAGAAATAAAATTAGTCAATTTTTTATTCACAGCATACATATATTTGTAAAAAAATATCACAAAAGTTAATTCATTATTTTATAAAAAAACAAAATTAAATAAAATTTAATTAAAATTAAAAGAAAAACATAAAATTAAAAAGGAACTTCATATCACAGCACAGTTGGTGCAGTCTTATTATTAAATAGGTTACTTATTTAACATTTTATTGATGAAACTCGAGAAAACAGTTTCTAGAGCTATTCAAGCACAAGCTGACTTGGCATTTGGTGCATTTAATAAATGATTGCTATTTACATGATGGTAATTTACATCGTGTCCGCTTGTCCCAAATTGGGAAGTATGGCCTACTTTATCCACCCGTATGTCTTTAATAGGAATATTCTGAGCCGATTTTTTACGCGTCTTTTTCATTAAAGCTTGGTTCAATCTTTTCGATGAACTGGATGTGCTTGGTTTTACATAAGAGCCAACCAAACAAAGGCTTTTCGCCACATCCTTCCTAAATTGGTTTAAACTCATTGATGCAATTTTTCTAGAGGCACAAAGTTGTCTATAGATGATCCACCAATTTACTACAGCTACATCCAAGAAATGAAAGAACATTCGTAAATACCATTTTGAGGACTTCAGTTTAATTCTGTACCTCCCTATGAAGCTGTCGTGCAAATCGACCCCTCCCATGTGACAGTTATATTCTTTAATAATAGCGGGGCGTTGAATAATTATCGATTTCTTATTTTTATTATCCCATCTTTTTACTGTAGATGTGGGCAACGCTCCGCAATATGACGATATAAGGGTTACATATTTTTTATCCCTCCAGTGGACAAGAGACATTGCAACATTCTCAAAACTGGTTGAAAATTCCTCGTAAAACCCCCTAGCACATTTTTGCATTTCTCGTTCAGTTTTCAATTTAGGATTTGGTATACGGTTCCGCCGTATAGTGCCAATGCAATGAATACCTTCGTTTTGTAGGTATAAAATAAGTGGCACTGTCGTGAAATAATTGTCGCAAAAGACAGTGTGATTTAAAAATCTAGGAATGATACGGCATAATCGTACTATAATATTTGCCGATGCTCCTAAGTTCTCTTCTTGCATCTGCCGATACATATTTTCTTGACCGGTATAGATCTCGAAGTTGTACATGTAACCTAAAGTAAATACATAATTAAAATTAAACGCTTCAATATAGAAAAAAAAATAAAAACATTTACCTGAGGTACCACCTGGTAATGGGCTGGATCGATCTTTTTTGTTAAAAATCCTATGAGAAAATAAACAAAACAGACCAAAAAAGATCGATTTAGCACATCACTATTACCACCAGTAAGGGCAAATATTTTGAACCCCCATTTACGAGGTTTTGAAGGAACATATTGCTTCATATGGCTTCTGATTTTTGTACTGCAAATTTGTTCGTCCACCGAAAGTTTTTGTTCCAAGGGTAGCTGTGCAAATTTTTTTTGTAAGATATTTATGAATGGTCTTATTTTAAACAAACGGTCATGGTTTGGGTTATCTTTTGGCAACATAAGGTTGTTATCAGCAAAATGTAACATATTTTTGATCTTCACGAAAGTTTTCAAAGACATGGCGTCTTGGATTATTCTGTTTCCTACATCTGGACACCAGTATTCCCTGCTGAAGAAAGTATACAAACGCCTAAGAATTTCCGTAGTTCCATTTTGGTCAGTGTGTAAGGGTTAGCAATATTTTTACCTGCACCATACAGATTGCTTTCTCTCAGGATCATTTCAAGCATTTCATCATCAAAAAAAATGTTAAAAACTGAAAGCCGAGTATCTCACTCTAAAAGAGCTGGTGGTAAAGAATCGTCGCCTTTGAATTGAGTTGAATTTTGATCGTAGGCTTGCGGCACATTTTTCCATATCAATTTTTTAAACCTCTCTCTCAAATCTTTTAATTCTACTTCCTTGTTCAATACATCGTTTTCCTTCCCCCCATTAGTTTCATTGAACGTTTCATCACTTGTTGTTTCAAAAACATAGACTCCTTCCATTTCAATATCATTAGCCAATACAACTGGGATGTTCTCAATGTTTAAATTTTCAATATCTAATCTGTTATTATTATCGACATCCTCCGTTTCCGATTCTTCTTGTTCAAAGTTTTCATCATCACTGTCAGCAAATTCGTCTTCGCTATTATCAGACCACTGTTCAATGATTTGCTCTATTTCTTCTAAACCCAAATACTTTTTTCGAGTTGACATTACTGCACTGTTAGGGCCAAGTCATGGCACTTATGAATAGACAGCAAAAAGTTTCGTAAAAGCGACCTAAATTTTGAAATTTAATGTTAATTTTCAATATAAGTCACTCAAAATTATAAAATGAGCATATATGACACGATAATTAAAAATTATCTAAGCAACCTTTGTGTCATCTATGATACATAAATTTTACTTACCTATAACTAAATATATATGTAACTTTTAATTTTAAATTGTTTTTAATTACAGCAAGGTTCTAGCGCAGCATACGATATATCCTCAACAAGAACAGCAGTACCATTGACAGTAGACCAAACTAGAGTGCCTAGTTGTGGGGCACCATAAGCAACCTTAAACACAAAACATTTTTGTTTTTAATTAAATAATGAAAAATAATATTTTAGTTTTAAATACTTACTGCAGCAAGCACTAGTAAGACAATAAACGTAAGAAACTTCATTTTACTTCTTTAGATGAACTAATGTATTTTGAAAATAAATTTGGGTTTTTATACCCTCACTTATTTTTTACACAACTAGCTAATTCAAGGTTGATATTTACGCAATTTAAATTGAATAAGCAGCTGTTCAAAGCTGTTTTTTGTTTTTTATATTTTTAAGACGAATATCTAAGATACGCAAAATGTTTGAATACTGTTACAAAAGAATGGGAAATAAAGTTCGACGTAACAGCTTTATCAACAATAATTTCAAAAAAATTTACTTTTATGGGATGTTTCTCATCTAACGGACCACCTCCGTGCCCAAAATTTAAAACATCTAAAAAACATCTTAAGGCCACCAATATTTTCGTTAAAACGTTTACTTTCGAATGCCGAGAAAAATAAAATTCAATATGGGAGCAAGAATTAGAAAACCCAAGAAATAAGGAAATTTAAATATTTAGCCTAGTTAAGATAAAAAATGTTCAAAACTGAGTAATAATGTAATATTGAGTAACTGGTTAGAGTACTAAAGGGTATTTATGGATACATCACCAGAGGAATCATAAAATTCATGTTGTATGGTTATTTTCGTCGCCTTCTATATGCATTTTTTATTAAAAACGCCAAAAAAAAGTTACAAAATTTTAAATGGTTGAAGTCAGAATCGGGACAATTAGATTCCTTTTTGAGATTGTTATTTTAAAAGTAATGTACAGTCCAGCCAAATTACACAAAAATCGGGCTTAAGGGAGGTCGCAATCACGTATTCGCAAATAACTTGGTTATTTTGCGTTTAAGAAAAAAAAAAAATATTAAAAACCGAACTTGCTAAAACTTTGCCACTGCTGCTAAAACTTTTTCTACATTTTAATTCATTAATGGTTCTTAACAGAAAGTTCAATGACATGAAATCAGCAGCTGCACCATGAAGTCCTTTATTTAAAAATTATTTCTAGATATTTCTTGGCGTAGTTAATGGCCCAAAAGTTGCAGTTAACAATTTCCTTTCATGTTTGATTTGTATTTTATACCTCAACGCATTACCTTAATTTCAATAATAATATTTGTACCCAAATAAAGCATTTATTTGAAATATAAAACACCAGACATCCACTTAATGAAATAAGTGAAAAGCGCGCAGCTTTATTTCACTTGTCGTCGGCATTTAAAACGGTGGACACGAACGAATACGTGTAAGCATGTATGCGTATAGCATGTACATATGTATGCTATTCGTATGTCCAATTAAAGCTTTCATTGTTGTGCAAAGCTTTTACACCAAATCCAAAGTATCTGTGGTCGAGTTCGAATTGTATTCGTTTATGAAGAATTCACCTTATTGTTTTGGTCATGTGGTTTGAATACACAATAAAACTGTCAAAAGAACTCCAATGGGACGTATTACTTTGAGCTCCTAATACGCCGATTCGATTTGTGTTCCTTTGTCTGTCTATGTACAGTTAAGATTCTGGCCAGTTGGAAAATTGATCGACCGTGCACAGACCAGGTCCATGTCGATATGCTCAAACCTATCACATAGTACCTTGAATTTACCAAGTTCTGATTTTGTGTGGTGGTGTACTTTGGACATGGGATAAAAGATTTCGCTCAGATTGGCGTTGTCTCTCAAAAGTTTAAGACGGCTCTTATTCTCTCTTTCGACGACAGAATAACATATCTTTCGAAATTGTTTGACTTAAGAAGCCAAATGATTTTACAACGAAGATATCGATTCCATCTCGAAGGACTCGCAAAATGACGGTATCATCTATACATGAAAAGACGAAGTCGAACCATTTAAGAATGACTTTATGGAATTGCTGGAATGTTTGGGTTGTGAAGACCATAAGTTACCTGGGTAAACTCACAAATCGTAAAGGAAATAATAGGCGCTGTTTTATAAATATTCTTTTTTCCATGGTAATTTGATGATATATTTCCGGGATCATGACTGTATTGAGCGGTCAATTCTCACCACAAGGGAGCCAGTTTTTGCCTTTTTAGTGTACTAATGATGCGGGCAGCAGTTTCCGATAACTATAAACCACAAGGGATTGTGAATTGGTTAGTTTAACACAAATTAATCTGTATTGTGGAACGATGTAATGAACTCATGCAGATATACTTTAGCCCTCGAATCGATCAGAAATTTTGTTTTTCCTGCTCACTAATGATAAGACGGTGAGCGTAACTAATCTCAATGTTTGCCATACAGAAGGCCAACAGAAATTTGGGAATGCTTCACGTTGAGAAGCTACTGGTGGAAAATTGACTAAAACGACGCTGATATTGGCTGAGTCCCGATGATCTATAAAATGTATTAGTTCGTGATCTTGTACTGTTATTCATAAAATTTCTCCTTTCCGATGATCTCCTACGAAATTCAGAGTTCCTGTTGATGTGACAAATTCGATATTTGACGTTCGTCTAGTCCAATTGCCCGTTGCTAAACTGTTGTTGTTAAACTTTAGCAAAGAATAGGGTTGTTCTAGATTGAGCATGAATTCAGATTTGATCAGTTGTTGTTATTAGACCCTGAATGCCTTATTTACTGTTCCGCGCCAAGGGTACTGTGAAGTTGCCTAGCAAAGATTTTTTTTAGCCAGAGATTTTTAAGGAAATGGGATTTTCGTTAACTCGTCAAGTCGTTGTTTTCTCTAGCTGCGCGTTTCCTTGCTATATAATTATTGGCTGGCGATGGGATCTTCAACAGAATCGGGTTAAAATAAAAACATTTGTAATAGTGCGGGGTTAATAAAATACATCGATATATAAAATGCAAATCGAATATGAAAGGTAATTGTTAATTGCAACTTTTGGGCCATTAACAACGCTATGAAACATTTAGAAAATTTTTAAATAAAGTACTTCATGGTGCAGTTGCGATTTGATATCGTTCAACTTTCAGTTAAGGACCGTAGTTGTTACCTAAATGAATTAAAATGTAGACTAAGTTTTAGCAGCAGTGGCTAAGTTTTAGCAACTTTGGTTTTAATTTTTTTTTTTTCTAAAACGCAAAGTAACCGACTTATTTGCGAATACATGATTGCGACCTCCCTGAAAAGGGTGGTTTTTTTCGAGCTTTTTCCATTTGTCCGACATCGGGACTAATAAAAATTTCAAGCCAATGTCAAGTAATACATCGATTTAAACTCAATTGCCGCCTTTTATAAGCCCGATTTTTGTCTAATTCGGCTGGACTGTAAAGTACTTTTAAAATAAGAATCTCAGAAAGGAATCTAATTGTCCCGATTCTGACTTCGACCATTTAAAATTTTATAACTTTTTTTTAACATTTTTAATAAAAAAATTCTTGTAGAACACGTTAAGTACTAGCTAATCGTACCAATACAGATGAATTCTCTAAAAAATTTTTCTTCTTTACAATATTCACACAGCTCTATTTCTGTGTACGCTAATTTTTACTTTTATTAATTTTTTGTTGTTCATGTAATATCTAATATGCTACCAGTGATTAGACCATTTTAAGTGTGTTTCGATTAACACGAGAAGTACATTAGTATTTACGAACAGTAATTCAACGAAACCGATTAATAAAAATTAGCCACATCTTCTAATATTATTCAGCAAGTAAAATAAATTCAATCACCAATTTTCGGTTTTTTTTTTTGCCTAAATAACTTCCCAATGACCTTGGTTCACTTGTAATTTATATATTATAATGTTGACTTCAAATGACATTATAAAGTGAGCAATCGATTTAAACAGATGTAAAAATATTTGGTTAAGTAAAATATGCATCCAAAAATAAATAAAAATTCAGTTTTTGCGACGTTCAAATTTTCTTATTTGTTTTAATTGCATGGCGTATTATTTTTCAAATTTCCAAATTGTGTAAATATTACGCGACCTTAAAACAACAGGGTTCTAGTTGCACCATGACTTGTTTCGAGTAAATTAAGTTAAAAACTTTAAGGCCTAATATTTTCGAGATTTTAATTATTTTTAAAAAACCATCTTCCACGATTTGTTTCAATTAATTAGGAAATTTGAATCAAATCGAAAGATTAGCCATTAGATATTGATCGTTTTAGATATTTAAGTGAAAAAAATAAAAAAATATAGGTAGGACTTTGGTGCCGAATGATGATACTCATTCTTGTGGAATAAGATGGTTCTATGTGCCAAATAGAACTCTTGGGCAAAATAAAAGCTTTATTTAAGTACTTAGTTCTACGTTGCATTAAAAATTCATTAAATTAAAATAACCGTTTAATTATTTATTCAAAATATATCGTATCTGATTTATTTATTTAATAGATATTCAGTTTAATTCAAATCAAAATTTTAATCTCTTTACATTTTGTACTTAAATATAATATACATATATGTAATTTAATTTATTCGGTGGTTTGCGAAGTGTTACCTAAAATATAAGGAAGAAATTGAATTACCAAAAAATTCGTTATTGTTGAGTTACCTATTTTTAGAATAACTTTGTAGTAAGCTATATCAGCTAAAATCATGTATTTGAACATTGATATTAAATGTTTTTCCTTTTCATGAGAGATTGCCATTTTCGTTGAAACAATCTCGACGTCTTCCAAAATGGGAACTTCGAGAATGCCTGCAATGTTTTGTAGCATTCCGCCTGATGCCAATGGTTTTTAAATTTTCAAATTTATAGTCATATGAAAATTCAATTTCATACTCCGTTTGAGTAACTCGCAACATTTTTAATTTTGTGAAAGGAACATTTTTAAAATTAAAACATATTTTTGTGTATCTACCGAAGTTTTTAAAATCTGTCGGTTTCATTTGAATGATGACGAATGGTGATCTGGAATTGACATTCTTTAATAGCCTGATAAGTCCCAAGGAAATTATGATCTTCTGAGGCAACAGTTTAACGATAAGTTGGATAAATTTTTTTCGGATTTCAAAAGCTTTGGGAACATTTTTAATAATTTTTTGGGACATCTGGATTAGTTTAATGAGCGTCCAAATTTACCTTTTCTGAACGGAATCTTGATTAATGAAGATGAAGTTAATTTATATGATTTGAACGAGTACGATCTAGATTTTGGCTTTAACATGTATTATCGTGTAGGGGATGTTGCGTTGTTTTATAAAATGCCTCTAAGAATCTGTTCTGTGCTAATATTGTGAAGTTATGTATGTGATTTGGAAAAGTATGAGATTGAATTGGTCATTCATATTTTGAAATTTAACTCACAAAATATTTGCAGATACAGCTACCCCTGAATATACCTAAAAAGTCTCACGTAAAGTATTTTACACGATGGCGTCCGGCAACATAACATAAAACAATGAAAATGTCGCTAACGAAACATATAAAAAATAATAATTTCATCAGAAAATTCCGAATGGGGCATTGGTACAGTTCGTTTAATTGCTTAACTAAGCTTGTTATCTACACAGGAATAGAAAATGCGACATCCTCAGCGACGTAAGACGAAATTGTTGGGGGTACTTTGTGAGTTAGAAAATATAGCAAATATAGAAACAATCAACCAAACATTATGGTAATCGAGGTTCTCACAAAATTTCAAGGGACAATGTAAACAATTTAAATCAACCTCATGTTCGAATAGTTTTTTCTGGAATCGACAGATATAAATCCCGTCACATATTTGAGGAGTGTTTTACAAAATAAGTGTAAAATGGCCACTTCAAGATAGAAATATTGCACGCTAAATTTTGTGTTACTTTAGTCACATAATTTACGTCGTAATCGAATTTTATTTATTTGCCGTAAGCAGTTCTTTATGTGAGTAAGCAGTGGTGGCTGTGCAATTCGATGTGCAATGAACAAAAAACGATCAAACATTCTGTTTGTCCAAAACCATTTTTTTTGACGTTCTGAAAATCCATGAATTCGAAAATACAATAAAAAAAATGTCCGTTCCTCTGTATGGATGTATGGATCTCTGTGCTCATGTTATCACGAGCAAGACGGAGAATTGAAAAGTTTTTTTTAACCTAAACGTCAAGAGGATCGGTTGCAAGCCATACGAATTGGTATGCAATACGCGCAGACCCATGTGGTTTTCGATAAACGTTAAACCAATTTTTATTTATGCCGGTTGAGTTTCGGGTTGAGTTGAGTTTCGTTTGTGGGTTGATTTGAGGTTGAGTTGGAGTTGTGTTGCGGTTGGGTTAGTTTTTAGTGAACAGTGCAGTAGAGATAGGAAGTGAGTTATATGAGATTTAAATTGGGTCGAATTGAGATTGAGTTGGGGTCGGAATCGGTTGACTGGGTCGGTTCGAATTGAGTTTGGGTTAAAATTATTAGGATTTGGTTATCTTCAACCAGGTTAAAAACTAGCTTGAGCTGTTCAAAGGGAGTTTTTCGAACCGTGTTGATTAGTAGGTAAATTTAAGTTTAAATTAAAGTTTGAGTTAAAATTGAGTTGATTTCATGAACGCATGTAGTTCTCGGCCAAGTTTAGTTAACGGTTGAGTTTAAGAGTTGTTTGCGGTGGGCTGAGATTTGTGTTGGAAGTTTGCTTGAGTTGTTTTTAGTTTAGTTCATGTACAAATGTAATTTTTCGGCTCGTGTTACTTGAGGATTGAGTTCGGTGGTCGAATATTGTGTTATCTTCGGGTTAAGCGGTGGTGTTGGGATTTACTGTTGATATTAGATTAAGATGGTTTGGGGTTGAGTTGACGGTTGTGTTAGGATTGGGCTGAGGTTTTAATTAGGGTTGTTTTGTGGTTGAATAGGATTTACTTTTAATATAACTAGATGTTTGGTAAAGGTTTCTATTCGGGATTTTTTTGGGTTCAAGTTGAGTGTCTAGTTGGAAGTTATAAAAACAAATCACGCGTATATAGCTTTCAAACCAAGATTATTTCGAGATTTATTAAAACCTAGGATTTCGAGATAGAGTTAATCGTTGAATATAAAGTAGAGTAGAGTTTCCGCGACAGTTACTGGTAAATTTTAAAATTGATTTAGGGTTGAATTGGTGATTGAGCTGACGGTTGGATTAAGGGTTGATAGGTATTTTTTTCCGAGTTGACATAGAGCGCAATGTTACAAAATTAGTTGTATATTAAGATTTCCGGTATTTTGTGCAATTTTTTGAGTTTTTTGAGCTTTTCGATATTTGGACATCTTTGGTTTACTACTTAGTATAACGACGTATTGTAACTCAAAATCAACCATAATTAACTTAAGTTTTACATTCTTTTACTCTAGTAAAGAAAAGTATAGTAATCATAAAAATTTTGGACTGTCAGTCAGTCAGTCTGTCAGTCTGTCTGTCAGTCTGTCAGTCTGTCAGTCTGTCAGTCTGTCAGTCTGTCAGTCTGTCAGTCTGTCAGTCTGCCAGTCTGTCAGTCTATCAGTCTGTAAGTCTGTCAATCTGTCAGTCTGTCAGTCTGTCAGTCTGTCAGTCTATCAGACTGTCAGTCTATCAGTCTGTCAGTCTGTCAGTCTGTCAGTCTATCAGTCTGTCAGTCTGTCAGTCTGTCAGTCTGTCAGTCTGTCAGTCTATCAGTCTGTCAGTCTGTCAGTCTGTGAGTCTGTCTGTCTGTCAGTCTGTCCTGTCAGTCTGTCTGTCTGTCAGTCTGTCAGACTCACAGACTGACAGACTGACAGATTGACAGACTGACAGTCTGTCAGTCTGTCAGCCTGTCAGTCGGTCAGTCTGTCAGTCTGTCAGTCTGTCAGTCTGTCAGTCTGTCAGTCTATCAGACTGTCAGATTGTCAGTCTGTCAGTCTGTCAAGTCTCTCAGTCTGTCCGTCTGTCAGTCTGTCAGTCCGTCAGTCTGTCAGTCTGTCAGTCTGTCAGTCTGTCAGTCTGTCAGTCTGTCAGTCTGTCAGTCTGTCAGTCTGTCTGTCTGTCAGTCTGTCATGTCAGTCTGTCCTGTAGGTCTGTCAGTCTGTCTGTCTGTCAGTCTGACAGACTGAGAGACTGATAGACTGACAGACTGACAGTCTGTCAGTCTGTCAGTCGGTCAGTCTGTCAGTCTGTCAGTCTGTCAGTCTGTCAGTCTGTTAGTCTGTCAGTCTGTCAGTCTGTCAGTCTATCAGACTGTCAGTCTGTCAGTCTATCAGACAGTCAGTCTGTCAGTCTGTCAGTCTGTCAGTCTGTCCTGTCAGTCTGTCTGTCTGTCAGTCTGTCAGACTCACAGACTGACAGACTGATAGACTGACAGATTGACAGACTGACAGTCTGTCAGTCTGTCAGTCTGTCAGTCTGTCAGTCTGTCAGACTGTCAGTTTGTCAGTCTATCAGTCTATCAGTCTGTCAGTCTGTCAGTCTGTCAGTCTGTCAGTCTGTAAGTCTGTCAGTCTGTCAGTCTGTCAGTCTGTCAGTCTGTCAGTCTGTTAGTCTGTCAGTCTGTCAGTCTGTCCGTCTGTCAGTCTGTCAGTCTGTCAGTCTGTCAGTCTGTCAGTCTGTCAGTCTGTCAGTCTGTCAGTCCGTCAGTCTGTCAGTCTGTCAGTCTGTCAGTCTGTCAGTCTGTCAGTCTGTCAGTCTGTCAGTCTGTCAGTCTATCAGTCTGTACAGATGGCTAATTTTAGAACTGTAACAACTATCGAAATCGAAGAATACATACAGGCCTTAGTTAAAAAATCATGGAAACTTTAAACCTTTCGATGATTTTTCAATTTTTGAACAATTTGAAACCGAAGCACCTTTAAGCAATCACGGAACTTAAGGGTAAAATTAATCATTTTGTTTTGCTTGAAATTTATTAATTATAAACGTGCCTAAAAATGATGTTACTTCGTCAGCAATGGATTTAAACAGGTGTAAAAATATTTAGTTAAGTAAAATATGCACCAAAAGTAAATACAAATACGAGTATGTACAGTTTATTGCAAAGTTGAAATTTCCCTATTTGTTTTGATTGCGTTTCGTATTACATATTTCTCGAATTTACAAGTTGTGTAAATATTAAATGTCGGTATATAAATGGAGCGAATTTCAACCAAAATCATTCAGTTCACAATCAAACTTTAAGTTTATCAGTAGTTCTATAACCAAACCAAAATTAAGATGCAATTGAAAATCTTGTTCGTTGTTCTTCTCGGAGTTGTTGTAAGTATCAAAAAGTTAAAAAAATAAAAATCTAAATGTAAAATTTTTGACAAATAATTTAAAAATTATTTAACACGTTGCGCATGCCGACCTTCTTTCAACCGGTACCACTGCTGTTACAGGTGCAATTGCTCCTGTTACCGATGCTGCTACAGGTGTAGTTAATACTGCTGTTAATACTGGTACCGGTGCTGTTACCGAGGTTGCTAATACTGTTACCGCTCTTGTTAAAACGGTCACGGACGGTTTTAACGCAATTCTCACCGCTATAACGGGTCTTGTTAATAATTTACTAGTGCAACTTGTTTTCCCAACCCTTCAGACTTTACTCGGAACTGTTAGCAACACTATTAAAACAGCACTCACTGATATTAACAAGGTTGCTACCGACACAACCGCTACTAGTGCAAATGTTATTGACACCGTAAGATCTGCTGTTAATAGTGTAAACCAATCTGTAACATACACTATTGGCAATTTACTCTCAAGTATTTCTCCTACTCTTGCCAGCCTTCTCATTCCTCTTTTAGCACCAATATTTAATATTTTAGCTCAAATTTACGCTACTGTGGCTGCCGTCTAAAAACATCATAACATGATAAAACTAAATGAGTCTTGAAAATATATTAAATCTTTACTAATTACTTGAAAAAAAAAAAAAATAAAAATAAATAAATAAATAATTATATAACCTGAGCATTAAAAAAAATTGTTTGACTAACTTGATTAAGGAAATTCAAATCTCCAATAGTGATCAAAGGGATACAGACTCTTTGCTTCTTTAAAAAAATATTTTTATTGCGATTCAAACAAAAGTGATCTATTAGTGCACATTTTATATTTGTTTGTAAATTTCTCATCATGGAAAGATGCAAATCTAGCTAGCTCGTCTACGCAAAATAATCCAGTAGTGAATAATAGTTAGTTCTAGACTAAATGTTCGAATTGTTGTTTTGCGATTGTGACCTTTCCAATAAATTCGAGGTAGCCCCGGTCCATTCACAGTCTCACATAGAGCATGCCTTAAGCGATGTGAGTAGTATAAAGGATCATCAGTGGTGTATAAATCGTTATTTGTTTTTTAATTTGCTGATTTGATTGAATGTCAATTAGATGCTTCAATAAAGATACTGATTGTCCTTAATTAAAAGAGTAAAAATATTTATTGTAGATCTTTTAAAATTGATTTTAATTGGGGCCCCTTATTGAAGTTACTCTTCCTAACCCAAATAAGTATAAATGCACGTTATTCTGCTCTTTGCCATTTTTATTGATGGATCATATATGGTATGTAGTGGTTTCTTAACGATACCGCTAGCTCCGTTGCCCTGAAAATAACTAATTCATATTGAAAGTTCGTTCCGCAACTGATTCACAATTTTGATTCGTTGTGCATTTTCTGAACCGAACAAATTCACGAAATTGTGTTATTCGGCTTGTTAATTTCACCATTTTGCTCGTTAAAATTACTTTTTTAGTTTACTTTTGTTGTTATCATGATCTCTCGATAATTGTTCAATGAAGATCACAATTTAGTTGTACATTAGTCTGTTATTTTATTTTTGAAATTATTCTGATATTGATATTTTTTAAGTTCTGGTAAATAATGGTAGTCCTCGATATAAAACATTATTTTTAGAAGAGGCTGTTCTGAAATAATCAACTGCAAAATATGATTTCCTGAATTTTGATCAATTCAAAATTGTATTTTATGGTTACAGATTATTTTATTTACCAGCATTAAAAGTTCACGATCAAATACAAAAAACCTTTGTGACTGAAATTGCTCGAAAATATTTTCTGTTGGATACCTTATTGGCGCATTAATGATTTGCTTCAATACTCTTTTTTGCAAAATTTCTAGCTCTGTTAATTTATACTTCGCACAGCCACTCCAAATTGGATTAAGATAAACTAATCGCGACTGAATGTAAGCAAAGTATAAAAATAATAGAGCTTTCAACTCGCAGCATATAAAATATAATTGTTCATTGTTTTTGTCTAATCGGTTTGGTTGTAATGAAATGTCAAAATAAAAATCAACGGCTCCCGGCTCGGCTACGTATAATTGTGCTCTGAAGTTTCGGTGACTAGAAATAGGTTTTTTGATTTGTGCTGTGTTTTTAAAATTTTTAAAAGGAGAAGGTTATTGTAAATGATGTGCCAAATCGATGGTAAATCGAGGTCACGACAATTTTTCAAAGAAACACCGGGAAATTGAAAATTTCTTAAGAAGTACGTCCTTTGGATTTTAGTTTGTGCGTAGTTTATTGTATTCAGCATAGCTTGTATTTTTAATTCAAACTATTTCACCCAATTTTGTAAAAGCCCAACAAATAAAATGTGATCGCACGAAATCGACCGAATATGTTAACACAATAATTGAGCCGTACGCCGCAGAAAAAATCAGTAAAATTCTTCGAAAGCAAAATTTTTCGATTATAATATGTAGATGAAACGACCGACCTAATATCAGAAAAATGCCTGGCATTAATTTGCAGATATTTCGATCCAAGTTCACAAAAATCATTGATAACTTTTTCCGTATATTAAAACTACAAAATTCCACCTCGGCAGAAATTTTTCATTCCGCGAAAAATTATTTTGATAAATTCAACATACATTTTTTGAAAATATAGTTGGCGTGGCTAGTGAAAACGCATTAGGCCATGGCCGGAAATTTTAACGAAGTACAGGCGAAAATCAAAGAAATTCGAGAAAATGTTTTTTCTTAGGCTGTATACGTGCCATTCTATTGCTCTATGTGTAAACTACAGATTAAAACATTTTCAGAGTTTCAGAAGGATTTATATATATATATATATATATATATATATATATATATATATATATATATATATATATATATATATATATATATAATAATATATATATATATATATATATATATATATACGTATATCACGTTGAAATCACGTTGACTCTCACTTCAAACGTTGGTATCAAGAGTTTTAGAACAGTGGGGTGCCTTAAAGGATTATTTTATATTGTAGTGTTTTGAAATAAAGGATAAAAATGATTCAGGTCCCCACGATATTCTCGAATTTCTTATGAATGACGAATTCAAATTATATCTGATATTTTTATGTCATTTATTTTAAAGAGAGTGAACGAAATTAATAAAAATTTTTAGTCTGAAAAAGCCGAAATTCAAATCTTGCACTAAAGAATTAAAGGTATTTTCCGGTGTCATAAAAAATTTTATTATTTTGGACAAAATCTATCTACAAGTTAATGTTAAAAATATTAATAATCACCTTCCAATGTTCATTTCATTAAGTTTCCCAGAATTTGAGGAATGATTTCCGGAAGAAATAAAATCATAAATTGTAATAGCAAAAAATATTTACATATAGAAATGACACCGGGCAATTTCGCCGCTACGAGTTTGGTATGTCGCTGCAAGCGCGATTTTTGGTTTGTTACTTTACTACTTTTTTTACAAAAAAAATGGGCGTGTGTTTACGCACTGTTGTTTATTTATTTTCTATTTTGCTTATTGTTATACATACACTAAATACCGTAATTCTTTTTTTTGAATTCATTCAATACAAAGTGAAAAAAGGATAAATTCGTTTTTGTTTATGGATTTGTAATTAGTTGCATGTTAATTTAAATATGGTTTACATTATCAAATTTTCTTAATTTTCTTTTTTTATTTTTCGCCGAAGCATTTATAATTTTGAGTTTTGCACTAATGAGCACTCGCATTGTATGGATAATCAAATGATTCGTGTGTTCCAAAATTTCACAAAGAGTTTTATCATCCTTTTCACATAAATTAAATAATTGTTTTAACACGTTGTGTTCGAAACAAAATTTATCAAAATTATTCTCGAAACAGTTGATGATGTTTTGAATTATAACAACAAATGCCGTTGTTGGAACTAATAAACCCCCATTTACAGTATTTGTGAACTGGCGATATTTTATTAGCCTTTCTGATTTGACGTAATTATTATCCAAATTTTCCTTGCACAGAAAAGATTTGCAATCACTACAGTTGTGTATTCTTGATACGGCATGTGCAACGTATCCTGCAAAATAAGTTGTTGGCATATCGTTTACAGTTGGATCCATTCTATGTTCGTCAACAACAGTATCTTCGGCTTCTGCATCAGAATCATCAAAGTCGCATTTTAATATATAAAAAGAGAAGAATGCATAGTTAATTTAGTAATGTAGTTGTTTTAATAGCATTAAATTAATTCTTACATGTTAAACTTGGCATGAGTTCGTTCGGAATTGCTTCATGTGGATTGGATTCGTCGTTCAAACTGGAATCAGTGCCATCTGGATTCGAGAAGTCTGTAATTGTTAATAATTGTAAAATAACTGAACAATCCGAAATTTCACAGGATGAAGTATTTGGAGCCATTATGTTGTAAAAACACATTTGCTTCAAGTTTTTATGAAGCCGAAATAAAGAAGGATTTTTCTCGTAAGATCCTCGATTACTTCTTACAATAGAAATTGTGTTTTCTAAACAGTCCGAATTTAGATGAGATGTAATGAGATATTGTTGCATTTCTACTTTTATGGCATCCCATAACTGAAGGGTCTCATTAATCGTTTGGCATAAACCACTAAAGCAATATACATGACCCGTTTTTTCTCTCTTCCATTTGCCTATCCATTCTAATGATTCTTTTAGATTCGTTTCTACATCCGTTTGGTGAATCGACAAAGCACATTTGTCTGGATTTTTTGAATACTTGTTTGTACTATTCATATTATCAAATAGTTTGTTTATTTTGAAAATAAAATTAGCAGTACTCAAAGCAACCCATTTTTCCTCTTCGTTGAACAAATTTGTTGACGCAGCTGCAAAAATTGCCGTTGAAACATGGTGGCTAAATACTTGAGTTGCCAGTTTGACCCTCATTTTTTGAAAAGTGTCAGGTTTTGCATCGAACGAATCACTTGATTTTCCGTCAACTTATGCATCGAACGAATCACTCGATTTTCGGCATAAAATAATTTCTGTAGTATTGACCAAGAAACGACTTCATCATTAATGAAAATGTTAGACACTAACAAATTATTTCGTACACTCTTGAATAGATGTACAACATCGTAAAAACAAAAAGGTGTACGTTCCATAATTTTAAAAGAAGGTTGCTTTGTTGTAACTCCCAATCGATTGTATGCAGTTCTGTTTGCAGCGCCTTGATCACTTACAATCGCAACAACTTCAATACCTTGTTGAATTAATATTTTAGTCGTCGAAGTAATAATTTCCGCCAGCGTAACACCGCTGACATTTCCAGAGTAGTAGCCAATAATCTAACAAAAATAAGCAATCAAGAGATTTTTTTTTATTAATGATTTCGAAACAAAAAATAATTTCAGCTGTTTCCATGATTTATTTAAACCACGAATCATAAAAAAAAGAGAATGGTTAGCAAAAGATTTAGATCGTCCAAACTCTCCTAAATCTTCAAATCCATACACTTTATCTTCCTTAGAATTATATTCAAGCTCATTTGTAATGCTCTTCTTGTTAAACACCAAAATGCACTTTTTATTAATTTCGGGCATTTCACTTAATTTATATTTTAACATATATAAAATATCATATGAAATTCCCGTTTCAAACTTCATTACTTCATACCAACGGATAATTGTTCGTAAAGAAAGCATTGCAAAACCTTCTTTTTGCCAATACCTATAAAATGATGGGGACTTATAATGAAACTTTAAAAATAAGTCCTTTTCATCTGTGCTCCATTTAGTATTTTTTGTGTGAAGCAGTTGACTTTTCACAAAAGTCGCGACACTTTTGGTTTTGTTTTCTGCCATAATTATTGAAGGTTTATCAGAGACCATTATTTTTTTAGATAAAAATTCATTCAAATCTCTTATTTTTGCAGCGCTTTGATTTTGAACATTAAATTTGATCTGTTTGGAAACAGTAGGTTCATTATCTTTGTTTTCCATAGAATATTCATGATCAATTTCACTTTCAAAATATAAATTCAGAATTGCATTCATAGATAGGCGTGATCTAAACGAGCCACAGTTTAAAAATCTTGGCTCAAAATGATCAGCACATATATAAATTTAATCGCTTGAAATAAGTTTCGGTGAATAGCTATTTTTAGAGTTTAACAGCCAAATATCGCGGCGATTATCGTTTGGCAAAGCAAATCTAGTAACACCATAACTTTTTTTGTTTTTACAATTTATATAATCACAAAAAAACCATTTTATAACATGTATTATTTTGTGTTAACTAAATTTGTTTGTAGTTATCACTAATTATCACATCAATTTTAATTTTCAGAAATTCACTTAAACACTCAACTGAAATTAAGATGCCACTTGTTTACACAAAAGAAATTAACGGTCTTACTGAAAAATCAAGCTATTTATACCCGAAATCACAGAAAAACATCAAGCAATAAAATATAATTTCAAATGTCAAGTTACTGTTTATAAATACATTCCGTATACTTTACGGTGACCATATAGCCCGCATTTTATAGGACTCACCCAAATATCAAGACCCTGTCCTCCAGACATTTTTTCCCTTAAAAAGAACTAGCAAAAAAAAAATAATAGCCCGCATGTCCCGCATTTGTAAAAAATTAATCTAAAAAAATCAAAGTTTTGTCAAAAGAAAACGAGGATTTACCTCGTTTTTTGTTACATTATTCTTTGAAACCCGAAACAATAAAGGAACCAACATAAAGGGTGTTCAAATTAGAGGTATCTTTTTAAATTTTAAATAAAAGATATAAATTGTGTGAAATCTTTATTTATTTTTATTGGAAATTAAAGTATATTGGTTCCGGTTAATAATGAAAAAAAAATGTCGTTCAAGTGACCTCTTCTGCTAGCTTGGCAGGCTGTCAATCTTTTACTAAAATTTTGAATAATTTTTTCGCATAATGATGGTTCAATTAGTTATATTTGCTCGATGATGTTGTCTTGAGGTGTTGAACAACTTGAAGACTATCCGCATAACCAACTTCTCTTTCAAAAGATCGATTGATTCCGTTCCTGTGTGGTATGTTGCACCTTCCTGTTCAAACAACATATTCTGCACATCAATATCTTCCAATTGACTCCACAAAAAGTTTCTAATCATCCCTCGATATCAAGCTCCATTTACAGTAATTGAATTGAATTATTGGAAAAATATAGACCAATTACCACCACCACACCAAAATCCCAATTCCAATGTTAACCAACAGGAATGTTTGTACTTGTCATTTGTCAAATATCATATGGTACTCTAGTACCAAAAGTATAAATGGCGGAATATTTGAAAAAATACCTCAAATTTGAACATCCTTTACATATTTGAATACTGTTAAAGTTAGCCGAAAATTGCCAGCCGAAAGTAAAAAATTAAGTCGTAAACAGTTGACAGTGTTTAGCCGAAAATTACTATGGATGCATGGATAGCATTGAAGATTTTTGCCAATATTCTTAAGTGACAAAACCTGCCTCCTTGTGGAAAATTATGGAAAACTCGCGAAACCCAAAAAAATATTTAGATTTGATACAAAATCAACGTCTAGAGTGTTATGTCAACAGCTATCGCAAGAAAAAAAGTTCAATAAAAATTTCCTACGAGAATTCGATTTTCCAAAAAATCATTAGAAACTTTGCATAAAATCAGCCTCTAGAGTGTTACGTCTGGAGATGCATTACATTGATGTGACTTGTCAATAGCTATTGCAGAAAAAAATTTAGTTCAAATTTCCCGCGGGATATCTGGGAAAATTCGATTTTCCAAAAATCATTAGAAACTTTCTATAAAATCAGCTTGGTGTTATATATTGAGATGAATATGTGATTTGTAAATCGAAAGCAACAGTCAAAAACACATGTTAAATCGCAGCTGCATGGTGGCCAATTGACAACTCCATTACGTGCCGTCCTGTTGAAACCAAATATCATGTGTGTCTTCCTCTTGAGTTTTAGGTACCAAAAACTCGTTTATCATGGCTCGGTAACGCTCCCCATAGAGCACAATGGCGAGTTGAAATTGATAGATGCTCAGACACATTCTCAGCAACAGCTGCAATGGTCTTGGCTGTACGCGCTGTTAATGCAAGTGCACTTGTTGGTTTATCCAATAACAATCAAGTTTCACGAACTCGCTTTACAAATTAATAAACAAATTGCCTTGCAGGCATTTCATTTCTACTGAATTTTCCACGTAAATTTCTTACAGATTGGTGAGTCTTCACCACTTTGAAAGTAAGTTTTCAATATTTCCCAATTCTGTTCAAGCGTAATTTTCTGTCTTAACACGAAGAAGAAAGTGTCACACTCGAAATAACCGATACTTGAAATTGCAAACGCTAGATTGACCATCATCTTATACATATTTTCCCTAGTTAATAATTTATGGGCAGGTGAAAAAACCCAAATTCAAATAGAAACCGCGTTAAAGCAATATTATTGGTTAGAGGAAAGCACGAAACGTGTGAAAAAATTTACGAAGACATTTCGAAAAATAATGATTTACAAATTACGATATGTTCTTATCCAAAAACAAGAAAATTCAAAATCCCAAATAAATTTTTATTTTTTCATTATCTCAATTCAACGAAATATGAACACA
The DNA here is from genome assembly GCA_958295665.1 of Tipula vernalis. Taxonomy (NCBI): domain Eukaryota; kingdom Metazoa; phylum Arthropoda; class Insecta; order Diptera; family Tipulidae; genus Tipula; species Tipula vernalis. The sequence goes on along the minus strand of OY282559.1, from coordinate 224,829,714 downwards.
CACCACTTTCAAAATATCCGACATAATACCATAGACAAATTACTTTAGTAATTTGTCTATGATAATACCATAGAATAACTACTATAGAAGCATATTTTGTATGAGGGAAATATACCCAAATAAAATAATTTCAAATATTTTAAGTTCTGTTTTTGAGATTTTATGAGACGAGGATAATTTCTATATGCCTCTCCTTCTATAATTCATGTTTTAAATAAACAGAACGAAATGTTTTTAAAATAAATTAAATATTTACGAAATACGAATACTGGAAACCACACCCCTCACCAAAACCAACAAAAATGTTTATACATTTTTACAAGCATTTTTGTTGGTTTTGTCCTAATAATTTTTATCATTTTACCTATATGTATTTTGGTTTTGAATAAGTAAAACAAAAAATAAAAAAACAAAATAAAGAGTCGATTCAATGTGTGCATTTTTTAACCCTTTTGTTAACACGACACATCCTAAATTTGATTTTTTTTTAAACTAGAATGAAGTTTTTTTTTTTATAATAAATTAAAACGACATTTAAATTATGATATCATATTTATATTATTCGAATTTACCTCCTTTTATGGAAAACTCGTAATAAAATTGTTCCACTTCCCGATTTGTAAGCGACGAGAAGTAGTTTTATAATCGTGCCAAACAAAGGTTAAATAAGCGAAATGAAACACATTGAATAGACATGCCACATACACACTGACACAACACTTGTAAATATATAACTTAATTTCGATTTGCATCTTTCGTCCTTTTTTCTTTTCTCTATTTATAAGCAAAACAAAAAAATAATAATAATATGAATGATCCGAATCTGTTTGTTTGGGAAACGTAAGAAATAAATGATCGTAATAAAGTTAGGTTGATAATACAATGCCATGTAGTGGAATTGGTTGATAGTACACGTGCAGATACAAATGTAGATGCAAAATTATACTAATGTATTTTATTTTGTGTCACAGAACGGTCATTCACCTCTTGTGTTTTGATTATTTTACTGCTTATGTTTTTGTTGCCTTTTTTCTCCACCTGATGGAGTTTAAATTACGTTTGCGATTTCGAATGCAATAATTATAATTTTTAGATTGGAGGAAAAATCAAATTGATAAACAAATTTGTTAAATAAAAAAAAAAAGTAATAATTAGGGCAACCAAAAATATGCAATAACATATTTGTTTCCAGAGCACGAATTTTGAAAAAAAGTAAACTGCAATGAATGTAGTCAAAAATTATTAAAACAAAATGACAACATAACATCAACGAGTGAAACATTTATAACAGAAAAAAAATGGAGGTGTGGCCAACACACGACTTTCTTTTACGAACAGAGAATTTTGAGAAATTTTAATTTTTTTTTATAATTTTTTAAATTTTTTTTTTTTAATTTTTAAATTTTTAAATTTTTTTTTTTAATTTTTTTTTTTTAATTTTATTTGTTTTTAATTTTTGGAAACAATTTGTTTTGAGTAGTTTTTTGTAAACCTTATACTTTTTAAGATATTTGCAAAATAAATTTTCTGGACCAAGGGAGCGGCCACTTCCGGTTAGCCGATTTGGAGTAAAATTCACTGGGACCTCTCAATTTATCAAAAAAGCTTAAATCTGAAGTTTCAGTTCGATTGGTTAAACCATCTGGGCTGTAGGGAGGACACAGACAGACTGACAGACTGACAGACTGACAGACAGACAGACAGACACCATTTCGAAATCCACTTTTTCGGACTCAGGGGACTTCAAAACAGATAAATCACTAAAAATATCAAGGTCCAAAATTTTCATGATTACTATACTTTATTTTACTAGAGTAAAAGAAAGTAAAATTTAATAAATAGTCAAACTTTGGGTAACTTAAAGCACCGCAGACGGAGTATGGTGAAGTAGCATATGTTTTAGTAGCTGTATTTGAGCAAATGTTTAGAAAAAACTGTCATTTGCCAAATATCGTAGCAAACATTTCGGAAAAATGTATGAGTATTGTGGCTCGGGATTTTTCAGGATTTTTGCCTTTAAAAGATGAAGGGCCTTGTTATGACCATTTTAACATTTTATTACACTTTTTTATTCTTGTGTTGATCAGAAAAAATTCAAAATGGTCTTTAGTAAAAGGTGAATTTCAAAAATTAAAAAATAAACCTAGGCACCAAGCATCTACCCAAACTTCCAAAAAGCTTAGAATTTTAACTGTATAACTAACAATATAATATTAACTTTTGTTAAAAGAAAACATGTTTAGTTTTATTTGTTATTACTTTCAAAATGAGTGTTGGATTTCTGTTGTGTTAATTTTAATAAAGAATTATTGCAAAAATAAAATGCGTATTTCCCAGGATTTTCTGTGAAAAGTGTTGGGTCACTAGAACATCTCATTAGATAGAAACTATCGTGGTAAAATAATTTTTCTTACAAAGTAATCCTAATATTTCAGTGAAACCGATTTTTTATAATCTTTTTATTATACGTTAACAGCTAACTTGCCAGCGCAATTTTAAACTAACTTTCACATTACACAAATGGCATTCACTGGGTTAACAAAATCCATACAAAAAATATTAAAACGGAAAAAAATGTTGCCCTCCAATACGGATAAAATCTAAAAAAAAACAAAAAAGCAGAAGAAATATGTATATATGAGTATGGTTTTTATTCGGTAGTTTTTAAGTTGTTATTTTAGCCGCCTCGAATTTTTTGTTTCATTTTGTTTCTTAATGGTACGAGTAATTAAGATAATTTGGTGTCATCATTGATTGTATTTTTTTGGCAGAGAACGAATTTAAATACTATACAGAATGTATTAATAATCCTTATATTCAAAAATGAACGAATATTCGTATAACGAAATTGAAAAAACACAAAATACAAAAAATTTTGTATTATGAATATGTATACTTATTCGCAACGTGATGAATTTTGAATGTCACTATACTAAATGTTCTTATTTGAGTTTCGCGTTTTTATTATTTTTAAATACAGTATGTATTTCGTTTTTTCTATTCTTCTATTTCGATTTGCATTATACATCTATTACGAGTATGAACAAAGAACAAAATTTAAATACTTTACAGAACGAATTAACAATCCACATATTCAAAAATTTTTGTATTATGATTTTACTTATTCGCAACGTGATGAATTTGGAATTTTTAGATTCATGAATTTCATTATTTGACTTGCCTATTCCTTAACCGATTACCATGAAATTCATCATACTCGGCCATATTTAAAGTTCTGGCAGTAAAAACAAATTAATATATATTGTAAATTAGATGGTTTTGGGAGCGAAGATAAATGAACAGAGTCATTTAACTATCACCATGGCCATTAAACCCACCTTACCCGAAAAGATGTACTTACGCACGTAAATATTATAAAAATATAAATGACTAAGATAACGATGGAGTTCGTACTTTTATTTTAGCTTCACTGCATTCTTCGTACGTTTATTATACTGAATATTCGATCTTGAGTCAAGTCCTTCCTCAATGATAATACCAAAAAATATTTACATACATCTGTTTACCTTATTTTAATACAGAACCAACAACAAATCTAATGTCGATCGTTTTATGTTTTCGTTTCATTGGATTTGTTGTTGGTTTTTTATTATTATCATGCGAAAAAAAAAAGGACGGTAAACAATTTTTATGGAATGGGTACGAAGGGCCGAATTTCAAAGGGCCGAATGTCGAAGGGCCGAATGTCGAAGGGCCGAATGTCGAAGGGCCGAATGTGTCGAAGGGCCGAAAGTGTCAAAGGGCCGAATATCGAAGGGCCGAATAGGTCGAAGGGCCGAATGGGTCGAAGGGCCGAATGGGTCGAAGGGCCGAATTTTTTTTTTTTTTGTTTTGTTTTTAGAAATATAATTTTTGAAAATTTGTTGTTTTAAGAAATATTTGGTAATTTTTTTTTTGTCAAATATAAATTAATTTTTTATGAGTTTATGTATTTTATTATATTTAATCTTTAGATATTCTATCGACAAAAATATTGCATTAATTGAGGTTGTTTATATTTTGCGTTCCTTTTGGTATTATCAAGTGAAAACATATTTGTACATAATAAGTATTTTACCAAAACCAAGTCTTATTATATCAATATAAATGAAATATATATGTAGGTATACACATATGTACTACTTTTGTAGTATAACCGGCTCGTATATAATAACAAAAGGCGAAGGTTATTTTTTTCTAATATGCGTACCAAATGTAAATAGATTTTAAATAAGAAAACGGAATTTTGTCATAAAATGTCATAAAAATTCAATTTACTTCTGTTCTTTAAACTGATGATAATATTCATTCTTTTCGAACGATGTTATTTTCTAGACCATTATATAGTTTATTGCTATTGTTTTAGAAAAAAAAAAGTAAGTGGTGGGATTTGTCTTTTGGAACAAAGAATCCTAATTATCGGTCGGCTTTCTTTCAACCTCACTATACGAAAATGCATTATTTTGTTCTACACGATAAATACATAAAAAAAAGGGATGGAAAGATTTTTCAAGTGTGGATCTACAAAAAAGAGTTTTATTGATGTGTCCATGAACATAATCATAAATAAATAATGTTGTATTATGTGTTTTGGTTATTCTATATACCTATTTGTATCATGGACAAATATGCCTAGAAAAAGAAAAGACAAGAGAAAGATAACAAAAATATCTAGAAAAAGAAGAAAAGCTCAAGAAGAGAAACTAACTTCCGAAATTATAATTTTAAATAAAATTTGTGTAATTATTACAATTTGTTTTTTATTAATTGAATCTGAACCATCTTGATGTAAGTAGATAAATGCCCACTCATATAAAAAATCAACTTAAAATAAGGGACATAGGAAAACTGACTTTGGTATGTAAATTTTGCATTACAACATATTGCAATTACAAAAAGTTGCAATTATAAAATATTGCAATATAAAATCTTGCATAACAATTTCCCGTACTATTTTTTTTTTATTCTGAGGAAAATAAATTGAAGAAAAATGACATCGACTAATTTAACTTGGAATTGTAGAGGCTAACGGCTTCGGTAACTCTCACGGGCACGCGGGAGGTCGCTGCGCTCCCCCCCGCTTAGCCCTCCGAGGGGCTTTAGATTTGAGCTTCGGGGGACGTAGGAGCCGGGATCAGCAAACATGTCGCACTGCGTGCCGCACGTAGGAGCGGATTATATAGAATAAAAGGATTACCCAAATACATAATGTTGTAATTTATGATTGGATGAATGGAAAACATCAATAAAACTCTTTTTTGTAGATCCACCCCTTAAAAATCTTTCCATCCCTTTGTTTGTTATGTGTTCGTCGTGTAGAGAAAAAAAATACATCGTATAGTGAGATTGAAAGAAAGCCGACCGATAATTAGGATTCATTATTTACTTTTTTTTTTTCTAAAACAATAGTAATAAACTATATAATGTTCTCGAAAATAACATCGTTGGTAAATGAAAGAATTTTTATGACATTTTATGACAAAATTCCTTTTTCTTATTTAAAATCTATTTACATTTGGTACGCATATTAGAAAAAAATAACCTTGGCCTTTTGTTATTATATACGAGCGGGTTATACTACAAAAGTAATACATATGTGTATACCTACATATATATTCCATTTATATTGATATAATAAGACTTGGTTTTGGTAAAATACCTATTATGTACAAATATTTTTTCACTTGATAATACCAAAAGGAAAGCAAAATATAAACAACCTCAATTAATGTAATATTTTTGTCGATAGAATATCCAAAGATTAAATATAATAAAATACATACTCATAAAAAATTAATTTATATTTGACAAAAAAAAAATTACCAAATATTTCTTAAAACAACAAATTTTAAAAATTATATTTCTACAAACAAAACAAAACAAAACAAAAAAAAAATTCGGCCCTTCGACCCATTCGGCCCTTCGACCCATTCGGCCCTTCGACCCATTCGGCCCTTCGACCCATTCGGCCCTTCGACCCATTCGGCCCTTCGACATTCGGCCCTTCGACATTCGGCCCTTCGACACATTCGGCCCTTCGACAAATTCGGCCCTTCGACATTCGGCCCTTCGACACATTCGGCCCTTTGAAATTCGGCCCTTCGACATTCGGCCCTTCGACATTCGGCCCTTTGATATCATTCCAATGAAAATATATTTTTGAACACAATAACCAAAGACCCAATCCATTTGAGATTTTTAGTACTATTTTTAGACATTTCAGCTGGTATGGCGCTTTGAAATTTGCGGTGTCATACTCTCTATCTGTTTACTCAATGCCAATACATTTTTCTATATTTTAACTCTTCTGCTTTCTTTTTCACATGTACTTTCTACTTTAACTTTGCTTCAAGGTTCATACCAAGGTATTTTGCTTGATTAGCATGTGGTACAGAGATATTATTGAGAGTCACAGGTAGTGGTTCTATTGATCTATTAGTGAAGTTAATGTGAGTAGGCATCGACTCATTCACTTTATTTCTCCACTTAGCTAGCCAATCTTGTATATTATTTACGTCTATTGCAAAGCTGACAAAATGGTTTATCAATAGGGACATTCACAAAGTTGTGTCTACATTGATGTATAGCGAATCGAATGTTGGTGCGATCGTCATCGAATTTTTATTTACCAGTTGAGTAACCAATAGAAACAAATAAGTTTTTGTTTTTCACAATTTTGTGCGTTATCTATTTATTCAAATTGAACAACTGTATCTATACCTATTTACGCACATATACTATATACCAAGGTTAATTTTGGCGTACCTAACCTAAAAAATGACATTGTGATAGTTTTCTGGATGACCGTTAAATCTTTGTAATGATTCTACTTAGAAAGTAATTTGGTCAAACTGGTCTTTAAATTTTGTTATTACAAATGTCTACGGAGGTCATCAATAAAATTAGAAGCAACGTAATTAAATGAAAAATTGTTTGCTTACAATAAATACGAAAATTTAATTATTTTGTAGTATTAATTAGCAAATTGTGTAAACAATTATAATAATATTTTGGTATATAAACTCCGACAATTTCATCTAAAATCATTCAGTTTCTAACAAGCTTACAAGTTTGACGGTATATATAAATTAAAACTAAAATGCAGTACAATATTTTGTTCGTTGTCCTCATTGGAGTTTTTTTTTTTTTTTTTTTTTTTTTTTTTTTCGTCCCTGCCCAAAAGCGGCTAGCACTACGACCTAAAAGATCTTTTGTGCTGTTGGGTACTGTTACTCCAGGAGCTTCTCCACCTCTCTAATAAAGGCGAGAATGCTGTTTATAGAGGCCAATTTACATTTCTCCGGGGTCAGATACCTCTCTTCAAAATGAATCCACCTCCGTGTGCACAGAGCAACACACTCACATAGTATGTGTTCTGCGGTTTCTGTCTCTTCCAAACAGAGTCGGCACTCCGTCTCTGTGGACAGGTTCATTTTGTTCAAATGATATCTCAGGTTACAGTGACCTGAGAGAAAACTCACAAGTTTCCTAATATTTTCTTTGCTGAAATTGATCGGCAAATTTTTGTGGTGAAATGGTCTGATCAAAGATTTGGCTTGTCTAAGGCCGGGAATACAGTTCCAATAAGTCAAGCACTGTATTTTTTCCCATTTACTGATTGTGTAGGTTGCAGAAGCCCACGGGATACCACAAAAAGGCTCAGGGCCAATGAGTGTAGTCGACGAGCCTGCCCGTGCAAGTTCGTCGGCTATCTCATTTCCAGTGATGCCCATGTGACCAGGCACCCACCACAACCTTACTTTGTTTTGACAAGAGAGAGATTGTAGCAGTTTATAACAACTTTGAACCGACTTGGAAACCAAGCAGTTAGAAGCCAATGCTTTCAGTGCTGCTTGGCTGTCAGACAAAATGTGGATGGATGCGCCTTTAAGACCTTTGGTCATAATAATAGAGGCGCAGATTTCGATGGCGTGAATTTCGGCTAGAAAAACACTGGGGTAAGTACCCAGTGATTTCGATATTTTGTGATTGGGTCCAAAGACACCAATGCCGACTCCACTATCCATTTTTGATCCATCAGTGTACCAGACTAGGCTGTTAGGTTCCATCTGCGGTAACCCAGTATCCCAGTCTGTTCTATCGGGGATTGTTACCACGAAATTCCTGCCAAAGCAGAGTTCTTTCGGCATAACGTCCGGGACACTAAAAAACATATTCAGTTCTGGAAGTTCATTCAAAATGTCCAGGTGACCCATATGGTCATCATGACTGTATTGATTCACGAGCTTCAATCTAGCTGCACAGGTAGCAGCTGATTTTTTGACGTGGATATGAAGTGGAGTGAGCCCGATGAGAGCTTCCATTGCCGCCGTAGGGCAGGTGCGCATAGCACCTGTAATTCCGAGACATGCTAGTCTCTGTAATGAGGTCAGCTTGTTCATAATAACTTTTTGCTGTACCTTAGGCCACCAAACTATTGCCCCATATGTTACAATTGGCCTCACTATCATGATGTACATCCAGTAGATCATTTTTGAGTTCAGGCCCCATGTCCTGCCGAACATACGCCGGCAGGCCCACATGGCCCTGGCCGCGCGTTCGGTAGTTGAAGTAATATGAGAGTTCCAAGTTAGTTTCTTATCTAGGACAACACCCAGATATTTGACTTCATTGGAGTATCCGATATTTATATTATTAAGACTAATTGAACCAAGGTTCAAATTACGTCTTTTGGTGAAGGGCACCAGGACTGTTTTGCTAGGGTTAATCGAAAGGCCCTCCCCAGTGCACCAATTCGAAATAACAAGCAAAGCCTGTTGCATGCTGGCGGACATCGTACGTTCATGCCCTCCAGAGACTATGATAACCAAATCGTCCGCATAACCAATGGCATCGTACCCAAGTAGATGTAAATTATCAAGCAACTCGTCGATCACGAGTGACCACAGCAAAGGGGACAGGACACCGCCCTGCGGACACCCTCTTGCTGCCGTAATCGTGACTGACTCATTACCTAATTTAGATGTAATCTTCCTACTAACCAACATGGAACTAATCCAGTGGTTAGTCGGATCGTCAATACCTCTACGCTTGATTGCCCTAGCAATTGAGTCGTATCCAGTATTGTCAAAAGCTCCCTCAATATCCAGAAATGCACACAGAGCAATTTCTTTCGAGCGATAGGCTGCTTCAATCTTGGTGACAAGTAGATGCAGCGCACCCTCTGTGGATTTGCCTTTCCTATAGGCGAATTGATTTGGATTTAGAGGTCTGGTTGCAGTTAACCAGTCTCTGATATGAAAATCTATAAGTCGTTCCATGGTTTTGAGAATAAACGATGTAAGACTGATAGGTCGAAAGGACTTAGGAAGTTCACATGGCCGATTGCCAGGCTTTGGGATAAAAACCACGTTTACTTGACTCCAAGCCTGTGGTATGTGACCCCAATTGAAGCTAGTTCTAAACAAGGCCACCAGAGCAGGGGTAATCAAGTCCAGGCCCCTTTGAAGGAGGGCTGGGAAGATTCCATCCCCTCCTGGAGCCTTGAAAGGCTGAAAAGAGTTAATGGCCCATTTGACTTTATCCGGAGTAAAAAGCTTACCGGATAAACTATTAACCCAACCCATATTTACACCCATGTGTGTACCAGATATGGAGTTAGTGATTGTATTTGTGTCGCAAACAGTGCAGCCCGGAAAGTGCACTTGAAGCAGGGTTTCGAGCGACTCTTTGCGACCTGATGTATAACTACCATCGGATTTCAGAAGAAGCCCAATCCCGTTGGACTGATCTTTAGCTAGAACTTTATGGAGTCGAGCAGCTGTAGGTATATCCTCGATATTTCCACAGTTTTTCCTCCACGTGAGGCGTTTGGAACGCCTTAGTTCTGTGTTGTAACTGGTTAGGGCTTGCCTATATTCATTCCACTCATTGGAATGCTTTGCCCTATTAAATAATTTCCTAACCTTCTTACGAAGTTTAGCCAGCTGTTCGTTCCACCATGGAACTTTGCGATTAACCACAACGTTACGCACCACACAGCTGCTTTCGTAGGAAGATAGGAGCACGTCATTAAGCAGACCAGCTGCGGTTTCTAGGTCACTAATTGAACTCAAAGATGTTGGCAGCATGTCTGCTTTGATAAATAAAATATCCCTATATGTTTTCCAATTTGTAAAACAAGGGATACGGCGCTCTGTTGCCTGTATGATCACTCCCGGTATATCGAACCTGATGTGCATGTGGTCCGACAGAGAAGCTTCGCTTGAAACATGCCAGTTTGCAACAGAGTTGGAAATAAACTGACTTGACAAAGTGAGGTCCAACACCTCTCGCCGAGTCGAGTTTATGAATGTGGGGTTCGAACCTTTATTTAAAATGTCTATGTGACTACTCATAAGATAATTTAAAAGGGACTCACCTCTGCCATTTGTATCACTGCTGCCCCAAATGATATGGTGTGCATTAGCATCGCAGCCTATGATGAAATGCTTGTTTTTTAGGTTGCAGTAATCCACCAGATCCTGTACAACTACAGGTGGAGCACTAACCGACTCACCAGGGAAGTACGCAGAGGCACATATTGTCTCCTGCATTCCCCTGCTAGTCGGAACCTCCAGGATTACTGCAACCAAATCCTTAGTGGTGAACTCTGGAATTGGAAGAACGTTAATATTAGATGAAACAAATATTGCTGCTCGGGGAACTTCCTCCCTTCGATCGTAAATCAACTTACATGACTTGAGGTGGAGGCCTCTGATTTTTCCTCCATTAACCCAAGGTTCCTGGATAAGGCCAAGGGTTAAGTGTTGTTTCGCGAACCTGTTGCAAAAGGTAACCGAAGCTCCTTTTGCGTGATGCAGATTCGCTTGTAGTACCCTAATAGTACCAGCTATACTGGATGATTAGGGTAATGGAGCTCTACGCTCCTGGCTGCTTGCCAGCCGTCTGCTTTGCGGGACTTGGCCTGTTTCTGCCACTTTTCCCAGTAACACCCCGAGCGCCCATATGCTTAGTTTTCGGGGTGAGTGCTGATTTACTCGATCCCACAGTAGGAGTTGCGGAGAGATCCGTTGATCGTGCTCCCGACGAAGCGGCAGCAGGAACAGAATGCTCAATAGCGCTGCTGTTCCTGGATGCCTCCTCGTCTGTGATTGTGCCTACTACTGGGGCTGGTAAAGTACCCTCCTTACTGGAGCTGACTCCAGTGGTTGGGTTGGTAGAGGGGGAATCCTTCTTGAGAAGGAGTTTTATCCTACCAAAGCGGTATGCGATGTTCCCGTTGGATTCGCGTAGTTTCTTCATGGAAGACTCGCCTACGGCCATAACCAAATGGACGAGTGCGCCAGTTGTCGTCCGTTGCAGTATCTTACATGAGTTGGCCGCGAGACCATCGTTCTGCGCGACCATGGTAGCGAGAATCTTCTCGCTAGTTAAGCTAAGGCTCTGTGGAAAGAACCCCCTAACGATGTTTGGCCGAGGAAAATCATCCTCTTCCACCAAAGTTATGTTCAGACCAATTTTTTCCCTTAGGCTTACAAAACTGTTCCTCATCCATTCCGCTGTGGAATGATCGGAACATATAAAAAATAGCCAACCTTTTCTCCGGAAACAGCCAAGGAATTGCGGCTTGTGGTTTGAGCCTTGCATCCCAATAATGAGGTCAATGACACACTCCTGTATGTTTGCCATTTGCTCCATACTAAGAGGATTGCCACTGAGATCACCTGGTACGATGCCCAGCTTAACACTGCCTGCTACCTGGCTGAAAGAGGGCTTTACCGGAGAAGGCCCTTCTTTTGCTTTTTTGGCAGGTGGTTTATTTGGTTCCGGAGCAACCTCGAAAGACCTCTCACGCTTACCACCAGACCTCTTGTCTAGGGTAGGAGCAACAGGCCCCGAGGATGCTTTCAGAGGGGTCGCGGACTTAGCAGCAGCTAGAGCCTCTTCTCTAGTTTTGCCTTCCTTGAGCCCCTTTTTAAAACGCCTTCTTTCGAAGGAGTTGAGCTTAACCCATTCCCCGGCGTTGAGGGACATGTTCCCAATATCAACACCAATGGTTGAGGTGCCCGATAACTGAGAGATTACACTTATGTTGTCATCACAGAAGGTGTCCGTAGTAGAAGAGGTGGACTGTTCCACCTTTTCCTTGGTCCGGACGTTAAGATAATCAAGAGTGGTGGCCCTTGTGGCATCTACCATTCCATCATAGCTTAGGAGACCCAACTCAATAGCTGGTGAAGTTGATGCTTTTAAAGAGGCATCACCCTCTATGTTTTTTTTAAATTCGGTTTCCATTTGATTCCCACGAGTATCCGAGAAATGAAGGTCACCCACAGCAGAGATCGGTATACTGTGGGAAGGCTACTTTAAACCGGGGGTCGCCTGGTACCCGGAGTTCACATACTAAAGACTAAGCTCCCCCTTAGCCACGCAGCTCTCAGCGTATGTTGTCCCACCAAAGCTTGGGGCAATGGATTTACCGCCATTGCACGGTCGTGTAAGTTACTTGGCTACATTCTAGGATGCATTGCCCGGTTGTCGCCACGAGGAGGCGTAACTACACTAGGAAGAAGTCTTATGAGAATCGCATATCCTAGAAAGCTTTGACTCCTAAAACTACTCCCCCAACAACCCCTCATTGGAGTTGCTGGCGTAAAAATTTTGTAAAAAAAATAAAAAAAATAAAAAAAAAAAAATTAAAAAATTATTTTTCATATTATGTCACAGGTTGTGTATGGCCAAAATACTACAACTGGAACTACCACACCAACAAATGTTGTTAACGGAACTGTCAATGCAACTCCTGGAGAAATCACTCAAGTACTTGATGCTGCCGGCAATGTTTTGGGTAATTTGGTAAACAAATCAACTACAATTGTAGATGGAGTTAAACAAGTTACCGGTACCGTTATAAATATAGAGACCGGTCAGATTATTGGCTTTTTAACTATTGCTGGCAACACTGTTGGTGCAATTGTTGATGCTGGTGGAAAGATTGTTAGCGATGGGGTAACCGTAGTCACCGATCACATAAGTGCAGCAGTGCGTAGAGTGATGAATATCTTAATAAAAGAATCATTGTAATTTACAGTTTTGCTGCGAAAAACTAAATAAAACTATTATTGTAATTTACAATTTAAATTTCACTCACCTTGTTAAGGACTCACCATCACATTTCAATAAGAAAAACACTACATTTAGTTTATATGCACTTTATTTTTGTAAGTTTGTTTTCCAATTTATTTTTGTTTTGTTGTTGGCCAATTGGGTTTAACCTAAAAAGAAATAATATTATACTATTAGTTATTATACCTTTTGTATCCATAAATGTTAATATAATAATACTTAGCTTTAAGAATCAAACAATACGTTCTCCCTGGATGAGTTTGCTGGAAACTATTAACTCCAAAACTAGTTCACTATAACGATCACTATATATGTATATTTACTTGCACTAAATAAATGAACATACCAACGTTTAACTGTCATATAAACTGACAGTAGTTGTCAAACTCATGCACGGAAAGCAAAATAAACATTTATAATGTTCTAATTCGAATACGTCCATCTGTGATAAAATTAGTTACTAATACCAAATAATGCCAACATAATTATGTAAACGTCACGTCATCACAAAAAAAAAAGAAAAAAAATAATAATTTCTGGTTTTTGGTGTGAAATTGTCGGTCGCGTTTTGGTTCTTTTTTCTTGTTGGTTTTTGACTCTCGATGGTGGCGAACGTATTTCAAGTCAACACACAAATTAACTCAAAATAAACCAATTACAAAGTAGAAACTCGGGTGTTTATTTATTTGTACACAATACACACCTTATTTAATTAAGATTTTAATTTAGAACATTTCTATCTATTAATTTACATTCAATTTACGTTATTATTGTAAATTTAAGATTAATTTTGTTTGTTTACATTAAATTTTTGACAGCTGAGAATATTCAACGTATTACATACGTGTTACATATTCTAGTATTTCAGGGCCATCGCCAATTAGTTCTGTTCTTCAAACCAAACCCATAGCAGCGAAGTCACTACAGGTGAAATGACATGCACTCAACACTAGAACGACACGGCTAGGTCTTTTGCCAACAGCTTTAGTACACGTCAAGGATTCGGCAGGGAATCATCATATGGCTCGCGATTTCTTAAATTCAGGATCGCAATCATCTTTTATTATCAAACATCTCGTACAAAAATTGCATCTCCCACGATCATCCGCAAGTTTCCCTGTATTAGGCATATCTGAAGCAAAGGCCGAAACATCTAGGGGTGTAGTCATGTAGTCAAACTTGCTTTCACATCAAGGTTTGACTCCAGCGAGTGCATTAAAGTCGAAGCTCTCATTCTATCCAAATTAACTTTTACAATACCACAGATACAAATTGAAGCACAATGGGTTAACGAGATGAACAAACACAATCTTCACAGTTGTCAGATCCAGCTTATCATATGCCAAACAAAATCGATATCCTGGTCGGTGCAGAAATATTTTTTGAATTGCTCAATCCAGACAGACTTACTATCAAAGATCAGATCATTGCTCAGTCTACCAAATTAGGATTTGTCATGTCGGGAAGAACATGCGAAAAAACAGTTACTTCAACATCGTTCACTGCGACCATCGGAGAAGAGGACATATCCAAATTATTAGAAAAATTCTGGTTAGTGGAAACAATTCCGGCCACATCAGCTATGTCTGAATCTGAAGCAATTTGCGAGAGTCATTTTGCGGAAACCCACACACGGATCTCCAATGGTCAGTACGTCGTTAAACTACCATTTAAACCGGGATCGGCAAGCTTGGGACACTCAAAATCAGCAGCAATCGGCCGTTTAACCGCTATGGGCGTAAATTGTTGAAGAATCCTGAACTTCAAGAACAATATACCAGTTTCATGAACGAATATTTAAGTTTGGAGCCAGCTTGTTACCAGAGCGTAAGCTTCTATTTGCCACACCATGCTATAATAAAATGTGATAGCACAACCACAAAGCTACGCATTGTCTTTGATGGGTCATGCAAATCCGCATCCGACGTGTCCTTAAACGACAAACTATTAGTG
This sequence comes from Tipula vernalis, assembly GCA_958295665.1. Classification (NCBI taxonomy): domain Eukaryota; kingdom Metazoa; phylum Arthropoda; class Insecta; order Diptera; family Tipulidae; genus Tipula; species Tipula vernalis. Next base: position 224,814,672 of record OY282559.1, on the reverse strand, counting down.
GGCCCCACAATACAGAAAGATCTGGTTTCCATTCTAATGAGGTTCAGGATACATGCTATTGCATTGTCATCCGATCTAGAGAAGATGTACCGTCAAGTCGAGGTTCACCGACATGATAGAGATCATCAAAGAATCCTGTTGAGAAATTCTGCTTCGGAGCCAATTAAAGAGTTTCGACTGAACACCGTCACCTATGGTACCTCATGTGCTCCATTTTTAGCAATACGAACTTTACGCCAAATCGTTGAGGATCACAAATCAATCTACCCAACAGGTTATAAAATAGCAAATCACGATTTTTACGTAGACGACTGTGTTTCTGGTGCTGATTCAATCGAAGAAGCAATAACAGCTATCCGCGAATTGACAGAGTTGCTAGCTAAAGGTGGATTCAACCTCCGCAAATGGAAAGCTAATTCACCAGTTATATTAAGTATCATACCTATTGCAAGCCGAGAAAAAACCAATCTATGCATTGATGATGGTTCGACAAAACTATCAAAACATTGGGATTATTGCAGCATTCAAAATACATTAGTGCAAATAAAGATCAAATATAAGGACGCTTAATGTGTAATATGACAGAAGCGGTCTGTATGGTAACTACTCGGACGATATTGTTTTGTCCTGGATGCAGCGCCACAACACGTCCTAATTTACAGTGTTTTCGAGGTAAGTTCATTTTGTGTAAAAATATTGTGTCGGTTATAGTTTTATTGTGGTTCAATTTACCTGTCTCTTTGCATTTTTTTTTTGTAACGTTGCTACGTAAGTCGTGTGCCAAATTTTGAATATGTCCGTCTTATTTTTGTAAACAAAAAAAAAATGTTCTGCTTCGTCAGGGCTATGATCAACTGTGTTTACAAAATCCAAAAATACCGTATATCAACTAGGGAGACGGATAAAGGTTATTGTAAATGATGTGCGAAATCGATGGTAAATCGAAGTCACGACAATTTTTCAAAGAAACACCGGAGACAATTGAAAATTTCTAAAGGAATACATACCATACTTCCTTTGAATATTTCGTTTTTAGTTTGTGCTTAGTTTATTGTATTCATCATAGCTTGCATTTTTAATTCAAACTATTTCACCCAATTCTGTAAGAGCTCAACAAATAAAATGTGGTCGCACGAAATCTACCGCATATACATATGTTGTCATTTTTACAACTAGGTATATAATTTGATTATTAATAACTTTAATTTAATTTAATTTAACCTTACACCAGTTAATAATTAAGTTGAATAATTAATGATTCTTGATACTCAACAATCAAGCAATTTTTTATTACAAAAATTTTGGTTGACTTAATTCTAATTTGCACTAACCTGATTTGATTAGTAAATCGATGTTAGGAAAAACTGTTTTGGAAATATTAAAATTAAAAAAGAGTTGTTTAACAAGTATCCAAATATGTTGTGATTCTTCGGGGTAAGAAATGTATAAACCGCAAAAAATATTGAAACATGTTTTAAATGCGGCTAACATGCCCTCTGTGTAAATCGTTTTACCAGCAAGTGAGATTGCTGCCGTAGGATTTATAAGATCACCCAATAATAAAATCCTTGGTTGCTTGAATTTTCCCTGAGTTTTTTCAGCTTCATCTTCAGACTGTATTAAAAAAATTTGTTTAAAATAGTAAATGATAAATTGTTGAGTTGTTGAACAAAACTCTCTTGTGCCTCAAATTTGCTGGGTTTTTTCTTTCCGGCAATAAAATAGGTTGGAGTAACGTGTGGTAACACGTAATAATGAAATTGATCCTTTTGCTTGTAAATCTATTCAGTAAATAAAAAAAATAAAAAAAAAAATTGTTGATATACATAAACTCGAAATAACTTAAAAACTTAGTAAAATGTTTAACATACTTTTTGTCAATATGTCCAGATATTTTTTAACAGTTGGACTTTTGAAACCTTTAGCCTTTGTTATAATTTTGTCCGCTATATCATACTGCTAAAGTTAGCTAAAAGTTGCTAGCCGAAAGTAAAAAGTCGATAATGCACATTATGATATAACATTCCAGCCGAAAATAAAAATTTTTGTAAATAAATTTACGTCTCGTAAAACTTTGCTTCGTAGAAAATACAAAATTAGAATTATTAGAAAATTTGTATAAACTCAACCTCTAGAGTGTTATGTCTGGAGATGGATTGCATTGACGTAATTACTCAACAGCTATGTCAGGAAAAAAATTCAGTACAAGTTTCCCATGGGAAATCTCGGAAAATTCAAAAAAGTTTCCAGCCTAAAGTAAGAAATGGATGAATAAAATCAGCCTCTAGACTGGTATATCTGGAGATGGATTGCATTAGTGTGACTTGCCAATACCTATCGCAGGAAAAAAATTCAGTACAAGTTTCCCGTGGGAAATTTCGGAAAATTCAATTTTCCAAAAATTATTAGAAAATTTGTATAAAATCAGCCTCTAGAGTGTTATGTCTGGAGATGAATTGCATTGATGTGATTTATCAATAGATACAGCAGGAAAAAAATTCAGTACAAGTTTCCCGTGGGAAATCTCGGAAAATTACAAAAAAGTTTCCAGCCGAAAGTCAAAATGGATGAATAAAATCAGCCTCTAGACTGTTATATCTGGAGATGGATTGCATTGATGTAACTTGCCAATAGCTATCGCAGGAAAAAAATTCAGTACAAGTTTCCCGTGGGAAATTTCGGAAAATTCAATTTTCCAAAAATTATTAGAAAATTTGTATAAAATCAGCCTCTAGAGTGTTATGTCTGGAAATGAATTGCATTAATGTGATTTATCAATAGCTATGGCGAGAAAAAATTTCAGTATAAGTTTCCCGTGGGAAATCTCGGAAAATTCAAAAAAGTTTCCAGACGAAAGTCAAAATGGATGAATAAAATCAGCCTCTGATCTAGAGATGGATTGCATTGATGTGACTTGCCAATAGCTATCGCAGGAAAAAAATTCAGTACAAGTTTCCCGTGGTGGATTCCGGAAAATTCGATTTTCCAAAAATTATTAGAAAATTTGTATAAAATCAGCCTCTAGAGTGTTATGTCTGGAGATGAATTGCATTGATGTGATTTACCAATAGCTATGTCAGGAAAAAATTTCAGTACAAGTTTCCCTTGGGAAATCTCGGAAAATTCAAAAAAGTTTCCAGCCGAAAGTTAAAATGGATGAATAAAATCAGCCTCTAGACTGTTATATCTGGAGATGCATTGCATTGATGTAACTTGCCAATAGCTATCGCAAGAAAAAAAATCAGTACAAGTTTTCCGTGGGAAATTTCGGAAAATTCGATTTTCCAAAAATTATTACAAAATTTGTATAAAATCAGCTTCTAGAGTGTTATGTCTGGAGATGGATTGCATTGATTTGATTTGTCAATAGCTATCGTAGGAAAAAAATTCAGTACAAGTTTCCCGTGGGAAATTTCGAAAAATTCGATTTTCCAAAAATTATTTGAAAATTTGTATAAAATCAGCCTCTAGAGTGTTATGTCTGGAGATGAATTGCATTGATGTGATTTATCAATAGCTATAGCAGGAAAACATTTCAGTACAAGTTTCCCGTGGTAAATCTCGGAAAATTCAAAAAAGTTTCCAGCCGAAAGAAAGAAGTGGATGAATAACATCAGCCTCTAGAGTGTTAAGTCTGGAAATGGATTGCATTGATGTGACTTATCAATAGCTATCGCAGGAAAAAAATTCAGTACAAGTTTCCCGTAAGAAATCTCGGAAAATTAAATTTTCCAAAAATCATTAGAAAATTTGTATAAAATCAGCCTCTAGACTGTTATATCTGGAGATGGATTGCATTGATGTGACTTGCCAATAGCTATGTCAGGAAAAAAATTCAGTACAAGTTTCCCTTGGGAAATTTCGGAAAATTCGATTTTCCAAAAATTATTAGAAAATTTGTATAAAATAAGCATCTAGAGTGTTATGTCTGGCGATGAATTGCATTGATGTGATTTATCAATAGCTATCGCAGGAAAAATTTTCAGTACAAGTTTCCCTTGGGAAATCTCGGAAAATTCAAAAAAGTTTCCAGCCGAAATTCAAAATGGTTGAATAAAATCAGCCTCTAGACTGTTATATCTGAAGATGCATTGCATTGATGTAACTTGCCAATAGCTATCGCAAGAAGAAAAATCAGTACAAGTTTTCCTCGGGAAATTTCGGAAAATTCGATTTTCCAAAAATTATTTGAAAATTTGTATAAAATCAGCTTCTAGAGTGTTATGTCTGGAAATGGATTGCATTGATTTGATTTGTCAATAGCTATAGCAGGAAAAAAATTCAGTACAAGTTTCCCGTGGAAAATCTCGAAAAATTCAAAAAAAAGTTTCCAGCTGAAGGAAGGAAATGGATGAATAAAATCAGCCTCTAGAGTGTTATGTCTGGAATCGGATTGCATTAGTGTGACTTATCAATAGGTATCGCAGGAAAAAAATTCAGTACAAGTTTACCGTGGGAAAACCAAAATTTCTGATCGATTCCAGGGCTAAAGTATATCTGCATGAGTTCATTACATCGTTCTACAATACAGATTAATTTGTGTTAAACTAAACAATTCACAATCCCTTGTGGTTTCTAGTTATCAGAAACTGCTGCCCGCATCATTAGTACACTAAAAAGGCAAAAACTGGCTCCCTTGTGATGAGAATTGACCGCTCAATACAGTCATGATCCCGGAAATATATCATCAAATTCCCATGGAAAAAAAGAATATTTAACAAAACAGCGCCTATTATTTCCTTTACGATTTGTGAGTTTACCCGGGTACCTTATGGACTTCACAACCCAAACATTCCAGCAATTCCATAAAGTCATTCTTAAATGGTTCGACTTCGTCTTTTCATGTATAGATGATACCGTCATTTTGCGAGTCACTTCGAGATGGAATCGATATCTTCGTTGTAAAATCATTTGGCTTCTTAAGTCACACAATTTCGAAAGATATGTTATTCTGTCGTCGAAAGAGAGAATAAGAGCCGTCTTAAACTTTTGAGAGACAACGCCAATCTGAGCGAAATCTTTTATCCCATGTCCAAAGTACACCACCACACAAAATCAGAACTTGGTAAATTCAAGGTACTATGTGATAGGTTTGAGCATATCGACATGGACCTGGTCTGTGCACGGTCGATCAATTTTCCAACTGGCCAGCATCTTAACTGTACATAGACAGACAAAGGAACACAAATCGAATCGGCGTATTAGGAGCTCAAAGTAATACGTCCCATTGGAGTTCTTTTGACAGTTTTATTGTGTATTCAAACCACATGACCAAAACAATAAGGTGAATTCTTCATAAACGAATACAATTCGAACTCGACCACAGATACTTTGGATTTGGTGTAAAAGCTTTGCACAACAATGAAAGCTTTAATTGGACATACGAATAGCATACAGATGTACATGCTATACGCATACATGCTTACACGTATTCGTTCGTGTCCACCGTTTTAAATGCCAACGACAAGTGAAATAAAGCTGCGCGCTTTTCACTTATTTCATTAAGTGGATGTCTGGTGTTTTATATTTCAAATAAATGCTTTATTTGGGTACAAATATTATTATTGAAATTAAGGTAATGCGTTGAGGTATAAAATACAAATCAAACATGAAAGGAAATTGTTAACTGCAACTTTTGGGCCATTAACTACGCCAAGAAATATCTAGAAATAATTTTTAAATAAAGGACTTCATGGTGCAGCTGCTGATTTCATGTCATTGAACTTTCTGTTAAGAACCATTAATGAATTAAAATGTAGAAAAAGTTTTAGCAGCAGTGGCAAAGTTTTAGCAAGTTCGGTTTTTAATATTTTTTTTTTTTTCTTAAACGCAAAATAACCAAGTTATTTGCGAATACGTGATTGCGACCTCCCTTAAGCCCGATTTTTGTGTAATTTGGCTGGACTGTACATTACTTTTAAAATAACAATCTCAAAAAGGAATCTAATTGTCCCGATTCTGACTTCAACCATTTAAAATTTTGTAACTTTTTTTTGGCGTTTTTAATAAAAAATGCATATAGAAGGCGACGAAAATAACCATACAACATGAATTTTATGATTCCTCTGGTGATGTATCCATAAATACCCTTTAGTACTCTAACCAGTTACTCAATATTACATTATTACTCAGTTTTGAACATTTTTTATCTTAACTAGGCTAAATATTTAAATTTCCTTATTTCTTGGGTTTTCTAATTCTTGCTCCCATATTGAATTTTATTTTTCTCGGCATTCGAAAGTAAACGTTTTAACGAAAATATTGGTGGCCTTAAGATATTTTTTAGATGTTTTAAATTTTGGGCACGGAGGTGGTCCGGTAGACGAGAAACATCCCATAAAAGTAAATTTTTTTTGAAATTATTGTTGATAAAGCTGTTACGTCGAACTTTATTTCCCATTCTTTTGTAACAGTATTCAAACATTTTGCGTATCTTAGATATTCGTCTTAAAAATATAAAAAACAAAAAACAGATTTGAACAGCTGCTTATTCAATTTAAATTGCGTAAATATCAACCTTGAATTAGTTGTGTAAAAAAATAAGTGAGGGTATAAAAACCCAAATTTATTTTCAAAATACATTAGTTCATCTAAAGAAGTAAAATGAAGTTTCTTACGTTTATTGTCTTACTAGTGCTTGCTGCAGTAAGTATTTAAAACTAAAATATTATTTTTCATTATTTAATTAAAAACAAAAATGTTTTGTGTTTAAGGTTGCTTATGGTGCCCCACAACTAGGCACTCTAGTTTGGTCTACTGTCAATGGTACTGTTGTGGCAATTTCCATAAAAATAAATAAAATACACTTGGTATTTATTTATATCAGCAAATTTATTTTATCAACTGTGCATAACAAAAATTTCGTCCATAATGATGTTCCACACCAAATCGTCCGCACTCATCATCATAAAAATTGAATTCCATTGCTCCGTAATCTAAAATAAAATTAAATCAAATTAATTATATGTAAATTTATATTTATGTTCAATACTTATCTTTATTAAATTTATTCTGAATTGTTGATAAACAAATTCACCATGACAGTCAAACATCAAAATTGTAGGTGAATTCTAATATTTTTTGTTAAATACAATTTCGGAAAGAAGATCGACGCGTCGCCTATGTGAATTGCGACAATTAACTTTTCGAAATTGTATTCCGAATATTTGCGTTCAATCATAAACGCGTACTGTATTCTTGTCACTTTTTTCAATCATTAAAAAACATTACTTCTGTGACCACCATCAAATAGTAAACAACTAAAATATATTATCGGTTATTAATTTGTGAAAAGCCAAAAATATTAAAAAGGATTAACACCAGTTTTGTTTCTTGTCACCCCATGGTCACTGTAGTCAACAAATAAAATACAGTCCACTAACAAACAACGCGGAATTATCGCACTATTGGGATTATCTCGACCGCCACGGAGAAAATAAATTATTCCATTGTGCTCCGCCAACATTGGTCCTTCGAGCCGGATACGAGCTACCGGATCACAAGTAACACAGAAGAAAGTGCTTGCCCCATCGAACAACTCATCATAAGCAGCCGACCATCGACTTACAACCAGGAAAAATCGCCATTTCGAGAAAATACAACTTATTGCAGCCAACACGGACATCGTGGAAAATTTATCATCACGTGGCGTGACGTCATTTTCAAGCTAAGTAGCCATTTTGATAAATGTGAGTTGAACTAAAATTTAATAAGGTTTTTCTTAATTAAAACTATTTTATAAAATTCGGGCTATAAATAATTATAATCATTTACACGGTTATACCCAAACAATTTTTATTAATTGATTTATCTTCGCCAAGAATAACCAATAATAACCGATTTGTACGAATTAAACGCTTTAACGCATTGTGCTAATTTCCAGTAGAGCCATCCGCCAACATAACCCCAATTGATCAATATATGAAAACGAGTTACATCTAAATTCCACGCCAATTAGGAATTTACCCTCGCCTATTCTATCAAAACTCGCTTTCTCATTGAATTAACGCGGATTTCTGGTTCAATACTAAATTTAAAAAAAGCACGTTCTCGAAGGTAACCTTAACCTTATCAGGATACGCAAACCTAAAGTTATAAATAGTTCGGTACATGAAAGACTTGTCGGCTATTAAACAATCAATACGTTCGGTAAACCAATATTAATTAAATATTAAATTTATAAACTAAAGTGAACAAACTAAAGTGTACAGTGTCGGTTCTTGCGATAACGTCAAACAAAGAAAGTGCAACGTATTTCAAATGGCAGAGCTCGCGTCGCTGAAGAAACAACGCGCCACCAACAAAGGTCGCTTAACAAATATTTTGAAATTCGCCAATGCTAATAACAAGGACGCATCAGTTGATGACTTCCGAGCTCGCCTAGCCCGAGTCGAAACGTTGATGTCTGAATTCACCATAATTGAGGGCAAAATCTTCACTCTGGATCCCGATGAAGAATCGGACTATGTCTATGAAGAAAATTACTACAATGCTGTTGCGAGCCTAAATAAATGCATAAGATCTAGAACAATGACTGCCAACAATATTTCACCACATATATCATTCAACGCAACCCAAGTCGACCATATACGAGAGATAAAGCTGCCGAAGATAAATATACCGCCATTCTCCGGGGACTATACCGAATGTCAATCATTCCACGACCTCTTCGCTAGCACCATCCATGAGTCAACGTCTTTAAGTGCTGTCCAAAAATTTCAGTACCTCAAAGGGCTACTCCGAGGTGAGGCCGCCATTCTGCTGAAACACATTAGCGTCACGGAAAGCAACTATATAGGCGCGTTAAATAAATTAAAAGAAAGATATGATCGGAAGAGACATATCATCAACTCATTTATACGGACGTTCCTGGACCAGCCATCGATTACAACAGCCAACTCAGGTAACATCAAACGACTCATGGATACATCGGATGAGGTTATCCGGGGATTGAAAGCTTTGGGCGAGAATGCTGAGACACGCGACCATTGGTTGATCTTTATTCTGGTACAAAAGTTGGATGACAAATCAAAATTATTATGGGCAGAAACAGTAACGAACCTAAAAAATCCACAATTCTCAAACTTCCTTGAATTCCTAACGCGACATATTGACACCCTAGAATCAGCGAACGTATCCTTTAAGAAACCGAATGCAAAATACAATATTAAAAGTCACTTCGTAACCCGAGAGTCCAACTTCTCTTGCGATATGTGCCAGCAAAAGGATCACTCATTGTTTGTCTGCAAAGAGTTCAATGAAATGGATGTTAATAAAAGACGAGATTGGGCCAGAAATAACCATAGATGTTTCAATTGTCTGAGCAGTTCGCACCTAATTCAGAGATGTTCTTCCAAGCGTTGCTGCCTCCAATGCAAGAAAAGGCATCATACAATGCTTCATTTACCAGAGAGTGCTACACCCACAGCAACTCAAAATTCACCACCAGAAAAGACAGAGGAGCTGGCGGCTCTTTGCTCACAAAACAACCTAGCGCATTCCATACTGCCTACTGCATTAATCGACGTACTAAGCTCTACCGGAAATACATTAACGTGTTGCGCTCTATTGGATTCTGGCTCACAAGCCAGCTTCATTACCGAAGCTTCCGCACAACGACTCGGTCTAAAGAAACGAAATTCAAGATTTTCAGTTGTCGGGCTAGGAGGTTCTAGTGCCGGTTGTACCAAGGGTTCAGTTACACTCACCATTCGACCAAAGCATCACCCAGAGTTATCAATAGAAGCGTTCATCCTATCAAAAATAACGACCGCGTTACCACACCAAACTATAGAAAATATCCCACCAACGTTACGTTCCAAATTCCAGCTAGCTGATCCACACTCCCACAAATCGGCTACCATAGATGTTTTGATTGGGGCGGATTACTTCTTCCATTTATTGGAATCGGATAGAATTCGACTCAGTCGAGATGGACCGATATTATACAAAACAATATTAGGTTGGGTTGTCACCGGAAAAATCAATAACTCACTGAGCGATGACATAGTGTCCCTGGTTGCAACAAATAAATATGAGGATCTCGATTTGGACCACGCGCTTACCAGATTTTGGGAATTAGATTCGATTCCAAATTCCGAAGTAAAGATGTCTCCCGAAGAAATCTTCTGTGAGAAAGAGTTTTCCGAAAAAACTAAATTGTCCACTGAAGGACGCTTTATCGTCAGGTTACCGTTTAAAATATCCCCGCAAAACTTAGGTAACTCAATGAATGCTGCTATTCAACGGTTGAGAAGCATGGAACGTAAATTCGTTCGTGAACCAGATTTTCAACGGCTTTACCAGGATTTCATGTCAGAATATAGAGAACTCAACCATATGATAGAAATTCCTCCAGCAGAAATCCATAACACAGGATATTACCTGCCGCATCACGGCGTTCTCAAACGTACAAGCTCCACTACAAAGCTAAGAGTGGTTTTTGACGGGACGGCAAAACCACCATCGGGTAGCTCGATCAACGAATGCTTAGCAATTGGCCCAACAGTACAGTCGACTCTACATGCTATAATTATGAGGTTTCGTGAGCATAAATTTGTGATCACCGCTGATGTAGAAAAAATGTATCGGCAAGTAAAGGTTAACAGTCAAGATACCAATTTCCAAAGAATAGTTTGGCGCACCAATCCTCACGAGCCAATACGTCATTTCCGATTGGCCACCGTTACATATGGTTTAGCATCGTCAGCCTTCCTAGCCACTAGAGTCCTAAAAACAATAGCCGATAATAACCAAACATTATTTCCAATTGCAGCTAAGGCGATTAGTCGCGATACATACGTTGACGATTTAATGACTGGGGCCGACACCGAATTCGAGCTCACTCAACTAAAAAATTGCATAAGTAAGTTACTATCCTAGCATGGTTTTAATCTCCGCAAATGGATGTCCAATTCCAACGTCATATTAGACAATCTAAAGGACGAAGCTAATAGGAGCATCAAGACAATTGAAGAGACTCACCGAAGCGATTCAAATTCCATAAAGGTACTTGGACTCAATTGGGACCCGAATACCGACCAATTTTCCTTCATTTCCGAGCTACCACCAAAATACTCATTTACCAAAAGAATAGTCGTTTCCGAAGCCAGTCGCCTGTTCGATCCATTAGGGTGGTTAGCTCCCGTCACAGTGCAAATTAAAATTTTTATCCAGAAATTGTGGGCCGTTAGTTTAGACTGGGATCAACAGCTCCCCGAAGAGATATCTAACCGGTGGCAAAAAATTCGCGCTGACCTAGATAACGTTAAGCAGATCTGGATTCCCAGATACATCGAAATAACCGAAGAACCATTCAAATACATGGATTCGCCGACGCCAGCCAAGACGCATTTGCTGCTGTGGTCTATCTAAGAACCGAAAGATCGTCGGGAGAGACGTTAATCAAATTGATCACGGCTAAAACCAAAGTAGCCCCAATCAAACAAGTCTCACTACCACGACTCGAACTTTGCGCTGCCGTACTCCTCACAAATTAGTCAAGAAAGAAACTGAACTAGATATTTCAGAAACATTTGCTTGGTCGGACTCCCGAATAGTCCTAGATTGGCTCGCAAACCATCCCAGGCGTTGGAGCACATTTGTAGGAAACAGAACAGCGGAAATTCTTAATACACTACCACGCAAGCAGTGGTTGCACGTACCTTCAAGAGACAATCCGGCCGACTCTGCATCCCGAGGTTTATCACCCAACGATTTAAAACAACATAGGCTATGGTGGAGTGGGCCTAGTTGGCTCAATCAACCTTCCACATCATGGCCTCCACAACAAAATGACTACGGCTCCGTTGCAGAAATTAACAACAAAATAATTGCATTTGCAAGTACGTATATCAACCCATGGCTCGATGAAATAATCGTTAAATATTCATCTTTAACGAAACTGCAAAGGGTACTCGCGTATATACTGCGCTTCGTCACGAACTCAAGAACCAAAGGGGAATCGAGAATCCACAACAAGTATCCTACAAGAGAAGAACTATTCCACGCAATCTTCAAAGCATGTCAGCATGAACAAATTAAATTTTATAATGCTGAGCTGACCCAAATTCAAGCAACGGGAGAAATAAGCAAATCCAGTAATCTCAAGTCATTGAGTCCCTTCATAGACGAATTTGGCCTTCTTCGTGTAGGTGGACGGTTGGAAAATTCTGAAGCGCCCTACTCAACGAAACATCCCATAATTATCCATCCAAAATCAACGCTCACGAAGTTGATTCTCGACGATATTCATAAGAACAACAAACATTCCGGGCCATCATTAACACTTGCAATTAGCAGACAAAATTATTGGATTCCTGGTGGTCGAAACACAGTTCGACAAACCATCAATAAGTGTGTAGTCTGCGTCAAATTTAAATCCCAGATATACAATCAAATCATGGGTAGCCTGCCAAGCTGTCGAGTCGAACTAATCCGCCCATTCCTAAAGGTCGGTGTAGACTATGCAGGACCAATTCCAACACATCTGCGGAGGGGACGAGGACAAAAGACATTTAAATCGTATATATGTTTGTTCATATGTCTTAGCACCAAAGCTATTCATCTGGAGTTGGTCGGCGATATGACTACTGAGTCATTTCTAGGAGCCCTAAAGAGATTTGTAGCCAGACGCGGGATTTGCCAAGAAATCTATAGTGACAACGGCACAAACTTCGTCGGGGCCAGCAGTCAGCTAAGACACTATATTACATGGCACTTTAATCCTCCCAGTTCACCACATTTCGGCGGCATTTGGGAAGCGGGCATCAAATCCACCAAATATCATCTCAAGCGGGTCATTGGCAGCACAATATTAACTTTGGAGGAAATGAGCACTCTTTTATGTGAAATTGAAGGCACGCTGAATTCCAGACCTATCTGCGCGATAAACTCCACCGATATTGATGTCCTGACTCCGTCTCACTTCCTGATTGGTCACCCTGCAACAAAGATTCCCGAACTCGACATTACCCACATAAAAACGTCCAATCTAACCAGATGGCAAATGGTACAACAGTTGGCACAACATTTTTGGAAACGTTGGAACGTCGAATATCTCGCATCATTACAGCCAAGAGTCAAATGGAGAGATTCTCAACCGCAATTCAAGATTGGCGATATCGTAATCATTAAAGAGGACAACGTTGCTATAAATCAGTGGCCACTAGGAAAAATCGCAAAATTATTTCCTGAATCCGATGGTATTGTCAGAGTGGTTACCATCACCACAAAATCTGGGGAAATCAAACGACCGACAAGCAAGCTGATCCCAATTCCCATAGCGAACCAAAATGATTACGAAACACATCAAACCGAATCAGCACTTAATCAATCACATTCGGACAAAGATGAAGTAACTACCCACAAATCGTAATCACATCATAATGTTGAACTAGATAGTTCAAGAGCGGCGGTATGTTGTGGCAATTTCCATAAAAATAAATAAAATACACTTGGTATTTATTTATATCAGCAAATTTATTTTATCAACTGTGCATAACAAAAATTTCGTCCATAATGATGTTCCACACCAAATCGTCCGCACTCATCATCATAAAAATTGAATTCCATTGCTCCGTAATCTAAAATCAAATTAATTATATGTAAATTTATATTTATGTTCAATACTTATCTTTATTAAATTTATTCTGAATTGTTGATAAACAAATTCACCATGACAGTCAAACGTCAAAATTGTAGGTGAATTCTAATATTTTTTGTTAAATACAATTTCGGAAAGAAGATCGACGCGTCGCCTATGTGAATTGCGACAATTAACTTTTCGAAATTGTATTCCGTATATTTGCGTTCAATCATAAACGCGTATTGTATTCTTGTCACTTTTTTCAATCATTAAAAAACATTACTTCTGTGACCACCATCAAATAGTAAACAACTAAAATATATTATCGGTTATTAATTTGTGAAAAGCCAAAAATATTAAAAAGGATTAACACCAGTTTTGTTTCTTGTCACCCCATGGTCACTGTAGTCAACAAATAAAATACAGTCCACTAACAAACAACGCGGAATTATCGCACTATTGGGATTATCTCGACCGCCACGGAGAAAATAAATTATTCCATTGTGCTCCGCCAACAGGTACTGTTGTTCTTGTTGAGGATATATCGTATGCTGCGCTAGAACCTTGCTGTAATTAAAAACAATTTAAAATTAAAAGTTACATTTTATCAATTTATTAATTCACATATGTTCTTTCTAAATATGTACTTCAAAGAATACTTTCATCTTTTCATTGGATAAATAAAATTGTTCTTTATAAAAAAAAAATAAAAAATTTGTTAGAAAAATGTTTGGGCATGAGATTAGGGCTGGTCAAATTTCGTAAATGCTAACGTAAATTTATAATGAAACGTAAAACTTAAAAAATGATTCACGGCCATTTTCAAAATTTTTTGGGCCAATCTGAAAGATGTCTCCCTGAAATTGCGTAGGGTCACATGGCATGTAATTTACATAATATATTTTACGTTTTAACGTAGCCCTAAAAGCGGACATATATGTACATGTAGGATCGCTATACTTGGTTTTGTTATATTCAAACTGATCACAATAAAAACACGTTTATACCGAAAATAATCTCTTTATTTTTAATTCTTCTCACTTCAACGTTTTTCTTTCGACTCCCTTTTGTTCTCCTTTTTATATGGCATCTCCGTTTTTCGCAGTGACGGCGTAATTTAGTATGGGTTAAATGCGACAGTGGCATTACTTACCCTACATACATGAACTTAATTTCTACACTAAACGTTAAAGTAACTAAAGGGCAAGAATTTATTTGTACCCTTAATAGTGTATTAAGACAAACAAATTTGCTAAACTAGAAATTAGAACGTACTGAACTGGATGTTTATAAATATTATTATAGAAAATAAGGTAATGCGTTGATGTTATAATAAATTATTAATGATGTTAGTGTTTATTGGCATTAAGTTATTTTAAGTTTTAATTGCCATAGGGTCATTAAACTACAAGGAGTAAGTTTAATGGGGGAAAAACTTAATTGTTCCGAGAATAATTCTAACGTTAAAACATCGAGACTGCAAGAGATTACAGGATTACCATTTTAGATACAAGAATAAGTAGGCCGAATAATAGTAGGAAGGCGACAAGAGTAATCGTATTATCCAGCAGTACATTCAATTCATCGATAAAAATAGTCGAAAAGAAGAACAGTAGCACGAGATTCAGCGTTATTTGATGAGGAAGAAACTTCAGAACTCAAATATATTCAAATGGCGTAATGTAAAGCAAATTATTAAGATTGTCTCTTAAAGACATGCTTTGCTCAAGAAGAACTTTAAGCTGTTGTTTAATTGAATTCCATTGCTCCGTAATCTAAAATAAAATTAAATAAAATTAATTATATGTAAATTTATATTTATGTTCAATACTTATCTTTATTAAATTTATTCTGAATTGTTGATAAACAAATTCACCATGACAGTCAAACGTCAAAATTGTAGGTGAATTCTAATATTTTTTGTTAAATACAATTTCGGAAAGAAGATCGACGCGTCGCCTATGTGAATTGCGACAATTAACTTTTCGAAATTGTATTCCGAATATTTGCGTTCAATCATAAACGCGTATTGTATTCTTGTCACTTTTTTCAATCATTAAAAAACATTACTTCTGTGACCACCATCAAATAGTAAACAACTAAAATATATTATCGGTTATTAATTTGGGAAAAGCCAAAAATATTAAAAAGGATTAACACCAGTTTTGTTTCTTGTCACCCCATGGTCACTGTAGTCAACAAATAAAATACAGTCCACTAACAAACAACGCGGAATTATCGCACTATTGGGATTATCTCGACCGCCACGGAGAAAATAAATTATTCCATTGTGCTCCGCCAACAGGTACTGTTGTTCTTGTTGAGGATATATCGTATGCTGCGCTAGAACCTTGCTGTAATTAAAAACAATTTAAAATTAAAAGTTACATTTTATCAATTTATTAATTCACATATGTTCTTTCTAAATATGTACTTCAAAGAATACTTTCATCTTTTCATTGGATAAATAAAATTGTTCTTTATAAAAAAAAAATAAAAAATTTGTCAGAAAAATGTTTGGGCATGAGATTAGGGCTGGTCAAATTTCGTAAATGTTAACGTAAATTTATAATGAAACGTAAAACTTAAAAAATGATTCACGGCCATTTTCAAAATTTTTTGGGCCAATCTGAAAGATGTCTCCCTGAAATTGCGTAGGGTCACATGGCATGTAATTTACATAATATATTTTACGTTTTAACGTAGCCCTAAAAGCGGACATATATGTACATGTAGGATCGCTATACTTGGTTTTGTTATATTCAAACTGATCACAATAAAAACACGTTTATACCGAAAATAATCTCTTTATTTTTAATTCTTCTCACTTCAACGTTTTTCTTTCGACTCCCTTTTGTTCTCCTTTTTATATGGCATCTCCGTTTTTCGCAGTGACGGCGTAATTTAGTATGGGTTAAATGCGACAGTGGCATTACTTACCCTACATACATGAACTTAATTTCTACACTAAACGTTAAAGTGATTAAAGGGCAAGAATTTATTTGTACCCTTAATAGTGTATTAAGACAAACAAATTTGCTAAACTAGAAATTAGAACGTACTGAACTGGATGTTTGTTTATAAATATTATTATAGAAAATAAGGTAATGCGTTGATGTTATAATAAATTATTAATGATGTTAGTGTTTATTGGCATTAAGTTATTTTAAGTTTTAATTGCCATAGGGTCATTAAACTACAAGGAGTAAGTTTAATGGGGGAAAAACTTAATTGTTCCGAGAATAATTCTAACGTTAAAACATCGAGACTGCAAGAGATTACAGGATTACCATTTTAGATACAAGAATAAGTAGGCCGAATAATAGTAGGAAGGCGACAAGAGTAATCGTATTATCCAGCAGTTCATTCAATTCATCGATAAAAATAGTCGAAAAGAAGAACAGTAGCACGAGATTCAGCGTTATTTGATGAGGAAGAAACTTCAGAACTCAAATATATTCAAATGGCGTAATGTAAAGCAAATTATTAAGATTGTCTCTTAAAGACATGCTTTGCTCAAGAAGAACTTTAAGCTAAATTGATCAAATTAATATTATACATTCACGATGCTATAAAAAAATTGGTCACTTTCCTGAAATCTGGAAAATTCGAAAATTCTAATGATTCCAAAATCCGCCAAAGGTGAAACAAATATAAGTTAATTTTAGCCAATCAGCTTACTGTAGATTTTCGAAAAAAAGCTCCTTCGAAAACTCAAACGAATTCTATATAAGAAAAACATTATATCAGGTCAACTGTTTGGATGTAGAGAACAACAACAAGCTGTTAAACAAATTCATAGATTCCTTCCTATCTGAACAGAAATCGATGGTTAAGCTTCGATTTTACACATCGCTTAAATTTTCCAAAAAGTTGAGTTCAAGTGTCACATTTTACTATTGTCTCTCGAAAAGGCTACATTTTTTGGTGAGCTCAAATATATTTTATTTGTGAACAATTTTTTGTATTAACACATTTACGATTGTGCTTGACCCCAATTATCCATCTGGTATATACCCCAAAGAAAAAGAAAATTATATTTCAAGATCTCCACTTCTTGCGACCAAAATAATTAGAGTATTCATTTTTCTCCTAAGCCTTTTCCCAAAAATATTTGTCACTGAAAATCGTAAGCCTTCAGATTCTCTGTCAAGTTTTTACGTACAATTTAAATTTTATACCTCTTCACCTCCTTTTTTAATTGCAATTGTGAAATGTTGCAACAAATAACAAAATACATATAACACATACCCGCTTGATCCAATTGTACACAAATAATTGTCCAGCCACTCCAGCACGTTTCTAATTTCATGTACTTATACCAATTTTGTTTGTTACCTTCATTCCGCTCACATTGCAATAAACCATTTGAGACAGAGAACGAAAATGAAAGATATTGAACAGGTATTAGTTAAACATGAAGCGAATGCGGCAGAAAACCATAGTTACCAACAAAATTTGGACAGTAATCAGTTCAGTAGTCTTTATATGGACGGAATGGCTGAAGATAATGAAAATGTGAATGGTGATCAGTCAGAATTCGAAAATAATTAAAAGAAGCGGAAAACGTAAAAATTCTACGCCGAACATACCTAAAAAGAGACAACATGTTTCGGGCGACAAACCCGACATCAATCCCACCGCTTCGGGACAAACAAATAAAAGGCTAGCCAAACCACCGCCTATCCATATCCATCATCAAAAAGTTAAAGATACTTTACAGTTGGTTAAAGGCATAGAGATAAAAGATTTTGAAATAAAAAGAGTTAGTGAAGATAAACACTCCCTAAAAACTAAGAATATTGAAGAATACGAGAAAGTTAAGAAGTTATTCAATGAATTAGATACAACATACTTCATCTTTACACCCAAGGATCAAAAAATAAAATCGATTGTCCTAAAAGGATTAACAGGAGATGAAGACATAACAGCCTTAAAAACCGAAATAGAAAACAAAGGGAACGGCAAAATCACCAATATAGCACAGTTAAAAACTAAGCGTTCGATAGAGAAAAATTTAAAATTACCAATATACATAATTCAATTTGAGCCTAATACGAATATCAACTTAATAAATAGTATACAAGTAATTAACTATCAGCGAATACGTTGGGAACCACTTAATAAAAAAGGGAAATTCTTCAATGTATGAAATGCCAAAGATTTGGACATGCTGCAAGGAATTGTAATTTAAATTACCGTTGCGTTAAATGTGCAACTATTCATAAACCAGGTGAATGCGCTACAACAGAAAAAATTAATATTACAGATAAATATTGTGTAAATTGTGATAAAAATGGACATCCAGCGTCTTTTAAAGGTTGTCCTGTTTATCAACTAGCCCTGAATAGGCTAAAGGAGAAAATGGCATAAAAAAGATTGAACAACAAACAACAAGTATGGGAGCGCCCTATCCCAGCAAACATTGATAATGGTACGTATGCAGAAATACTAAAAAATAATACTAAAGAGCAATTAACTGTTCAAAAATTAGCAGCTAAAGTGGAAGTAATGGCTGAAACTATCAAAAAGCAAAGCGAACAAATAGCGCAGCTACTCTCCATTTTAACAAAATTATGATTAATCTCAAAATTATTGCATTAAACGTGAACTCAATAGTGAGTATACACAGAAGGATGAATTTAAACAAATTTATAGAACAACATAATCCTGATATTATGCAATTAGTTGAAACAAAGCTAAATTATTACCACAGAGTTGAAATTCCAGGGTACATCATAATTAGACAAGATCGACTAGAACCAACATTTGAAGGCGGAACTGCAATTCTAATAAAACCACATCTAAAACACACATATGTATATAAAAATCTGTCAAATTCAATGTAATAGAATGATTGAATCGACTATAATAAACATCAAACTTAAAAATCAGCAAAATCTGTTCATAATAGCAATATACTGCCCTGGAAATTGTAACACAAAATGCTCTTTTGAAGACGAATGGAACTTAATTTACCGCGAACTTAATCTGGACAAACCTGAAAATTATTATATAATAGCTGGCGATTTAAATGCGAGACATACAAATTGGAAAAATACTAATAATAATAGTAGAGGTGTTACACTAAATAAATGGCTCAGAAATAACGGTTTTTAATATAAATGCAAATTATTGCAACCTGATGCACCAACTTACACCACAACTGCAAGCTACCTTGACCTAGCGGTTATCGACGATCGCCTAATAATATAGAGACAAACGACCAAGGTGAAATCCCTACGCACTCATATGATAGTGACCACAAAGCAATATAAATGGTGATTAAATCTATTGAAACAACAGAACCCGAGATGTCACAACCGACAAACCATTACTATTTTTGTAACACCGAATGGGTAAACTGGAAAAAAAATTTATTCGAGTTACATCAGAAGTATTTAAAACAACATAAGTCATCCATCTTAGTTCCGAACAATCGCAGTCTTAGTAATTCAGAAATTGAAATACACATTAACAACTTGACCGAAATAATACTAAATAACATAAAACAAAATAAACCTAAGGTCAGTAGTAAAAATAATATGGAGTGTTTTACAAATCAGACCATAGAAAATTTATATAAACATAAGAGTAGAATTATAACCAATCTCGAAAATTTGAAAAGAACCGAAGCTTTAAATACAACTCTATGCATCACGTTGAAATCAGAAATTAAACGAACTAACGAATTAATTGCCAAAAACATAAAAATTCAAATAAACCTACATTGGAAAAATAAATTAGCTTCGATTGTTCCAGGACCAAAGATGTTCGGAAACATTAAACACATAAAGCCGACGAAAACCAAAGGGAACCTAAAACTGCTTGAAATCGATTCCGCCGAAGTTGCTAACATGAACAAAACAAATTTAAATTGGAACAATTTACCAAAAATTAATAACAAATACAGATGTCCCAATATTATTGAAAACCTTAACATTATTGGGCATAATAAAGAAAAGCAAACTATACCGCAAGCAACTTTAGGAAAAATGTCGCACCAAAATATTGTTCAGCGTGTCATAAACGAAATTAAACAACAGCAAGAAATAGAATCTAATAACTATGTTACTAAATACATCTTTAATAATACCAACTATAGCAAATAAAATACAAGACCCAGATCTTCAGAAATATTTTATGTCAATAGATGAAATGAAAGCCATACTTCAAAAATCTAATAATAAAAAATCGTATGGATTAGATAAAATTCCAAATATAGTTCTGAAGCATTTGCCTGACAAAATCATTGCTGAACTATGCACCATTATAAATAACCTGCTAAATAACAGACAATTCCCAAGCTGTTGGAAAACCGCCAAAATATATTCTATTTTAAAAAAGAATAAAGATCCATTAAACCCTATCAACTATATCAACCAATCAGCTTGGTATCGAATTCAAGCAAAATCTACGAAATAATTATTCTTATACCAAAATTTTGCAACATACCACCGAAAACGACCTCATTCCAGAAAACCAATTCGGGTTTCAACATAATCAGTCAACAGTTCATGCAATAACTGCACTTACAACTGACGTAAGCCGCAATTTAAACAAGAATCGCTGCACTGGTGCCCCATTAATTGATATGGAAAAGGCATTTGAGTCTGTATGGTTAGACGGGCTTCTATTCAAATTAAATCAAATGAAATTTAACATAGACATAATGTTTATCTTAATAATAGCTTATGCTTTATAAGAGAGAATTCGTCATAACTTCTGGGGTTTATCGGCGAAAAACTTGGCCAAATGATTTTCACTGTCCTTTTTTTTTTGAAGCCAACTTTAAATCATCAAGGGAGTTTTGCAGAGATCCAAATAAATGGTAGTCAGAGGGTCCAAGGTCTGGGCTATTCGGTTGATGCGCCAAAACTTCCCAGCCAAGCTCTTTTAATTTTTGCTGGGCCATCAAAAATGTGTGTGGTCTGGCATTGTCATGATGGAAGGCAACAAGCGTTCTATTGATCAATTCTGCAGTTTTTGTTGAATTGCTTACTGTAATCTGGTTAATTGCCGACAGTAGAGATTAGACTCAATTGTTTGATCAGGTCCTAGAATCTCACAATGTTAGATTCCCTTCTATTCCAACCATACACACAACATAACCTTATGGGGGCGTCAATCCTGGCTTTGAAATCGTTTGAAGTGGTTCACCTTCCTTTGACCATGATCTTTTTCGAACGACATTCTCGTATTTTACCCATTTTTCATCGCCAGTAATGATTTGCTTCGAAAATGGGTCGATTTCGTTTCGTTTCAGTAGCAATTTACTGATGATAATTTGGCCAATCAAATTTTTCATCGACGATTCCTGCGGCAACCAAACATCGAGCTTCTGTGTAAATCCAGCCTTATGCAAATGGTTTAAAACTGTTTTGTGATCGATGTTTAGTTTCTTAGAAATGTCATGGTTTCTTATGTGTCGGTCCTCTTCGATTTTTTGTAAGAATTGCGCGTTAAAAAAATGATTTCAGTTCATTTGCAAATTTCGCAGAAATAATAATAATTTAAAATGAGCGAAGCATATAAACAGCGCTTTGAAGTAATTTTCCTAGTGGATCTACCCAAAATGATTGTAAAGAGTGCAGAAGTGGATTAAACGGTTTAAATAATGCGTTAATGTTGACGATGAGCTTGGTAGAGGGCGTAAAAAGGCCAAATCTAAACGGGACGATAAAATGATTTATGAATTGTTTACTGAAAATCAAACAATAACCCTTAGAGAGGGAAAAAACTAAATAAAAGCGGAGTTAGACTATTCCTCGATACAATCAGAAGCAGGCTTCAAGAAATCGGCATGAAAAGCAGAAGTACAATTATCAAATCATTATTGACTGAAAAGCATATTGAAAAAGGCTGAGTTGGGAATATGAAAATTTGAACCGCGACTGGAGTAATATAATCTTCACCAATGAATCATCCTTTGTCAATCGTAATTACTACTAGAGGGCATATAGTCGCAAAACGGTAATCAAATCTTGCTACGCACTCGCAAAGATCCATGTTTATAAATACTTCTCTTCTAAGAGGTTTGGACGGTTAATCATATTTAAGAGAAACCTGGACGCCAAATTTATGGTCCAGTTATATAAAAAGGGTTTGACAATCACGGTTGGATTCTACCAGAGGATAATGATCCCAAACATCGAAGTCATCTCTGTTGCAGCTGGAAGGGATAAAATGGTATAACAACATTAGATTGGCGGTCGCAGAGAAGACAAAGCTTAAAGGGAGAAAAATGCATACAACAAAACAGCTTACTTTGGCGCTGAAACGGATTCGGAGTGATCTTAGCTTGGAATATGCGCAAAAATTGAGCGAAAGTTGCACACGAAGATGGCAGGCGATATTATTAACAACAGCTACTGAACGCCTTTTTAATATAATTGCGAGAACTGTTGATTAGAGTACCTTAAAATAATTTGATCTTCGTTATCTAAGGCGTTTTCATTGGTTTTTGTTTTGACTCGTATTTTTCGAACATTAAATTGGTGGAGGGTAGCCTATGGTTTTTTTTCTTCGTTAATTTATTTTCTTACGAGTGCACTTAGGGGATAGTATTTAGTCTCTCTACTCAAATAACTTGATTTGTATTTTCTACTTTAGTTGCTAGTTTTGTAACTAATAAGTAAATCCGTATAAACCAACATTGTTATCTTCTATTACTACCGTTACTTGTTACTACCGTTTATAATGGTATTGAAAGTTCGGAGTATGGATTGACATTAAAATAGAGGACGAAAATCTAGAATATAGGTATGATAGAGGATGGGTAGATCATGAGTGTTTGTGTTTTGTGCTAGCTATTCCTATTCGTTCTGCAGTCTAATACTGAAACATGCATCTTCTGGAAGACACCACCCTATTTTTCTGAGCCTTAGCTGGATTATACCGACCACCCGGAAGCTCTGGTTCTGTATTATACCGTTCCGTTGATCAATCCAAAAAAAAAAATGTTAAAAAATCCAAAATACGATCAGCAGTAGGGTAACAAATTGTGGCGACCGTCCGACAATCAGGTGTACCATAAAAAATCCAAAGGCAAAGAGATTGAAGTCTCTCTCTCCTGTAAGATTTAACAGTATGATCAAAAGGTAGTGGAACTTTTTAAATAAAATACAACGGCTTATGTAAAATTCTTCTTCTTGTTAATTTTAAGGGTGGGGGGGAGGGCGTTTTTCTCGGAGGTCAAAACGATGTCCACAAAGCGATTTTTTAAGTTTCGGGAAGGCCAGAGGGAGCTAAATCAGGCGAAAAGGGCGATTGCGAAATGATAAAGGTCGAATTTTCGGCCGAATAGTCATATACACAACCAATACAGCGTGAGACGGTGCACTACCTTCATGCAAAATCCAAGAGTTGTCTGCCCAAAATTCTTACCCAAACGATATTTGCATGATGTAACCAAAATCTCTAATTCTAGTGAACGAGATTTTAAATATAGAAAACTTACATAGTCAAGTCACTGAAATATTTGATGATAAGAGAATCAGAGTTAAGACTGATTTACATTCAAAAAATTTCGCAGATGCAGATGTCAAATCAAAAATTCGTTTTCTTTACACATAAAAAGTAAATTTAAACAAAAAATGTCATAAACCAATGCAAATGATTGGTTTTCTTATTTATGTAACCTTATTATAGTTTTACATTTTACAGAAAAAAGATGAAACTCGACATCTGCAAGAAAAGCAGACGAGATTTTTTGGGTTTGTTTCTCGGGTTGCAATTGAATTTTTTAAGCTGGGTGACCTCTGAAATAAGACAGCACCCACTCCGGTCGTTGAATCATCGCATTGAATGTAGAATGGCCGATTCCTATCCGGGTTACTAAGCACAGTAGCAGAAGAAATAGCCATAGAGGCTTCACGGTTGATCCATCGGTACCAGCCGGATAGTCCTAGTCACCCCCAACTCCTGAGTTGCCGGACGGTTTTAGGAATAGGAAAGGATAAAATAGCTGAAACCTTAGAGGTGTCGACTTTGAGAACCCCATCTCCCACAATATACCCGAGATATTTAATTTTTCTGAGGAGAAACTTACTTTTGTCTATATTAATCGTTAACCCAGCTCTTTTTAATAACTCAGCTACTTTGCGAAGCAGGGCAAGATGTCCCACGAATGTCTCGGCGGCTATCAACCGGTCATCGAGATAAACAAAAACCTGAGTGTGCAGTTCGTGAGGTATCACATGCGACACATAGTTTGAGGGGCATTACAGAGTCCGAAAGGCATAACGGTAAATTGGTACAAGGGGCGTCCAGCCACAGTGAAAGCCGTCTTATCCCTCGACCTCTTGTCCAGCGGAATTTGCCAGAAGGCGTCTTTCAAATCAAGGGTCGATATAAATCGTGTTTTGTTTAGACGCCCTAGCAATCCGTTAATGAGAGGCAAAGAGTAAGCATCTTTCACCGTGACCGAGTTTAGCTTCCTCGCATCCAAGCACAGTCGAACTCTGCCATCCGCCTTACGGACTATGGCCATCGGGAAACTCCACGAACTGGAACTCTCCTCTATGACACCTAATGCAATAATCCTATCGATCTCTTTATTTACTTCAGCCTCAACTGCCGGAGACACAGCATAGTACCGCTGCTTGATGGGTTTCGCATCACCAACGTCAATCTCGTGTTTTAGTAAATGCGTTCGACCCAAATCAAGCAAAGCGGAAGAAGGAAACAGCTGCTTAACTGTCTCTAACTGTTGATGCTGAATGGCGGTTAATTCGTGGAAATTATTTTCTGCACTACAAATAGTCGTTTCTGTCAACATCAAGGTATAATTCCTGTTTGAGGCTAGGAGCTAGATGTAAAGTAATGAATTTGGTTCCGCCAGCAAATGTAACTGGAGCTTTCACATGGCCTAATATTTGTTCGGTGAATCCATTTGCGGTCCTAATAAATGACGGAAAGTGCCGAAAGTTGATAGTAGGATCTTTGAAAATTTCTTCGCAATTCTTGCCAAGTAGGGACACTTTAGCACCACTATCCAATAAGCCTTGAATTTTCTTGCCATTCAGTTCTACTTCAGCGTAAGGCCGTCTATCTATAGTTTCACCTATAAGTGATTCAACAATTTGAGATTGAATAGATTTCCTCGTTTGAAAATACCGAATGGATCTGGCTATGCGTTTAGATCTTAGTTTTGGTTTCGGAATATTTTGATAAACTATAAGTGTCATTTTTGGTTATTTGCGGACTGAATGAAACGCTTCGTTCCTATTTTGTGTTGGGTGTGTTGCTGGAATATTGGGGGTAACCAACTTCGGGACGTTCACCCCCTCTTTCCCGTTTCCCCAGATGGTACAACAATTGGGACAATATGTTTTCAAAACGTCTGGTGTACCACAGCCAAAGCAAAAAGTGTGCAATATTCGCTTATTACAAGATTTAAAGAAATGTCCGGTCAGACCGCAGTTCCAACAATGCTTAATCATATGCAAATTACTTCGAGTTGTAGAAGGATTTGGTAAAGCATTACAATTTGAGGCTAAAGCGTTAACCGCTGGTTGCCCAGATGTTGGATTAAAAGCCATATTATTATAATTATCCCGATAATACATGGATTCTTGATAATTAGGAATAACGTTTCCGGGGTATGGTAATGCAGGTGAACTTACATTTGCTGCTTGGTTTATGTAATTGCGTGGATCTTGGGTAACGAGTTGTGTCAAATTTGAATTCAGATTTTGTGTGACTTCAACTTCATGAGTGTATTTACGTGATTCACACAGAGCTTCTGGGACTGTACGATTTCGGGTGCAAGCATCCGCATACGCAATACATTGTCGTACGAATTCATCTGGTGAAGTGAACTTTGTAACTGCCAGTCGCAGTTTTTGTGTAAGTATGAACATTAGTTCTGAATCTGGAACAGGATTTTCCATTTGTAACGACAAGGATAAAATAGTCTGATATAAATCAATAAATGTTTGGTTTGGTCGTTGTTTTTTTTGATTATATACTTCGTCTTATCTCGAGATCTGTCCGTCTATCAGCAAATCTTTTAAATAGTTCCGTTTTAAGCAATGGCCAATCCAAATTCCCGTGCCTTTGGATGAAATCCCAATACCAGTCAGCCGCCGGTCCTTTAAGGAAATAGCTCATATCATTTGCAAGCTGTTGCAAATGAATGCAATTAGTCATTGCTTGATGCTCAACCATGCGTATAAATTTCTTTACTAGGGTTCCGGTTGGTGTGCCGTCGAATGAAATGGGCCACTTTGTAGGATCTCGTTGTAGAGGGTGAAATGATTGTTGGTTATATAGATTTTGATTAGATACAAAATAATTGGAAGAACTTACGGGTGGTTTAGGTTTTGTTTGGTCCAATGTGGGCAATTTTCTGGAGGAGACGTGCGAGGCTGGTCTCTCGCTAGTTTCATTTACTAATTTGGATGAACGCTTGGATGATGATTTATAGTTCACAACGTGCCGACGTTCGACTTAAAGAATGAACTGGTCCATTAAGCATGTTGTGCGTACCTTCGTTAGTTTGCAATTTTAGGCTTACTAATGGTGTAATTGACTCATCTAAATTACTTTCACTGTTTCCTTCATTGTACCGTTGATTGAGTATATTATAGATAGTATCACTGCGGAACACAACAACAACTTAAATTTTTTGTTTCATCTTTCACATGGCCAACGAAGAGCAAATCAATTTTGGTTTTGGTTTAAGAAGAACAAAGCCAGGTTTCAATAAAACAATGCAGCTAGAAAGGAATAAAAACAATTTTTGGTTTTTATTATACTAACACTAAACCAAAAAACATCATGCTTTATAAAAAAATCAAATGTTTTACTCTTTCTTTCACAAGCAATAAAGAAATATAAAATCAAATGTTTTACTCTTTCTTTCACAAGCATTAAAGAAATATAAAATCAAATGTTTTACTCTTTCACAAGCATTAAAGAAATATATATTTTTCCTTGAAGTTTTAAAAAAATTAAAAAATTAAATATTAACACGTTGAAGCTCAATTTACAATAGTTTGTTGTATAATATTTCACTAATATCGATATCCTAAGGAAAATGTATAAACCAATGCTTCAAGATGTTAAAAGCAAACGAAAAATAAAAACAATTGCATCACTTGATGTATTGTTTTTTTGTTCGTTTTCAGTAGCATCCTTTTTATTGTATGTATTCAGTTGTTTTTTTATCAAACGTGAGTCAGACAATTTAATTATTAATTGTTTTCTTTAATTATTACGAAAATGGAATATTGTTCATATTTCAACTGCAATAATAAGAAAGCCTACGGGACTCCACGGTTTTTAATTCCCCACGACAACCGGCGTGATATTTGGTTTAAAAATTCTGGCAACAAAAAACTATTTTCGCTTCCGAAAAATAAAAAAGTTTATTTATGTGCCGATCATTTTGATCCAAAATTTATAAACCAAAGTGCATTTAAAACCAGACTTAGTATGTTTGCCATTCCAAAACATTATATAGGTGGTAAAAGTGATGTTATGCCCCACAATACAATAATTAACCATAATTTTAATATATGTGATAATAACAAAAATCAAGTCCAAGAACAATATATTGACCATGAAACAGAAAGTGTTGTGCTAAAAGTTAATAAAGAAAATCATCCCAAAACGTTCTGCAATCCGTTTAAAAATTTAACACCAACAACAAATAATTTTATAAATGAATCTCAGTTTCCATTACCAGAAATTCTAAAAAGTAGTAGTTCTAATTTCAATTATTCCAATATTATTAATTATCAAGTTGTTGTGAAGTAAATTCACCAAAACCCCAAAATATCATTACAATCAACCTAAACACTAAATTATTACCCAGTTAAAATCCGAAAAGTTAATCATTCACAGAGAAGAATGACCTTAAACGTAAACATAAATAGAAAAATTCCAAACATGAATACACAACACAAGAAATAATTAGCAATGACCTAGAAATACACACATTACAAAATTATACATAAAATACATTTTATCGAAATTAGAAACCTCAAAACAATAAGATAATAACTTTATGAAATAAAATTATGTACATATGAATGACATTTAGTCAATGATAAAGCTTTCTCAATTATATAAATTCAAGCAAATAATTTACATATAATTAACATGACATTTAGGCGTTAAGAAAAGTCAATATGAAAATATTAATGGTATAATTCACATAACTGTAGGAGTTAGAACAACAAATTTATCGAGAAACACAAAATGCTTAGTAGTGATAAAAAGTAGTTTAACACAATGTATCAAATAACTTTAAACAATGGAAATTTATAAATTTATGAAAAGTGCAGACTTCGAAAATTGTAATAAGCATGCTGAAATAAGAGTAAATGACTTGAAAAGTGCAAACTTCGGTAAATGTAATAAACACGCTGAAATAAGAATAAATGACTTTTGTGATATTACAACAAAAGTTATATGTAGCAATATTGTTGTTAGTGTAAAACATTACACACCTTTTTAGTATATAAGCTAATGGAATTTTAACAAAATCATGAATTGTATTTTCTAAGCTCGTGAAGCAAACTTATCCAGAAACATTAAAATAATTGTAATTGTAATCTTCAACTTGTAAACCTAAATAATAAAGAAAAGAATAATAAACTCAAATCAGAAAAAGTAAAACCCAGCGTTTCCACAATATAAATCCAGGGAATAACCCAGCAACAAGATCCAGTCGAATTGTAAGTATTCCAGCTACTAACCATTACAACCAGGCCTTGATTCAAAGCCGACAAAAGAACATATAAGTGCTACGCACAAGTTTCATTTGTTGGTTATTGTCCAAGGTATCCGATTCGCTCTACTAATAACGTGCCTTATAGGCATTCTCCATCGAAACTAAAAGATTCATAATTCCGGTAATAGCCCCCACCAGTGGTAAGCTCGGGATTGTTGAATAGATTAGTGATTATTCAGTTCAATTCTGCAACTTAATGCAGACAATTCTAAGTTTCAATGATATATTAGTGCAATATTAGGTTAAGAGATATAAATTATAACACTTACGTGTTTATAAGATATATAACAAAGTGCCGACGGTTGAATTATTACTATCTCCAAAAAAGAAAAAAATTAAACCAAACCAAATTTTAAAAAATGAGACCCAATGTGTTTTAAATATATTGATGGCCGGCAAAAGTGATAGTGTCAAAACCTTTGTAAAAGTCCAAACCATTCACACGCCAAATTCTAAATGGGCTCCGGAAAAGAAAGATTTGTTTCTGAAATTTCATTATCGGTCGCCAAGTTTCTATAAATTTTTATTAAAAGAAGGGTTTACGCTACCGAGCCCTAGTACAATTATTCGGTGGTACAATACCATCGAATTTTCGACCGGAATTTCATTACAAATCCTAAAAATGCTAAAGGAGAAATTCAAAGACTCATCTGAACTTGAGAAACGCTGTGTGCTTGTATTTGATGAAATGAGTATCAAAACAGAATTGGAGTATAGTTCAAAAGAAGACATTATGTACGGTTTTAGTGACCTAGGTGAATTAGGTCGAGAAAGATCATTTTCGGAGTATGCTTTACTGTTTATGTTGAGAGGGCTAAATAAACCTTGGAAACAAGTAAGTTTTTATTTTTTATAACGATACACGTTTTATAAAATTTTTTGTTATTGAATATAGGTAATTGGGTATTATTGTGGCAGCGTTCGAGGAATTCAGCTATCAGAGATATTAAAATCAACGCTTGCTATTTTAATTCACAATGAAATAGACGTACACGCCGTAATTTGCGATCAAGGATCACCAAATAGGACAGCTTACAAGCAGCTAGGTGTAAATGTGTCTGAGCCATGTGTTACAATAATGAATAGAAAAACATTCTGTTTATACGACGTTGTACACCTATTTAAAAGTTTTCGAAATAACCTTTTGAAATCAAATTTTTTGATAGGACAGGATGAAGTGTCATGGTGTGTTTTAGTAAAGCTTTTTAATAGTGAAAATAATGTAATAAGATTTATGCATAAACTGACTGAGGCCCACATTAAGCCTGATTCATTTCAAAAAATGAGGGTGAAACTGGCAACAAAGTTTTCAGTCATCATGTATCAACAGCTATATATGCTGCAGCACACACAGAGTTGTTTAGCGCAAGCGAAAAACCAATAGCCCTTAGCACCGCAAATTTTTTTTTTTCAATTAAATAAATTATTTGACAATTTAACCAGCAAAACAAAATATTCGTCAAATCCAAATAACAATGCTTTATCTGAGGAAACAGAAGACATTTTGGAAAATTTAAAAGAATCAATTCAGTGGTTATCTACATGGAAGAAAATAAACGGCGCAGGTGAATACTGTTTCTCTGGTATGCAACAGAGTATTAATGGAATTTTGCAGCTTTGGGATGTAATTAAAACTACTGATCAAAAATACATTTTAACGGCTAATTTAAATTCCGATTGCTTAGAAAACACTATTTCGGTAATTAGGACTAATAGAGGATCTTACGAACGAAATCCATCAGCCCTTCGCCTGCATACAAATTTAAAAGAAATGTGTTTTTATCACATGATGACCTGCGACACTACTTCTTACAATCAGTCCGATGCACGCGTGTTATTAAATATGGAAGACGGAATTAAATACGGAAGAGATGGAAAAAAATAATAAAAATGAGCCTTTTTTTGTCAATATGAAGCTAATACCCCCTTAAAAGCAAATATTTAATTTGTATTTTTTTAATTCCAACTACAGGTATTGTACCTCTTCAACTCGGACCGCTGGATGAGAATCACGAGGAAACCAATTATTGCGAGTATGACGTCTCTGACTTCGAAGATGAAATTCAATTAGACGATGCAGAACCTGATCTTGAAGAAGAAAAAGAATTAAGTTCGGGCCAAACAATCAACAATATGTCAATGGCCTATTTTAGCGGATATATTGCACACGCTTGTCTAAACAAATTAAAATGTCCACGTTGCGAAAGTTTTATGACTTGCGAAAATGCTAATACATCCGCAGCTCACAATTTATTAATAGACTCACGTCAATTTGGAAGTAATATCAGTGGTGGTTTAAAAGTTCCTACTCTGAAATTTATAATTGTAACAAAAACAGTAGTCAACATTTTCACAGAAAATTTTGAAAAATTTTGTTTCATAAAAGATTTATTAAAAAATTTATTTGGAAGGTGTAAATCAATTAAAATTTCATGTACGGATGATCTACATAAAAACATTATAATCCAACATATTCTTAAAGTACTCATCCGAGCGAAAATTAAAATTATTAATTCCAAAGCAAAAAATTCTAAAAAAAATTGAAAAAATTTGATATCATCAACCATTTATAAATAGAAGTGATAATTAATACGAATATTGAATTGAAATTGAAATAAATCTGAATAATTAATAATTAATTTTGTTATAATTTTTCGTGTTTGTTTTATTAACGTTCTGCAAACTTGAAAATTTCAGATCATTCAAATAAAATATTAAATAATGAGTATCAACTGAGATTGTAACTAGCCCTGAAGTTGTGATTCCTTATAATCCTAACTTAAGAATTTAAACCAAATTTAATTTCAAAATTATTTAGAATTGATTTTATTATATGGTAAAATAATTAGTAGAAAGTAATTACTTTCAAAATTAAAACTAAAATTAAAAATAAAATTGTCAATATTTTATTAAAAAATTTAGGGTTGTTTAGGTTTTTGTTTATGTCAATGAACTTTTTCTAATATAATTAAATTGTGGAACGAAAGCAAATACAAAACAAACGAAAAAATTAAAACAAAACAATGAAAACCGAAAGATACATCCATTTACACTAATATTAATACAAATATTATAAAGAAAAAACTATTTTGCAGTTTCTAAGCTGCTAGAAGAGCTAAACTAGTTTCAAACAATTTTGTCTCTATCTATAAGCGACAGTGGAGACGTTACTCGATCGTAGCGGCGAAAATCTCGGTGGTATTATCTTAATGTATTCAATCAACGATTGTACTTATTAATAAACTCAATCAGTTGAGTGCATTTTTCTTGGAGCTCTTTGACCTCGTGTTACTACTGTGTAATATTCGATTCGATACAAGCGACTACGGATTTGAAGCAGTTTTGAAAGATAAATATCTAAACTTTCTTTTACGTTAACTTTTTTGATTTCTACAGTGTTTACAATTTCCGAATAAAGTTGTCTAAACTTCAATGAAATTTTGTAAACTTCACGTCTAGGATTTTCCGGGCAGAGGTCAATGGTCTATTGGGAGCTAGCACGATGTTCCTTTTCATCCTCTAAGCGCTTCAGTACAGTAGCGCATTTAAATTTCTAAGGGGATTATCCCCGTGGTCCACTACCGATTACCTATTGGTATCCGCTGATGCCACCTAGTTTCGTTACAGGTTGTCTAAATGAGATGCAGGAATATAAACGCAAACTAAAACTACAAATATTTATTTTTGAATTAAGTTGGAGGCTTATTGATGAAGTATGAAAAATGATATCACTCAAATAAGATAAGTATGAAAAATGATATCACTCAAATGTTCACCACGGCTGGATTTACAAACGTCGATACAATGGTCAAAATTGTTGATGACATTTTCCAATAGGGACGTTTCTATGCCATTTATCTCGGCAATGATATTGTTGTTTAGGTCTTTGATGATGGCTGGACTATCAACGTACACTTTGCTTTTCATAAATCCCTGTAAAATGTATTCTAATGGTGTTAAATAGCATAATCTTACAGGTCAATTCATATTTCCGCGATGCTAAATTAAGCGATTTTGGAAGAACCTTTGCATTTGTGTAGTGCTCTCGAATAACTTTAACACGGTGTATGTGAATATGACTCCATAGCGATAAATGGCAAACATTCAACTAACAAAATGACATGAAATGACAGAAAACAAACTTGGCGTCTTTGCAAAATTATATTTTATTTTCCTTTGTCTCATTTGGACAACCCTTTACTATTAATACCAGAATTTTCATTTATTTTAAAATGTGAGCGATTAAAGATAAAATTATTATTATTATTATTATTACGAAAGATACTTTTAATAGCAAAATACTTCGTTAGTTTATTTACTAAACGAACGAGAAAAGCTTTTTGGTATCGACAATCCCGTAATAATAATAAATAGTATTTTCAAAATAACAAAAAAATTTACTAAGTCATTTTCTTTCGAGGCAGACATAACAAGACAATTGCATTAAATTGAAGTTCATTTGCTGTTTAAGATGTAAAAAATGAAACTTCAAATCATTTTTAGCACCACCTAACGAAAATAAACAGGAGTGCTTAAAAAAATTAAATTATACCATGTTCACAGTCGTAAATGGTTTATTTTGTCTTTAAAGATCCGTTGAAAACGGATGATTCAAATTGTATTAAGTTCTTATATATGTTAGATATCGTATTTATTTTATATAAGCATTAGAACACGAACAAAAAATTTGAAAAAAGAAAATTTAAGTCGTTTTTTGTCTAGCTCTCCATGTAACATTAGTAATAAACGCCAAATAAATCGCAAGGACAGCATTATTTTCTATGCATACATTTCTTGTCAGCTCTATTTTTCGAATAGAAACCAAATTCTTCTCAAACACAGAAATTCAAGAACAAAATAAAACGATGCTATCTTAATAAATCATCAATAAAAATTTAATTAAAAGAATAAACTTCTTTTTTTGTGTCTATGTCTGTCTGTTGTAACAAATTGAAATGAACGAAATAATTGTTTGTTTTTGCTATGAATTGTGCTGGTGTTGTTTCTTTTAGTTTGTTAGAATTGTGTTAGACTATGAGGCAGAGGAAGGAGAAAAATAAAAAATGGGCAAGTCACAAATTTTTTTCTTGAATATAGACACAGTAAAACAAATGTAATTGAATGAAAATATTTATGTTCCATTTCCATAAATCTTTAAAGGATTACAGAAACATAAACATAATTTAATTGTTTTTATGTTCGGATGCTCTAGGGATTTAAAAGAGTTTTTTGTTTTTTTTGCAATTTTGATTGGAACATCTTATATACAATATAATAGAACAACTTTGGTTATTTTAATATTTTTTAATTCCAACAATTATTATTAACAAGGAAACATTTTTTCCATTAAAAAATATTAAAATAACGAAAGTTAGTTAGTTACATGTTCATAAGCGACAAAATTTACAAAACATTGGATATACACCACTATAACTTCTATGTTGTTCCTGTTCTTACTAGCACCGGATAAAAAAACACTTAACATGTCATTATACCAAATAATTAATTTAGATTGTAACAGACCCGAAGAGTCTGTTATCAGAATATTGCTGTAGTGTGTAGACCTTGGTACGGTCATGGGTATTACCAAGGCTACAGCAATCTTGATTTAACCGCTACATAAAAATCATAAAATTATTAACATAAGATCACGCCATTCCCAACCAAACTGGACTACCTCAGCTCTATTCCCATAATAAAAAAATTATCTCCACATTGTCCGTTTCGCCCGTACAAAAAACACATGCTCACAATAATTATAGAGAAATGAATGACTTTAAGAAAGGAAAAAAAAACAGTTCCACTAAATTACTCTAACAGCAAGAAAAACATATTCTGAGGTTATAATTTTCCAGAAAAAATTATAATAATAACAAAATGATAATAATGATAATAATAATAATACAATAATCAAAAAAACTTGCGGTTTGCTAAATACTCAATCGTATCACTGCTCAACGTCTTACTGCAATCACCTCGTGCACCCCAGAACTTAACGCCAACAACTCCACCAGCCAACCACACAACTTAATATGAACATGGAATCACAAATTTCACTACTGACGGTTTAATTCCATGCCACATTCATTCATCAATAAGTTGTGCTAACTTTTTTTTTTGTTTTGTTTTGAATTCACTGATTTTATGTTTTAATTGTTTCTATTATAGGTTGATATTATATCTTTATTATACCATACGTATTTGTTCGATTTGTTC
Organism: Tipula vernalis; assembly: GCA_958295665.1. Taxonomy (NCBI): domain Eukaryota; kingdom Metazoa; phylum Arthropoda; class Insecta; order Diptera; family Tipulidae; genus Tipula; species Tipula vernalis. Next base: position 224,779,129 of record OY282559.1, on the reverse strand, counting down.
GTTATTATTATATGTCTTATTTATTTATAGCGTTTTTTTTTAAAACTTACGACACTTTTTCATTCAATAGCTTATGGGATGTTTTATTTTTTTATTTTTAATGTTTATATATTTTTGATCAATAGTTATTATCAGTTATCTTTATCTCTAATTGATCAAGCGAAACATAGATCACACCACAAAAATATGGAACCAAAATAATTCTATACGGACAGGATTGTTTTGTTGGAAATAAAAACAACGGAAACCAGAAATTAATTTAATATTTTATAATTTTTTTTTTTTATTTGGTTTTCTTAGGAACTTTATAATATTTACTGTGGATAGTTCATTAACACAAAAAACTGTCTTGAAATAACTCACAGAATATGCAACAAAAAAACTGTTTTTCAAATCTTGAATAATTATTAACAAAATCACTAGACCAAAAAAAAAATAACACATGTATTTTCTTTTATTATTCATTCAGAAAACCGACCGCTATATTATCGATCCGTTGACCACAATTTATATCAAATTTTTTTGTTTTCACCAAAGTCTTTCAATTAATTTTAAATGAATATATCAACTAACAAAACAATATCAATAATTATTTAAAGTATAATATATAGAATCACAAGTATTAAGAAATAAATTAATTTTAACGCATTATGTATCCTATATCTATACTTGCTTATACTGCACCAAATACTAGAAACTGACCGCCCAACGACTGTAAGTTGTTCTCTTCCCGTAATCACAAAAAAAAAAAATCATATCAGCAGAAGTTATATGTATGGGGAGAGTAGGGGAACATATACACAGCACAAATATAAAGTAGTGTCAGACAGATAAGGCCGCTTACCGCGTGCAGCGAACATAGTTGATCGAAAACAGACAGTGACCATACTATGCGTCACACGTTTTTCACATGGAATTTAACTTACAAAAAAATTGTTTCCTTAAATAATATAAGCCGTATCATACACCGAACTCGTAATAATCTACACGTGAAATCACAAATTCCACATACAGCCAAATACCCTATTCTTGAAATCATTCTGAATATCTCCACCAATTTAAAATCGTGTGTTCCGTTTATAATTTGGTGATTATATTTTTGACATAATTTTACTTGAAACGCAAAAATGATACGATTGTTTATATGCAAATCAGGGTTGCGGAGTCCGAGCAAAAATGTTCGGCTCCGGCTCCGGAAATTTATAAACTTATTAACGACTCCGGCTCCAACTCTGACTCCAGCTCCTCACCCGACATCAAAAATATATCTTTCTATGTGTAAAGCAAATAGGGTTTCCCTTGACGTGAAACGCTGTTATTTATGTGCTGAAAAACTGTGGCTATTTGGCAAGCAGACAATAGCTGGACTATAGTGTCTCGGTGTTAATTTACAAAGGCCGTCGGCTCAATCCCAAGAGCCAATATTTTATTTTATTTTTATTTACTGCGGCGCTTTAACTGGGTTCTATTGATTTATTACCGATTGCAAGGTTACATGTTTGAAATTGGTCAGGTTCAATAAGTCCCTTTTAATTCTTCTTGATGTTTTTCTTTTCAATTTTTTGTTTGGTTTAACATCAGTAATTTTCCGTGAAATGTGATGACAAAATACTTAATTAGATTTACGCGCTAACCCGAATTTCTCGACTTTCTACGCATATCTCTTCATTCAGAAATGAAATTTCTCTTACAAAAATGACACAGGCGAAAACGAAAATGAACATTTCACCGCTGAACTTCATTTTGTGATGCGGAATTTAGCTAGCGAAATAGGAGTTTTCATATCAGAATACAGATGTCTCTAATTTTATCTCTACACATTTTTCACTTCATGTTTATCTTCCTGTGGCCCTATTCTGGCTATTCCCTGGGAATTGGGAATTGAACTATTTTAAAAGTATTCTAGCAGTTTGAAATTATTTTTTTCAAAATTATATTCTGGCGATTGGGAATTTTTAAAGTAGGGAAAAAATAATTCCATTTTATGTAAGTTTTGACGTTTATTTTTCCCAAATTTTTTTTTTGGGAATTAGAAGAAACTGGTTGTTTTGTGTATTTTTATTATTTTAGTTACAACGTAGTATCGGTAAAGTTTTTATTTTATATGTAGAAAATAAAATGTTTTAAATAATGGCGGCTGCATTATTTGAAATAACGTTTTTTTTCCATTGGATAATTCCCAATTACGCCAGAATACACTTTTGGGAATTGGGTAATAAAAAATTGGGAATTATTGAAGTTGGGAAATGTAGCAAAATATTTTTCCCAATTCCCAGTGAATAGCCAGAATAGGACCACTGCACGATAAATGTGAAGATAAATTTTGACAATTTCATTTGAGTTTTTGCGTTTTGAGGATCGAAATGAATTTTATTGTATAAAATACGTTGTCAGAGACAACATGAAGTTGTACGCACTAAAATAATTACGAAACTCGTCAAACTAAATTTTCACGTCAGATTTATATTCCTATATTTTTGGAGACCAGTGAAAATTGCATTTCACTTGAACAGCGTACTAGGCTTTAAAAAAGACGAAGATTTTTCGAGAAGAAACCCTAATTTCGGCTAGTCCGATTTTAAATTCAAATTTGAACTGAGCTAATGCATATACATATAAATAATTGGGCTACGTAAGCAAAAAAAATCCGAAGCCGGAGTCTGTCTATTCTACAAAGCTCCGGCTCCTTAAAAAATACGAAAATAAACATAAACTCCGCGACTCTAACTCCGGCTCCACTGCCCTGATGCGAATATATGGCTACGGACCATTTTTGTGGTTATGCCTGGTCCTAGTGTAACGAAACGAACCGTCTTTGTGAATGCACGCTTTTATCAGGTAGACTCAACCCAGCCGTCTTCAACAAATAGACTCATGGCTCATACAAACCATACGTGCAATAAAAAAAAAAAAAATATTAATAATAATATCCCTGTCAAATACAAAAGAGCCACCGTAGAGAACTCATCATCATCGTTTAAAAAAAAAACCTCACTCGATTATTTACTCTTACAAAAAAAATTTACATTTTTTCTATGGCGCGAAATATTCTGATCAGCAGAACATTTTATTACTGGTAATTTGTTCGAAGGCCTGCATTCAGAAGACGATGGTGTGAGTAGCTGCGCATTGGTTAATTATCGCCATTATCTCATGGATATTATTTCTAAAAATACAGAATCGATGGACAACAATTGTTTAATTTGTTTCGAAAATGTTTCTGATTTTAAAGCAACAATTCAATGTGCTTCTTGCAAGCGATTCGTACATAAAAATTGCTTAACAGATTTTAAAATTATAAAAAATGAATCTATGTTTTGTTCTTCACAGGATTAATTTGATTTGTGTTTAAACAATAAAAAATATTAAAATTAAAAAGTATTTTAATTATTTATCTTTCTAAGACACACACTTTATAATACATGTGTAAGGCCGATATTACACTATCGTATTTCTACAACATAGAAATAATTTAGTATTTTTATAACATTTTGCTTATTACTCTGCACCAAACATTTTAGTGATCTTCCACAGTTGGGTCAAATTTCCAGTAAACGTGGAAAATATTGGAGAAAAATGTGTGTATACTTGAGCGGCAGCAATATCTGGCATTACTTTTGTGGATCTTAAATGAAAAAGACAAAAGAAACTGAAGCTGGATGAAACCTTGGCACAAAACTCCACAAAAAAGGGTTAAACAAAATTGTCAAACAATTCCTAGTTTCCATATTCCATTACATTTTTTGGTAATTCCCCATTCGCCAATCTTTTCTTTCGTCCATTTTAAGCAGCTGTCAGACAAATATTGTAAAATTTAGCTTCATGAAGCCGAACTATCATAAAAAAAAAATACTACAACAGAAAAATATTTTAATATATCCTTATTAGAATATCACATTAAATATTAAATTATTTCTAAGATGAAGAAATATTATAGTGTAATATCGGCATAATAAATTTTTATAAAGTAAGTAAAAATGGTTAAACATTCAATACAGACGAACCAAACAGAAGGAAACTATTTATAAATATGATTACTACACATAAACACTCTAATCCCCTGCTTTTTTCAAAAGAATATAGAGCATTTTGGTGGCCGCTTCCTACATATATTCGATGTATCATAAGAGATTATGTCAAACATGGTTGTCCTAAATACCCTAATCCCCTACTTTTTTCAAAAGTGAAATAATTTTCGAATAGATAAGACCTTACGACAACTTAGAATATAGGGTAATTTGGTGGCCGCTTCCTAGGATTTTCTCAAGAAAATTCGGAAAATCATTTATACATATGTTCGATGTATCATAAGAGATTATGTCAAACATGGTTGTCCTAAATTCCCTAATCCCCTACTTTTTTCAAAAGTGAAATATTTTTCGAATAGATAAGACCTTACGACAAATTGGAATATAGAGCATTTTGGTGGCCGCTTCCTAGGATTTTCACAAGAAAATTCGCAAACAAACACGATTAAACACGGGTTTTCTGCCAGTTCCTCAGTTTTTTGAAAATGATCTGATTTTATACATTCACCATCAATATGATGTATCGCGCCATAGAAAAAATCTAAATTTGTTTTGTAAGAGTAAATAATCTTAAGCATAATTTTTACTGTTTCAATATGATTTAAATAAATTCGTAATAATGAAACTTTTACACCAACACATTTAAAAAACTTAGGACATACTTAGGACAACTTAAGGCAACTTAGGACAAATTTCACGTATGTCTCGTGATGATGACCGAATAATATCGGTTAACCTAAATCTTAGGAAAAAAAACGTTAGGATAATTGACCACGACAATACCATTCACTTCACGATTCACTTTTATACCAAAAGACCACACAAACCATCGGTTTAAAGATATAACCGTGTAACTGTCTGTGAACACACCACTGAACATTGAACAAATTTGTACACTGCCGAAAACTTGATCTCTATATATATATTTGTAAATATATATTTTTTTCTTATTTGTATTACTATACTAATAATAATTTATAATAACTAACTCATAGACGACACTTAGAAAACTATTAAATAAATTTTCAATGCCGGCACCGACAACTGGATACAGAAATCTCTATTTCCTTTCTATTTTCTGTGTATCCGATATTTTGGAATCTGACACGTCTGACCACCAAAATCCCACCCGGCTATCTATCGACGCGGTTGGCTTCACACCACCAATAATTTGTTGGGATTATCTTTTTTTCTCTCCCAAGATGTCTACGCCAAACAAAAAAAAAATATTGCTTTAAATTTATACGCTCTATTCACGACCGTTTTAAAATAACTTTTTTATGTTTATAGATCATGTCAAACTGTCAAGAAAATACTACTTTCGCAAACAGTGCCATCTGTTAGAAAACATGACCTTCCAGATGATGCCACTAGTTGTCACTACTAATAAAATAGAAAGCAGTCTTGAAGCTAGATGCCACTACCACTGATAATTTTTCTTATGTCGAATTCTCTTTACCCAAAAACATCAGAAAAAAAAAAAATTGATGTATGTATGAACATCGAAAACGGTTTCCTTTTCTCCAAAAAATAACATAAATGTTATGAAATGCACATTTTTTCATAAATTTCTACTCTGCTACTTACACTAACAAAGAGTAGAAACGCCAATTTAAAGTTGTCAATTAATTGTCATTATATAGAGTTTTTTGCATTTTAGTAACCGTTTCTTGGCTACTATTTATTTTTCTATATGTATTTGCTATAGAAGCCGTAGAATATGACTTTATACGTTTCTAAATATCTGGAAATATTGTTACTTCCACAAGTTCAACTTCATTTTCTAAACGTGAAATGCGTTATTATTACCAATACAAACACAAAACAACATCAAAGTATTTCATGTACTTTTCACACCAAAAAAAATTAGATTGATTTGAAAAAGCGAAAAGAATTCGACATTAGAATGAACATTATAATGCTGTCAAATTATTTTATAAAGGTGTTTTTTGACTATGTGAGTGTTTTTTACGATTTAATAAATTATTAATAATCGTAGAGTAAACGTTTTGTTCCAGTTAAATTCCTTTTTAATATTTTCCAAAATAATTTAAAAACAATTTTATTTTGTTTAAATTATTTATAATTATTTGTTAATATAATAATGTATAACATTATTAATTCTTAGTTTATCGGTTGTGTCTTTGAATTTTTGTACTTGAAAAAGAAAGGTACCATACGTATGAATGAAGGAGTTTACCATAGGTGTCGTTTAGTGCTGCCATCTTTTGGAAAGCGTCAAGTAGTTTCGTTCTACTTTAGTAGCGACAACTAGTGGCAAATGTATTTACCATTTTGCTACTTTCGCTCGGGAAGCATGATCTATAAACATACCTTATACATTGTTTCTTTTCGTCAATAGAAAAAAAAATAACATTAATGCCAATAGGCCAATAAATATTTAAATATCAAATAAATTATTGCAAACAGATATATTAAATAATGATGATGCGCTGCATTAAACGGCTCGAATCGAATTTGCCGTCGATAATACTAGAAGTTTAAACAATACGCGAAGTTGGCTCGGCCGGAGAATACAAAAAAAAATTAACGGTATTCTCCGATCAACATTTTTTACGCAGATGGAAAAAAACAACTACCCCTCATTTATCTGTTCATTATTGTGTTATATAAGTGATAAACATAAACATGCCTCACTGCTAATAAGCAGTAATCATCATTTAGGTAAAAGATATGCTTTGGATAAAAATAATGTATTTCATTTTGGATATTTAAAAAATGACCCTTACAATACAAAGATTTGATGTAATAAAACACAATATTTTGGTTTTGTCACTTTCTTAATGTGATATTTATTTTTATTTGAAATTTAGATTACGATGGTTTCGGATATTACTCCTTTATCAAATTTCAAACAAACACTAACTAAAATTATGCTAAAAACAGCTTTTATACCGTATTTTTTGTGCCTATGTACCTTGTGAATCTTATTTCCCCTTTATTTTATTTTTTCTTCTTAAAGGGGTGGTACCACCTTTTTTTTTCGAATATACCATTTGGTGTGTGTTTATGATTAAAAATAGAAGAATTTTTTGTTGACCATCTGGTGTGTATGTGTATGTGCAAAATGATATTTATTACGGATTTACAATGAGGTCGTAAATTTTGTTGCGGCCAATTTCTTCGTTTAGTAAAAATGGGTTATATCGTTTCTTGTATATTTCCAGTTCTTCTAATCTGTTCACTAGTAATCTTTTTGTATTCGTCAGTGTAATTATGTTTTCTATAGTCAAGTTTTGTGCTTATTTCGAGTCGATTTTTGGTTTTCCGATTTCTTTTAAATGTTCTGTAAACCTAACCTTAAAATTCCTGCTAGTTACATGTATTCTTACAGATCCCTGTGTTTATTGGTGTATTTATGTTACATTGTTGGAGTCGATTGTGACAGAATTTAATTTCTTTGAATCGAGAAATATCTTCGACTTTCCATTAGGTTTCCTTACCATGACTATCCGCGAAGTCCAAGCACTAGTGCTTTCCTCTATCACCTAATTGGAGCATTCTATCTAATTCTTCATACTTAAATTGATCGTGTCTAACCGGCATCTATCACATGTTCAAAAACGTCCGTTTTTTCCAATCCGTTAACTTCAAAAGAGGTAAACATGGATTTAATGTGTTCCAACGTGGAGCTTTCACATTCACTTAACTGGTGTTGATTAGGTTTAGCTACTACATTTGATAATCCACTTACTATTCTTGGAGCGAGACCAAACTTTGACGGTTAGAGAGCGGTTTCAAAACTCGGTACTACAAAAAATTTCATAACTTTTGATATTCCATTATATACGACGGGTACTTCGACAAATATTAACAGTTCATTTGGTGTTCCATCTGCGGTTTTGATCGGTGTCTTACTTTTATAACGGTTAAGCCTGGTTTATGTAAAAAGGATATAGCGTCTTTCGCTAGGATACTTATGGAAGCGCCACTATCTAATAAGCCTGTTATTGGTGTTCCATTTATTCGAATCTCTGCATGGGGTCGCGGATCTTGCATTCTAAAAAATGTTGTACTATACATATCTTGTGGATACATTTGCGCGTTTCGAATAGAGTTTAGGTCGATCTTTATTTTTCAATGTTCCGTCTGATGAAATACTTTTAATATGACTCAAAACTGACACTGGATCAGTTTGGATGCTGATATCCGCTACTGGTGTTCTAGTGGTTGAACAGCTCGACAAATTAGGGGAAATCGTCGGATATTGTTGAGAAAATTTTATGGGTTTTCGGTTAAAGCCGATAGGGTGACTTTTAGAGGCACATATGCTAGGTCCGAACGCGTTATCCCTGGATATACTAGGCCCGAACGAGTTATCCCAGGATATACTATGCTAGGCTTTGGATTTGGTCCATAACCGTTCGTATTGCTAGCACACGATCCTAAGTTGTTCAATCGTACTAAACTGCATTTGTAATGTAACTGTTTGAAGCGCCGGATGCATATACTCTCTGAGGATTTCGGTTTCCGTGAACCGATCGCTCAGTCTACCGTTCAAGGCTTGGATATCTAATGAATATTTATTGAAGGAACTAAGGTTTTGCTTGTTTCTCTCAATGAATCACCTTTCCTCTTTTTCAGTTTCATGGCTTGAAAATCTGGATAAAAAAGCATTTCGCTTGCCTTAATGCGTCAGTATGCTCCCTAGTATAAGCCCACAACCATTTTTCCGCTGCATCTGTCACAAAACTATGTATTATCGCTGGTAATATACTTGGTGGATATCCATCACGTTAAGCGAAGGTGTCTAGACGAAATATGAAGTCATGAACATCCAGTCCAAGCGGGATATCGATCTTGGAGGAAAATAATATTTTATTTCACTATAAGGAGCTACTTATTCTCAAGCAAAAAACATAATAATAATAAATAAATATTTTGATTAAACTGTTCAGAATCATCACTTAAAAAATAAATATTAATTAGATTGAAATAAAATTTAGAATTAAAAATTAGCTTAACTTTTGGTGCATCCTTTGAGATGCACACCTTCATAAATGATAACAATTGTAATTTTTCTTGATTTGATTTACGTAAATAGCATATGTGTATTGTAAATATTAAATGACAGTCGATAATGATTCATTCAATTTGACATTAAGGTGGTTGTGTAGCAACCTTTATTATCGACTTTTATTTGTATTATTATTATTATTATTATTATTTTGTATAAAGTATAACACTTAATTTTACCACCATCTATTGTTTAATAGATGATTAACTGTTGAGACTCGAAACTGAGTTGAATTGATGTGCTAAACTTACTGTGTTTCGAATTCGAATTTCGAAACTCATTAGTGAAGTAATCCGTTTTTTTTATGTTTATTGGATTTTTTCTCGAGGTGAAAAGTAAAAATGGAGTAAAGCGAGTAGGCATAGAGAGCAAAACAACGAAGAAAAAAGGGCGAAGAAAAAGAACCGTACGAGAAAAAATACATTATATTTTGTAATTTTCTGAATTTCTTAACTTTATTAGTATTTTCAACTTTATTTAACTTTGTAATTTAGTTGGAGTTTATTTAAACCTAATAAATAAAATTGTGTTGAAGAAGTGTAAGAATAGTAACAAAACGGTGTGTGACTTTTGTTTTCCGGGGGCGCGTGGTTTTGCTCAGCCGAGTTGCATAGGCGATTTGAGTATCAAAGCAACAATTAACTTTGCTCAGCGTTTAGTATAAAATTGCCGCGGATTTATTTTTATTTGTATTTCGCGCATCTACTAAGTTTATTACAAAATAAAATGGCTCGGTCACTTTCCTTGAGACACAAGAGCCGTGAACAACGTTTTTAAAAAGAAGAATGAAACAATTTTGTTGCAATAAATAAATATATTTTTTTTGGTTGAATTTATAACGTTTATAACGTTATAACGTTTATAACGTTATCAAAGCGATTATAAATTCAACGTTTAAACAAATTGTTTCAATATTAAAGCAATTATTCTGTTCCTCAATTTATTGGAAATTTGAAAATACGGATCCGCACATTTTATGGTCCTTCGAGCCGGATACCGAATCTGAAAGGAGAAAATTTCCATTGGAGCATTATCGTGGACAAGCACGTGGAATCATCACTGGAAAATCAGAGACTTAAGTATAATTCTTTATTGTTTATTTGAACGGAAATAAACATTTAGTGTAGTGAAGAATAAAAGTGAAATCATTGAAGTGCCTAAAAATTAAAGTGTAATTTTTCTTTTGCCTTCCACTTTAAACTACATTGTTCCGCCATTATTTCCTTTCGTCACGTGCTTTAAATCCCATATAAATCGAATAGACTCATTGTTTCCATTTTCAAAAGTTCGTTCATAGTTTAAATTGGTTCACATATTCCAAATGGAGAATCTAAAAAGGAAAAGAGATTATGTTAAAGCTCAAATAGATAAGCAGTTTAAGTTTGCACAAGAAGTCGATGCTTCTGTTGAATACGACGAAACAAAATTGCGCTTAGATAGAGTCAATGAGCTATATAAGGAATTTATTGAGATCGAAAATAAAATGTTAGAAAAGGTTGCTGCAATTGAAAGCGACCTAGATGCAGTAGACGAGCAATATTATTTTATAGTGCCAAAATTACAAGGTCTACTCCGATCTAAGGCTAACAATTTTCGTGCTGTTAATTTCGATCAAACGCTTAACAACACGCAAGCATGCGGTTCGGAAGTTAAGCTACCACGCACTACTATTCCGCCATTTGATGGAGATTACCGTGAATGGCAATCATTCCATGACCTATATGTAACGACTATACATGAGAACACCTCATTATCCGCGGGGCAGAAGTTCCAGTATCTGAAGGGACTTCTTAAAGGAGAAGCGAGTGCGTTGGTTAGACATTTCCTAATAAATGATTCGAATTACTTGGAGGCATTTCAAAGGTTATGTAAGCGGTATGATAAGAAACGTTACATAGTGAACTCATTCATACAAACTTATTTAGATCAGCCTAATTTCAATAAAGCAACTTCTACCAATCTCTCGTTTACACGATACCTGTGATGAGGTCATACGAGGGTTAAAGGCATTAGGGACCCGCGCAGAAGGCAGAGATCCTTGGCTAATTTTTATAGCATTGCAAAGGGTGGACGAAGAAACAAGGCAAAGTTGGTTGTTACAAACCGCCGATGAGGACTTTCCATCTTTTCAGCAGTTTTTGGATTTTTTGGGCAAGCGGATGGATTCTCTACAAGGAATGAAAGTAGAAGTTAAACGTTCACCTCAAGGGAAATTATTTTCACCGCAAACGAAAGTGATGCATGCTGCAGGAGAAAACTGCTCATTTTGTAAGAAAGATTATCATAATTTAATGGAATGCAAGGGTTTCTTAGAGGCAAATATACTAACACGTAGAGATTTCATAAAAAATAGTCATAGATGCTTTAATTGTCTTAGCCCAACGCATCCAGTTTACCAATGCAAGTCAAAGAGACGGTGTAACAAATGCCAGAAGAAACATCATGCTTTTCTACACCAGGACGAAGCCAAATCTCCACCATCAACGACAGGGCAAGCCCCAACAGAAACTACGACGATGATCACTAAATCCATTACCTCAGTCATCCTGCCAACTGCACAAGTTCTTATAAAGGATAAGTTTGGAGAATGGAAAAAATGCAGAGTATTACTCGATTCTGGGTCACAAACATCATTTGCATCTGAAGAATGTGTTCACCGATTGGGTTTACATAGAATCAATGCTCGCATTTCCATTAGGGGTTTAAATGATATGAATTCAGGAGTATCCAGAGGTCTAACTATAATAAAGGTAAAATCAATGATTGATTACTCCTATGAAATCGAAACGGAAGTCCTGATAGTGCCAAAAATCACCTCATATCAAATTAATTCTAATTTTAATCTAACAGATTTACAAGAATTTAGAAATTTGCAGTTGGCGGATCCAGGGTTTTGCCAGTCGGGAAGAATCGACATTTTATTAGGCAGTGATCATCTCTTTGAGGTTATTTGTGATGGAAGAAAAAGAATGTTAAATAGCCGTTTAATAGCGCAAAATACAAAGTTTGGTTGGATAATAGCTGGGACACCAATTCAAAGGGAACGTGGTTACGAAGCCCCAGTTAATCTGCAACTAAACATCGATGCAACATTAAAGAGATTTTGGGAAACAGAAGAGATGAGAGAGGCCTCACCAGTATCTGAAGAGGAGCAAATCTGCCTAAACCACTATCAGGAAACGGTCGGAAGAGCAGAGGACGGTAGATACATAGTGCGTTTACCGTTCAGGAGGACTAACTCCAAGATTGGCAACTCAAAGGCTATGGCGATAAAACGATTTTATAATTTGGAAAATCGTTTTAATAGAGATGCGTTATTCCACGAATCCTATAAGGAATTCATGAAGGAATACAAGGAATTAAGACATATGGAACTCGGCAGCTTCGCGAATATTGATGGATATTATTTACCTCACCATGGAGTAGTGAAGATGAGTAGCAGTACTACGAAGTTGCGGGTCGTCTTCGACGCCTCCGCTAAGACTACTAATGGTATATCATTGAATGACGAGTTGGCTGTGGGTCCAACCCTCCAACCGACCTTGTTTGAACTTCTATTGAGATTTCGCAGACACAAAATTATATTTATTGCGGATATTGAGAAGATGTTCCGTCAAATTTGGGTACATCCGGAAGATACGAAACATCAATGAATCATTTGGCGGAACTCAAACAAGGAACAGCTACAGTCGTTCAATCTTTTAACGGTAACTTACGGAACGGCAAGTGCACCATTTTTAGCGGTCCGAACACTAGTACAACTTGCTTCAGATTACGAGAAGGAGTATCCGAGGGCGTCAGAAATCATCAGGAGAGATTTTTACATGGACGACTTAATTTCAGGTGCCAGTTCCGAAGAAGAAGCAAAGAAAGTGGTATTAGACGTGATCACGGTCTTAAATAAAGGCGGATTTAAACTGATAAAGTGTTGGAAACGATTCCAGTATTTAATAGGCAATCCTCAGTCATTAGCTTCGAAGAAGAATCTCAACCTGTGTCTGTACTTGGTTTAAGATATGGTCCAAATAAAGACACATTCTGTTTTAAGGTGAAACTTAACGATTGTAAAATGACAAAAAGAAGCATGTTGTCGGAGTCAGCTAAGGTCTTTGATCCAATGGGGTGGTTAACCCTTGTTACAATAAAAATAAAAATTCTTTTTCAACAGTTATGGTTGGCCAAGTTAGACTGGGATGATCAATTACCGCCTGGAATTCAACAAGAGTGGACATCAATACGCCAGGAAATGTGTAATTTAGAACACATTGCCATCAAAAGATGGTTGTTTAACGAGGACAAGGTGGTTGAACTAAACGGGTTTGCAGATGCTTCGGAAGATGCTTATGCCGCAGTAATTTATAGCAGAGTGCTAATACCCAATGGTTTCAAAACAAATATAGTCAGCGCCAAAACAAAGGTTGCGCCTATAAACACAATTAGTATTCCGAGACTGGAGTTATGCGCAGCATAACTGGGCCTGCTTTACTAATTTCAATATTGAATCACCGGTTTTTTATATTAAGATGCAAGGATGCAGTGAAGAGAGTAATTGGTCGATGTATGAAATGTTCACGTCTAAAGGCTTCTCAACAGCAGCAGTTAATGGGACAGCTTCCAGAAGCGCGAGTAACATTCGAAAGAGCCTTCTTAAATACAGGAGTAGATTATGCGGGACCAATCACCACAAGAGTGTCCAAGCTTCGTGGTGCCAAACGTATAAAATGTTATATCGCTCTATTTGTTTGCACGGCTACGAAGGCGTTACATTTGGAATTGGTGTCCGATATGTCAACCGAAGCTTTCATAGCAGCATTGAAACGCTTTCAGGCAAGACGAGGCATTTGCGCTAATATTTATAGCGACAACGGTTCTAATTTCATTGGAGCTAACAATGAACTCCAGAGAGTATGGAAAAGTATTTTTAGTGATGACAGATTAATGACGTATGCAAACGACTAAAACATCAAATGGCATTTTAACCTACCAACGGGCAGGCATTTTGGAGGATTGTGGGAGGCAAGCGTGAAATCAACCAAGTTTCACTTGAAAAGAGTAATCGGGGAATCATTATTAACTTTTGAAGAAATGACTACCCTATTAACTCAAATTGAGGGAATTTTAAACTCTCGGCCTTTATGTGAGATAACCAAAGACCAGATAGATCCTCTTACACCAAGCCATTTCCTTATTGGCCATCCTATTACTTTAATGCCCGAAGAAAATTTGATGTACCTGAAAACAAATAAATTATCACGGTGGCAACATATTCAACAGATGATGCAGCACTTTTGGCAAAGATGGCACAGAGAATATTTACTTACAATGCAACAACGCCAGAAGTGGACAATTCCAATCAGCAACTGTAATGTTGACGATCTAGTTGTGGTTATGGAGAAAGATATTCACCCAACGAAATGGCTATTAGGCAGAATTTTAAAATTATATCCAGGACGAGACGGGATGGTTCGAGTAGTCGATGTCAAAACCAAACAAGGCACCATTAAACGACCGATCAACAAGCTTTGCAGATTACCATCTGGCTCAGTTGAGCCAACGGGCGCGGGATGTTCAGAATCATCACTTAAAAAATAAATATTAATTAGATTGAAATAAAATTTAGAATTAAAAATTAGCTTAACTTTTGGTGCATCCTGTGAGATGCACACCTTCATAAATGATAACAATTGTAATTTTTCTTGATTTGATTTACGTAAATAACATATGTGTATTGTAAATATTAAATGACAGTCGATAATGATTCATTCAATTTGACATTAAGGTGGTTGTGTAGCAACCTTTATTATCGACTTTTATTTGTATTATTATTATTATTATTATTATTATTATTTTGTATAAAGTATAACACTTAATTTTACCACCATCTATTGTTTAATAGATGATTAACTGTTGAGACTCGAAACTGAGTTGAATTGATGTGCTAAACTTACTGTGTTTCGAATTCGAATTTCGAAACTCATTAGTGAAGTAATCCGTTTTTTTATGTTTATTGGATTTTTTCTCGAGGTGAAAAGTAAAAATGGAGTAAAGCGAGTAGGCATAGAGAGCAAAACAACGAAGAAAAAAGGGCGAAGAAAAAGAACCGTACGAGAAAAAATACATTATATTTTGTAATTTTCTGAATTTCTTAACTTTATTAGTATTTTGAACTTTATTTAACTTTGTAATTTAGTTGGAGTTTATTTAAACCTAATAAATAAAATTGTGTTGAAGAAGTGTAAGAATAGTAACAAAACGGTGTGTGACTTTTGTTTTTCGGGGGCGCGTGGTTTTGCTCAGCCGAGTTGCATAGGCGATTTGAGTATCAAAGCAACATTTTACAAAATATAATAAAAGTGTTATAAAGTAAAATTGTTTAAATGAAATAAAAAACAATAAATTCATTATGGGCGAGAATAATAAATTACAATATTCTACGCAAAAATTACGCTCACCACGTGCCACAACGGTACATTTTGATTCAAAAAGCTGCGCATTATGTACATAACTGGATAATGAGGAAATGGTTCAATGTGACTAATGTAAAACATGGCATCATTTTGATTGTGTAGGCGTTACATCGAGCATAAACGAGGTGCCACATTGGTACTGTCCAGCCTGTGTAAAGAATGGAGTTGGTAAATCACATGACTCAGGCAGCAACAAGTCAAAAACAGTTGGGAGTGTGAATATAACAGTAAACGATTTGGAGGTTAAATCACAAAATTCACGAACATCAAAACGTGATAGTAAAATATCGAGGAAAAGGACGTTAGTACTGTCCTGTTTAGAGGAACGACGAGCACTGGAGGAATTACGTGCAAATGAGGAGAAGAAAATTCTCGAAGAAAGAATGCGAGGATTAAATAAGCAGCGGGAACGTGACAAGTATTATTTAGAGGAAAAGCAAAGGTTTTTGGAATTTTCAGACCGGTGTAGCAGCATTACGGACGAAGAAAGTCTAAAACATAGAGTGCAACGATGGGTTAACTCAGGAGAACAGGCTAATGAGGTGCAAGGTGTAGACAATAACAAAATGGTGTCTTCAGCCGATGATAAGACAAACAAAAATTTCGGGTCTATTCGAGAGGCGCAGCCAAGATTAGAGAAGTTGCAACCTATCCAACAAAAGAATGCTGAGATAGAACCGTATAGGTATGAAGAGCGGCTACAATCCCAATTTAAGGCGGTAGAACCGAACTATTCTACAAACAGGTGCGATGGTGAAACAGTTCATTGGCGTAACGCAAGCAAATTAAATCGAGAATCTGCTGATTATAAACAAGTGGGGTTTCCAGATCAGGTGTCAAGAGGAATTTACTTTAATCCAAATTCAGTAAATAATCAAGGCCAAATAACCAGCTGTGATCCAGATTATGTTAAAGTGAATCAGCAGAAATCGGCTTACCATTTAAAGTCCGATAATCAACAGCAGCAATACTCGTCGTCATCCAGGAAAAGTGCGAACAAGTCAATACAATATCTGAACAGCTGTCCGAACAATCCAAATATAAGTAAGACAGACTGGGACGATCAACCTGAAATGACAATGAGGCAGGTGACTATGAGGCAGGTCATTTTAAAGGAGCTGCCATTATTCTCCGGTAGTCCGTCGGAGTGGCCTATGTTCATATCAACGTATACACGCACTACACAACTATGTGGGCTGACTGATGACGAAAATTTGGAACGTTTAAAAAAATGCCTACGGGGTGACGCAAGGGATGTGGTGAAGGCCTATTTATACTTTCCACATAACGTACCTCAAATTTTAAAAACGTTGAAAATGCTTTTTGGACAATCTGACGTCGTGCTTGACTTGATGATAACGCAGATTGAATGCAAATTCAACACCTATGTGCAACAGCAATAGCCTGCCAGAATGAGGAACATCTGAACAACCTAACACTTATGCGAAAGGTCGTTCATAAATTACCGGCTCAACTAAAATTGCAATGGGCCGAATTTAAAGCAAAGTTGCCATCGGTCAACCTACATACGTTTGGCGATTGGTTGGGCTCAAAGGCGGAAATGGCAAGCACAGTAGTAACAATGTCTTCAGCACAAATGCAAAGGTTTGACAGAACGGAAAAAAGGCAGGAAAATCAGAATAAACAAAAATATGTCAATACCATCCAGGTGGAATCTAATGTTGCGAAAGATGGCCAGTTCAAGTTCGAGAAGGCGGTAGATGAAGACGAAACATGTAAAATAGTTAAAGCAGCCGATAATAATCAAACGTGCGTTCTCAAATGTGAATCTGTACACCTACTGGCGGAATGTCCCAAATTTAAAAAGATGAAAGGCACTGAGAGGTGGAAGACAATATTAGCAAATGGTCTGTGTAGAAAGTGCTTTAGAAGACATCGGTTTTGGACATGCAAACTTGATGTAAAATGTGAGATAGATGGATGTAAGGGAAGCCATCACCAATTGTTGCATAATGCCGTGGTAAACAAAAACAACAATTCATCAAATAAGGTTACTGCGGAATCAACAGGCGTGGTTGGGATTCATCAACAGTCACAAATAAGCAAACTGCTGTTTCGAATAGTACCGGTGGACGAGGGTTCCAGTGTGACTCTGCTAGACGAGGAAGTGGCGAACAAGTTGAAGCTCGATGGCCCACAAAGGAGTTTGGAGCTAAAATGGACGGGAAGTACAACCCGGAGAGAAAAGCGCAGTCGTCTAGTGGAGCTGGAGATTTCGGGTGTTTCGAACAATGACGTATACAAAATATCGGACGTCTACACGGTTCCACGCCTCGATCTTCCAGAGCAAACAATGAAAATTGACAATAACACTACCAAGTTCAGTCACCTACGAAGTATACCGTTTGTTTGCTACGAAAACGCTAGACCCAGAATCCTAATTGGGTTACAACACTTGCACTTAGCAGTGCCACTGCAGATTCGAGAAGGTCATATAGGGGAGCCAATCGCTGCCAAAACACGTTTAGGATGGGCAATTTTTGGCAAACTAAATCAAACCCAAACTGGGTCCAGCGACGAGCATTCGGTGTTACATATCTCAAGCCAATTCGATGAGAAATGTATCCAGCCTTCAATTCTGGAAAAGCGATTACATAACGCGGATGACGATCTGCATGACAAGGTGAAAGAATTCTTCTCGTTAGAAAATTTCGGCGTTAAAGTCCCAGAGAAATTGATAGAATCAAAAGAGGATGAACGTGCCAGAGAAATTATGGAGAGAACTACACAAAAGTTCGGTAATCATTATGAAACTGGTTTATTATGGCGGAGCGATAGCGTTACATTTCCAAACAGCTATCCTATGGCGGCGCGACGACTAGCTTGTTTGGAAAGGAAACTGGAGAAAGAACCTACTTTAAATGAGACAATCAAAAAGAGGCTAAAGGATTACGAGAAAAAGGGGTTTGTGCGGAAATTAAGCAAGAACGAAGCTATGGTGGTGGACGAGCGAACGTGGTACTTGCCTATATTTACAGTAACCAATCCGAATAAGCCAGGGAGGATTCGTTTGGTATGGGATGCAGCAGCAGAAGTAAACGGAACATCGTTAAATTCCGTTTTGCTCAAAGGGCCGGATTTATTAATTCCACTGCCGCACATCATAATGAGATTTCGTCAACGACCCGTTGCGTTAACGGGTGACATAAAAGAAATGTTCCATCAAATTAAAATATTAGAGAAAGATCAAAGGTCGCAACGGTTCCTCTGGCGCGACGGAAGAAAGGAGCAACAACCGGAGGTATATGTCATGAGAGTAATGACATTTGGGGCATCATGCTCGCCGAGCTCAGCGCAATTCGTAAAAAACCTCAACGCAATGAGGTTCCAGGAAGAAAGCCCGGAAGCGTCAGCAGCGATCTGTCATAACCACTATGTAGATGACTGGCTCGACAGTTTCTCGTCAGAAGAAGAGGCCATAAGAGTTGCTAAAGAAGTGATTCGAATCCACTCACTCGGCGGGTTTGAAATAAGGAATTTCGTTTCAAACTCCAGGCGAGTAACAAGGGAGCTGGGAGAATCAGAGCAATTACAGGGCAAGAGTTTAAATATAAGCGGAGAATCTGACGATGCAAAAGTGCTCGGAATGTGGTGGTCAGTAGCCGACGATACGTTCTACTATCGGGTAAATTTAAATCGAGTCGATGGTGAAATCATGAATGGGACAAGAAAACCAACAAAACGTGAAGTTCTTCGAACTTTAATGATGGGTTTTGATCCACTTGGATTGATAGCCCATATCCTCGTGTATGTGAAGATTCTCCTTCAAGATATATGGAGAACAGCAATCAAATGGGATGACCCGATCACCGATGAGCAGGAAGTTAGATGGAAACGCTGGACTAACGTATTGCCAGAACTAAGGAAGCTAAAAATACCAAGGTGCTACATCAGGACGGGATTTAAATCACTTGAACTCCACGTGTTTGTCGACGCCAGTGAGGCTGCGTATGCAGCTGCAGCATACTTTCGTGTCGAATATGAGGATGGTGCTCAATGCGTGTTGGTTGGTGCAAAAACCAAAGTTACGCCGCAAAAACCAATGTCCATTCCTAGATTGGAATTACAGGCGGCCCTGCTCGGCGCTCGTTTAGCGAGTTTTATATGTTGCGCTCACACTTTGAAACCAATAAAAAAGTGGTTCTGGTCGGACTCGATGGACGTGCTTTGGTGGTTAAGGTCAGACCACAAACGATATCGCCAATTTGTCGCGTATAGAGTGGGTGAAATATTAGAATCTACCGATGTTTCACAATGGCGATGGGTTCCAACTAAAAGCAACGTAGCGGACAACGCTACAAAGTGGAAATCTGAGCCCACAGTGTCACCAACGAATAGATGGTTTGTGGGACCCGAGTTTTTATATGGATCAGAAGCTGAGTGGCCCATTCAAAGACTTCCAAATGAAAGCAGCAATGTTGATGAAGAATTGAGACCACATTTTCCTCATAATACTGACGAACCATCGGTATTAATTCTAGATGTCGAAAGGTTCTCTAAATGGTCGAGATTAGTACGAACAATGGCATGGGCACTGAGGGCAATCAATAACATGAAGGCTGATCGACGAAAGATCTCCGGGGAACTAACTTGTGATGAGACTCAAAAAGCCGAAAGTGAGCTGTTACGAGATGTACAACGAAAAGTGTACCCCGATGAAATTTCATGCTTAAAGGTTGATCCAGCAAAACCATTGGATAAGGCTAGCCCACTTTTTCGGCTCACACCATTTTCGGATGAAAATTCGATTTTACGAGTTCGAGGTAGAATATCAAAGGCGAAAGGAATTGCATTCGAAACAAAAAATCCGATTATCCTACCGAATAAACATCGTGTAACTCATCTCATCCTAGCCGAATACCACGAACGGCTACATCATTATAACCACGAAACAGCAGTAAACGAAGTTCGACAGAAATATTACATTAGCAAACTTCGAGTGGCATTGAAGCGAGTCAGAGCAAACTGTCAAAAATGTAAAATTGAAAGAGCAAACCCGAACGTTCCAGAAATGGCTGGTCATCCTTCAGCAAGACTTGCATCGTACTCTGCTCCATTCTCGTTCGTCGGGATTGATTATTTTGGGCCAATGGAAGTTACCCAAGGACGTCGTGCAGAGAAACATTGGGGTGTTTTATTCACATGTTTAACGACGCGTGCTATCCACTTAGAAATAGCACATACTCTGGATAAAAGTTCGTGTCTTATGGCAATTCGGAACTTTATAGCACGTCGAGGAACTCCACTAGAAATCCGAACGGATAATGGGACAAATTTTCACGGGGTAAATAATGAGTTAAATCAACTACGTGGAAGCTTACAGCCGGATGAGCTACGAAGTAAATTCGATAAGATACGATGGAAGTTCAGCCCGCCCGCATCCCCGCATATGGGCGGATGTTGGGAACGACTGATACAATCAGTTAAAAAATATTTAACAACGGCAATGCCAACACGGAAACCTAACGATGAAGTACTCCGATGTTATCTGATGGAGGCGGAGAATATCATCAACTCAAGACCGTTGACATACATACCGATTGAACCAGGTGAGAATGAGGCTCTCACCCCCAACCACTTTCTTCTGGGATCATCGAGCGATATGAAGCCCATTACGGATTTAACGAGCGATGTCTATTTCTTACGCAAAGATTGGAAAATGGCTCAATTGATGGCGGATCATTTTTGGCGCCGATGGACGCGAGAATATCTACCCGATATTACTCGGAGAACTAAATGGTTTCAAAAGGTTAAGCCCATCGAAATCGACGACGTCGTCATAGTAATGGATGAAAGGAAACGGAACTCATGGGTAAAAGGAGTAGTAGTCGACGTCATCAAATCAAAGGATAGTGACCAGATTAGACAAGTAGTGGTAAGGACAGCCGAAGGCACATATACCCGACCGGCAGCTAAAGTAGCAGTTCTCGATCTCAAAGTGGATGATAGTAAGCAAGATTCGCCTGGCGTATCCCGTTACCAGGGGGAGAATGTTGAGACTCGAAACTGAGTTGAATTGATGTGCTAAACTTACTGTGTTTCGAATTCGAATTTCGAAACTCATTAGTGAAGTAATCCGTTTTTTTTATGTTTATTGGATTTTTTCTCGAGGTGAAAAGTAAAAATGGAGTAAAGCGAGTAGGCATAGAGAGCAAAACAACGAAGAAAAAAGGGCGAAGAAAAAGAACCGTACGAGAAAAAATACATTATATTTTGTAATTTTCTGAATTTCTTAACTTTATTAGTATTTTCAACTTTATTTAACTTTGTAATTTAGTTGGAGTTTATTTAAACCTAATAAATAAAATTGTGTTGAAGAAGTGTAAGAATAGTAACAAAACGGTGTGTGACTTTTGTTTTCCGGGGGCGCGTGGTTTTGCTCAGCCGAGTTGCATAGGCGATTTGAGTATCAAAGCAACAATTAACTTTGCTCAGCGTTTAGTATAAAATTGCCGCGGATTTATTTTTATTTGTATTTCGCGCATCTACTAAGTTTATTACAAAATAAAATTGCTCGGTCACTTTCCTTGAGACACAAGAGCCGTGAACAACGTTTTTAAAAAGAAGAATGAAACAATTTTGTTGCAATAAATAAATATTTTTTTTTTGGTTGAATTTATAACGTTTATAACGTTATAACGTTTATAACGTTATCAAAGCGATTATAATGAAACTCAACATATATAAAGTGAGACTCGACAAGTGTGTGGAAATCGGATTCTAAAATGAGTTTTAGTTGAAGTTCGGGAATATGGTCAGTTTTGATAGAAGTATGATGAAATTCGGCAGGATTATGATTATGATGAGATTCGGCAAGATTGATGGAAATGGGATTCTACAATGGTTCTTAGATGAACTTCCGAGATATGGCCAATTTTGATGGAACTTGGCTATTTCTTAACCGATTACGATGAAATTCAACAAATGTTATGGAAATGGGATTCTAAAATAAGTTTAAATGAAGTTCTGGAATAAGGCTGATAAGGATCGAAATCGGCTAGCATAATTGGGTAATCGCATATTTATTCAAGGATTTGTTTGTTATTTTAGGAATGAATTTTTATTCTAATCACTAGTATGAACTCTTTTATAATTATTTAAAAAAAAAAGTAATCGGAACTCAACATATAGTATTCGACGAACATAGGATTCTGAAATGGTTATTAGATAAAACTCTAGAATATGGTCAATTAGGATGGAACTTGGCTATTTCTTAACCGATTATGCTGAATTCCATTCTATTATCCTTCACTTGAGGGGTTTTCCTTTAAACCTTCACGTAACAGAATTTTCCTTCAATTAGTAGAATTATCCTTTATTTATTTAAATTTTCCTTCACCTATTGGAATTTTTATTCAGTTATCCGGATTTTCTTTCTCTTAACAGAATTTCCATTCACTTAATAAAATTAAATTTATTCTTCCAATGGAAATAAACTTGTATGTAAATCTAATTTCAAAATTAAAAATACGTAAATTAAGCTTTTTCATTCTATCGAATCGTTTAGAGGTTATTTTTATTAAATAAAATTATTTGCAAACAGATGGAGAATATCAATAATTAGCAAGGTTATGAGCTTATTAATTCGCGGATTTTTATTTTATTTTTGTATTGATTGTTTTTATAGCCTTCTTTAAGAGTTATTTTTTTACGAAGATACTATATATGGGGAAATCCAGATTTTAGTCTTTTTTACCGAACTAATATTTTCTTTCCAGTTTTGTGGTTATTTAAAAAAACCAACTGTCGATGTAAAATACAACAGAAACACTCACTGAAAGTAAAATTTTCCATCTTTGTTGTAATGAATTATTGCCGGAAGTCTTATAAACTTAGAAAAAAGAATGAAGTTTGGTTGGTTTTTTTGGAATTTCGTCTTAATCGGTTAAGAAATGGCCAATTTTAGAATATGTCGTTTTAAAATGTGCCATAATGTAACATATGCCGTAGTGTACCATATGTCGTTTTGAAAGATGCCGTTTTGAAATATGCCTTATTATACCACATGCCGTATTGTACCATATGCCATTTTGAAATAGGCAGATTTGAAATATTCCGTAGTGTACCTTATGCCGTAGTGTACCATATGTCATTTTGAAATATCCGGTTTTGAAGTATCTCGTTTTGTCATACTCCGTAATGAAATATGCCATATCGACCGGGACTCGTTTATAATAAAACATGATTCTAATCACGCTTGAATTAGAAATAAAGTTATCTGTTCGTCTCTAAGTTTAAAATACACCAAAAATGACGTAAATTTATGTGACGTATGTGAATGTACTTAGTAACCGATGTACGACGCACAACGACTTTCCCTCTCGCTGAGCTACGAGATAAGATAGCTGCGGTGATGGTACAGCGGACAATTTTTATAAATAGCAGGTGAGGAATGAGGTACTCAGTGATCGACGTACAACTCACAATGATTTTACGTCCGCTGAGCTACGGAATAAGACAGCTACGTTGATGGTTTGGCGGACAAGTTTTAGGTAGCAGGTGAGGGATGAGATTTTCCCTAGCCTCATCTATTACAATGTTTCGTTTCTAAAGAATAACAGCTAATACAAATCTAGATTTTGCACATGATGGATATGAATGTCACTATGCGTATCTGTTAGTTATATTAATTGCTAGTACACATGATTTTTTTTCAGATTTTTGAAATGAAAAATTGGGCCCGAAACAGGTTGCTTGCATTTTCTAGAGTTGTTGGAAAAGTCTACAGTTTAAAGAGATTTTTAACTAAGCTAGCGGAGCTTTTCAGAAATAAAAATTCATAAATGTAATAGTTAACATTGAAACTAAATATTTCTCGCTATACCAAAACGAAAACTGCCTATTCCTTTGAAACTAAATTTTTCAATTTCAGTTAATTACAAAGATTAAATAAGAAATAATTATAAAATGTGAATACATGAAAAATCGTATTAACACTTACTTCCCTATATATATTGTATAAGGCATCCTTTTTAAACATAATTAGAAAATATAAAATCTCCTAACTAGAAGTCCTTGAAAACAGCTTAATTCAGAACAGAATACTAATATAGAAATTAAGTATATTTCATAAAAATGTATATAATATTTTAATATCCTTTCCAATAATAAGAAATAAAATGAAAAAAATTCTTATGAATCCTTTTTTACGGATACTTTACTTCCACTTTAAAAAATACTCCTATAATATTGTAACCTTTAATATTTATTATATGAAAAATTGTTTTCCTTTTCGTTTTCCTGCACTGCCTTCATTGTCCTAACTTGATACACAATATTCTTGAAAAAGACTCCATTCTGAACCGAAAAACGAAAATTTTTGTGTTTACTGTCTTATATAGTATACCTGGGCTGAAAAATTTACATGGTAGGATTATTTATGTTTATTGTTTTCTTTTCTTTAAGATTATTAAACGTTTTTTTTTATTTAACCTATAATTTTCGAATCAAAATTAATCATGATAATAATTAAACGGTACATGACTATCGAATTACTCTCCTTGTGTTATTGATATTGCCTTAAATATTCCCATTTCAACGATGTTTGATATTGTTATCCGAGCAATGGATAGGATTTTATAATTGTTGCCGAAAATAGTTGTGCTGCCTATCGTCTTACGGTAAATAAAAAGGTCGTTTCTTGTATCCGATTTTTAAAATAAAATTTATTTTCAAAGTTTATCTGGTTTTCGCGAACAACAGATTTTTCGAATTAAACGATCAGTTTTGAGTTGAAAAGCGAGAACCCTGATTTCGTCTTTAATAAGAAAGTTAAAAATCAGTGATTTAATGTTATATTTTAATTTATACGATTTTAATATGATCAGAAAATTGTAAGAGAATTTAATCCAGTTTCGAACTAATTTTATCATAAGCTAATTTTACTAGTAATTTTGAATATTAATTAATTAATTCGTCTAATTTCTGCAACCGGTCCTTAGACCATTTATATAAACGGACCAACATTCAACGAAACCGACTGATAGACTGGATTCTATGTTTTTTATCCCAGTTACAATGGCAAAACGGCCCAATTATACCCGTAATTCCATCGCTTATCTGAGACTTCAATCTAAGCGGAATGATCAGGCGGGCGATTCATTTACGTGCATGCTGTACGAAAAATTGCATTGTATCAAGAACTTTGCATCCTATCGTACCGTTTGAAGCGATTCAAAAATCGTGAAACGAAGCGTTTCATGTAAATAATGCCATACATTCATCTATTACTTGAAAAATCCAAAATCTAATGTTCCAAGCGGCAAATGTACCACTTTTAGAGATAAACAACTTCGACTACAAAGATTTGATGTTTATGTTAATTCCCACCTCATCTTGCATAATCTGCTACGACTGAGCTTTAGTTCAACGTATATTGTGTAAGTGGGGTTGGTTTTTCCTTTATAAATTTGTTGTAAATAAGTAAATAAATAAATAAAAACATAATAATATTATGTTCCGAAGATTGTAAAAGAATTTATTCCAGTTTCGAACTGATGAGCAACCCTAGTGGAAAAAATCGAGGGCTTGTATATTAAAATTATTCCAATTTTCGTATGGAAAATAACCAGTTATTTATGTACGTTTTCGGTTTGTTATGGCAATCTGTTTTATGAAATTTTTATTTTAACTAATATCTAAAGCTAATGTTATGAACAGTATGAATTAACCTTTGTTATTAATTCACAGCATTCTTAACATTAACTTTATGATTTTTCTTATCCTTATGTTTTATTTTCTTCTCTTTGCGTTTTAGCAGTTTACTTTTTTTTTTTCTTATCAGTCGTGTTTTCCATGAGAACTACACTAGAACTCGATAAATTTTAAATTCCTTATATTATATGTAAAGAGAAAAAAAAGAAATTCCTAAAGTGCCAATGTGTAGTGCATTTAACATAAATACAGATTTTAAGTTGTTAGAGCAACAAATAATTACAATTATAGCTTATTTTTTAGTTACACTTGATAAACCCATGAATTTATCGAGTGTAGTTGCGTGTAATGACGTCAGTAAGAAATAAGAAAATATTGGTGAAATAACTGAAGGGGGAAATTTTTAAGCTTAAAATGTGTATTTATGTCAAATAAACTACATATTCCCGCTTTATGAATTTAATTTTTTTGGGCTTACATAGAGTAAAAGTAAATTAAAGTTTATCGAGTTCTAGTGCATTTCTCATGGAAAACACGGCTATAATCTAATACAATCTAATTGTAAGTTTGGTAGTTCCTGTAAAAGAACAGACGGTTTTTCGATTTGCAACATTTCATTTGTAAACACTGAACCTATTCTCCGCACTTTTAAAATGCTTCGATTTCTCCCGAAACATTCGCTGGACAAAATCATTCTTATCGGGATCCAATTGTTGAGTCGAATTTCCGGATCGTGACTTCCCGTTCGACTGCACTCTTTCAAAATGTCTGTCCCGAATACTATTTGAAGTAATTTATTGATGTACTTGCGATCTCCTTTTACAGTATCTAGAATTTTTTTGATATATACTATATATCCTGGGTCTTTGTTCGTTTTCGTTTAGGATATCTCCAGCTTCATTAATTGTATCCCGATTGAATGCATCATGTATTTTTTTTTAAATTTTCTATTGGATTTTTCTACTTTTAAGTAGTTATAGTGGTAGTTTTTTTAAATGTTTCTGAAAATAAGAAATATAAAGAAGGTTGACTTTTGCTAGTGCATTTTAATAATTAAAAGGAAAATTGTACTACTTACTTTGGCAGTTTCCAAGGAGTTATTGGATACGTCAGATATACTGGATAACGAACTAAGTGAATCGGTGGACGAACATGATGATGACGAATGCAAGCAAACACTGCTGAGGCTATTACGTCAATTTGGACTAGTGTTTTTTGTTGGTATTGTTGCCGTTGTTTGGTCGATTGGTTGAATGATAGGAGCTGTAATGTTACTTTCTTCTTCAGATGGTCAAAACAGTTCTCGACGTTGGTGTTTTATTTGGTATATATTTCAATTCGGGCTCATTAATTTCTGCGTAAATTTCTTGTGTCTTGTTTATTTCGGTTACAAGTACGTCATCTGGCATTTGCGTATCGATAAATGCCTCGTCCGGTACATCCTGAATTTCATTTAAGATATATTTGCTATTGCATAGCCAGCCTATTAATCCTTTGATTTTTTTAAAATTAGTTCCTTTATCAATTTTTGCTCCTCGCCGTTTTATATTGAATATTAATGTTTTTACAATAACGGTGATACGTGTAAACTCTAAAATAATAAATTACACGTTTTTATTATTTTGTTACTATTTACTTGTAAAAATGATTTTATAATATCAATCGATTTCAAAGACATTTGGAAACAGTGTTGTTTGTTTGTTTGTTTTTAAATTTGCTCAGGTCAGATCTTTCAATCCATAGGACCAGTGAGTTAAATTTTTCCAGAAAAAACCCACAGAAATTTCTCAAGGGAAATCCTGGGGCACTGGATAGGTTATATTTTTCACAACACGTATTAATTGTTATATTTTTAGTTTTGGAAATATTTAAACTGTAGTAATTTTTTATATTTATTTTATAAGTGTGATCACGTTGTAAAA
This sequence comes from Tipula vernalis, assembly GCA_958295665.1. Taxonomy (NCBI): domain Eukaryota; kingdom Metazoa; phylum Arthropoda; class Insecta; order Diptera; family Tipulidae; genus Tipula; species Tipula vernalis. Next base: position 224,751,000 of record OY282559.1, on the reverse strand, counting down.
TGGCGTAGGCTCATATCGTTAGTGTACGATGAATTGTGGATCGCTTAATTAATATTGAGCAGATCCTGAGTCTTTTTTACAAACGTGTTTTTTATAAGTCACAAAAAAGGTGATTCCTTCGCTCTATGTACGAAATTATGGGCTTTATACGGAAATACGCAGTACCCGGAACCACTTATTGCGACTTAATTTATCCACTTTTATTTTGATCCGCTCCGTAACGCGTACAAAACGAGACTGGAAACAGTGTTACTGAAGGATTTTTCTTAGTATCTAGTAGGAGGTATTTCTATTTGATTTCGTTAAAAGTACTAACTTTTAATGTTTCTGAAACTCTTTTTAAAAATACAGAGTGGTTGCACATTTCACTGAACTCTGCCGAATGATCTACTTCGTACTCCGCGTTACATACTACATAAACCAAAGTCTCGTGTTTTATAAACAAAATAACTGTTGCATAATAAGATTCATTAACTAATTGAATTGTTGAAAATTGTTGGAAAATAGATGAATATTATACGGGGTGCGCCATCTTTTATGGGGACCTTGATTAAACATGTTTTTGAAACGTCAATTCAGTACAATTTTAACCATGAATTGCTTCACACCGAAACAACGCGCCGAAATAGTGAAGCTCTACATTGAAAATAGTCGTTCAGTTGTGTTAACACAACGTGCAAATCGTCGAAAATATCGTGGCCAACAGGCACCGTTTGACCACACTATTCGTCGTTTGTTGTCAAATTTTGCTGAGAACGGGACAGTGAGAGATCGTCAACATGCCGTTCATCAACGACCAAGACGTTCCAATGAACTGGTTGAAGTGGTCAAAGAAAGAGCGTGCCCAGAACCCAAATGTGTCGTATCGTCGCCGCCCTTAACATTTTGGCGTCAGTGGAACCACTTCGCGGCGCATTTTGAACGATGATTTGCATTTGTTACCATATAAAGTGCAATTTACACAAATAATATTGCCGACAGACCATCCACGTCACTTGAAATACCGCCAAACAGTCGCTCGAATGGTTGACACTGAACCTGATTTTTGGAACCAAATTTTGATGACCGACGAGGCCCCGCATTTGGGGAACGGAGAATCCACACGAGATCCATGAAACGCCATTGCATGACAAAAAAGTGACTGTTTGGTCCTGTGTTTGCGCCAAAACCTTCATTAGGCCATATTTTTTCAGAGACAACGAAACAGTCGATAGAAATCGATATCGGAGGATATTGTCTCATTATGTCTGCCCGCAAATACGGCGAAAAAGTTCTTGACGGTTACTGGTTTTAATAAGACGGTGCGCCATGCCACACTGCAAATCAAACAATTCAGTTTCTGCAACAAAAATTCCCTGGACGTCTCATGTCAAAAAGAGGCGACATTGACTGGCTAGCCAGATCTCCAGATTTAACCCCTCCGGACTTCTTTTTGTGGGGTAATTTGAAAAGCAAAGTGTAAGCCGCAAGCCTTAGACCATTGACGAGCTCAAGGCAAACATCCGTGCCGAAATCATCGCTATACCGCCCGAGATACTCGAAATGGTAATGGAAAACGCAGCAAAAAGGGCACATTTTTCTTTGGCCAATAAAGGCGGCCCTTAATTGATGTTGTATTAAAAAAAAAGTCCAAATAAATTGCAAAGAACCAAATTGAATAAAAATACCTAATATATATAGAAATCGGTAGTTTTTTTTCAAAGTTATTCAATGTTTACAAACCCCCATAAAAGATGGCGCACCCCGTAGTTCATATTTTTTTCCCCATATAGCTTTTGAAAATTTATCACAAAATTTGATAAGTTTACACATGCCAGTTCTAGAGCATTGTTCGTTACTTCGGGTTGAAGAAGGAGGAATATTGCTTCGGATAATAAACAGAAATGTTTCACATATTCAGTAGCAAGTATCCCAACAATACATGGCAGACCATAAAATAAAATCCAATTTTTGAACTCATTAGCTTTCCAGAAATGCCTTTTATTTACGATCCGAGGTCTCCTCGTAATCTGTTTAGAAGGTTTAATATAAAGAAGCCTAGCATTTATTTCTGACCACTTTTTTCCCTACCTACAAAACCTTTACCGTGATTAGCTGAGTCAAGCCATAAATTAAGAAGTTTTCGTACGGCACCTTGCAGTACACATTGCATATAGTGAATACAAAACCCATCAACAATATTAAATTTAGGAAGGGCTACTAATGGATACAATCCTTTAAAACCACTAACAATGCAATTAGATACGAATGCATTTATCATATGTAGGATAGTTTCAGAGTGGTTTCGTAATTCGATATTGTTAAAATTCGAGTATGTATATCTAACCTGCTCAGTTTTGCCAGATATTTCAACTAGTTGTCCGCGATGCTTAGAGTAGCTACATCCAAAGTAACCATTGAAATGTTTTTTATGCTGGATTAAATCTTTCGCGACGGTATCAACTGAGCAAATTAATGGCAAAATGTTTATATGAAATAATTCATCAATTATTTATTTGTACAACAACTCCCTTTGATAAAACATTTAATTCATCTATTAATGGTTTTAGAAATATTTCCATTAAGGGTTCCGAACCAAACCAAAACCCAGTTACAATAATATTTTCTGTTTTAAATCTAACTTCGACGTCTAGTTCATTGACAATCATTTGCAAGGCCACAATGAAGCGTGCTTGTTTGATTTCAAAACAACAACCCCATCAGTATTAATTGTTATAGAAATAACTTTTTCCTTAGAACGACCATTTTGGTTTCCGTTATATAAATTACCATTGCAAATACTATAAATATTGTTTTCTGTGCATCCTGATTTGAAGTAGATTTTGCTCGAGTTATTTTGTAAAATATATTTTGGCTGGGGTTCTAATGGGAATGTTGCAATGAGACAGTAAGTGGGTAATGTTTCACTATTCTCCCTATTTAAATAGGGATCTCTATTTATCCCTATTTATTTCTGGTACATTTTTCATAGATTTGAAACAATTCTGAAATAGATATTTTGACGTTGGTATTAATTTCGAGCAAAAGATTTTCAAGCGCCGTCCATGATAGACTGTGCCTTAAGTAGAACTCCATGACCATTATTAGGAAGATCGGATTTTCTTTCAAAATTTTGTTGTTGTGGGATGATTTTTCGAACACCAGTTTCAGGCCGCTTTTTACTTGACGCATTAATTGTATTTTTTTTTCTACACTTGACTGAGCTATGTATTGGAATTTTAAGTTTCATGACTGATTCTATTTCACCTACATCAAAAAGGTCAACTTCATAACTATCACATTCATTTTGGTCCACCGTTTCAGTTTCGCCATCAGTATCGTCATTGAGCTTGTTATTTGCGCTATGCCTATTAACTCTGATGCTTTTATGATATTCCGAGCGTTGTCAGATGTAAGAGTATATAGTTGGTCGGATTTAATTCCATATTTGTCACATATAGTCAAAATTTCATTGGACAAATTTTCACCAGAATGTTTTACATGTAATTCTTTTACCGCTCATGTTCGAATTATTGTACAATTTTATTATTTAATTCAAATTGCATATTTATACCCATTAATGATCTAACAAGTCGCGTTGCACAATCAACTTTCAATCAGATCAATTTTTTATTTTGAACTTCTTTGCCAATAGTTAGTCTGTCATTCTCCGCTTTTGCACTAATATGGTCACGAATATTACGGCGGTTAACGGTGGAATTTAATGCCTTGTTGGTCGGGTTAAATATTTTGCACAATGCACTAACTCTACTGCACGAAGCGGAAAACCATTTATTGTAACCATCTCTACATAGATATCTATCGTTTCCTGTTTAGTCATACTCAACAAAATATTTTTTTTAGCATTCATAAGTTCAGTTATGTCTTTTTGTAAATATTTTGGGATAAATTGAGAGGCTTGCACTTCTAATTTAGATTTTTTTCTAATGTTTACGCAGATTGCCTGTATGCATTCTGGCAGTATCATCAAGGCATAATTTACACTTACTAGTGTTATTTTTAATTTCAAATTATTTTCGAATTTTAACAGCTTCTTCTTCCAAATGTCTACCCATCCTTCTACAATAAATATAATATTTTAAAATAAAAATTAATTGTTTTTATTTTTTTTTTTTTTATATTTCATTTGATTAGGCCTGAATATTTATTATCCACACGACCTATTGGTGTACATATTAAAATTAGTTTATACATACAAGTGTCAAACAATTTTTTTTTATTTTTTTTTTTATACAAATTATAACAGTTTTATCTTTATGAATGGTTGAACAATATTATTTTCTTAAGATTATTATGGTTAATAGGGTTTCTTATTCTAACATTAATATTTTTATAAATTGTATTCTATTTCGTTTAGATAATCACAAATTATTTTATAGTTTTTAATATTTTCTGATTTTAGGATATCTATTAGTTTATTATTTTGTATTAGTGTGTGTTTTCGGCGTATTTGGTTGAATTTTATACACTTCTCCACTATGTGTTGGTTGTCCTCTATAGTGTTGCATACCATATGTCGCATATATTGTTTTCCTCAATTCCCAATGTGTTTTTAAATTTTTTATTTTTTGCGTGTCCTGTCCTTAATCTGTTTATTTGTCTAATGTTGCATGAGCTCATCTGGGATTTGTGGTACCATGGTTTTGTTGATGGTACTTTATTTATTTGCTTATTGTATTTTATGTATGTATGTATGTATGTATTTGATCACTAAAATTCTCTCCGCCTTACCTACACACCCGTGTACCCCAATTATTGTATCTTTATATCTTCCATTCCTGCCTTATTTCTTCCTCTATTATTTGATGAGCATCTTCTATAGTTATTAAGTTTTCTATTGTTTCATTTGGGTCTTCTATTGCTTCTTTTGCTAGTTTATCTGCTTTCTCGTTCTCCGCTATTCCTATGTGACTTGTTATCCATTTTATTATGATATGTGTGTTCTCGTTTTCTGCTGCTTTATCTAATACAGTCATACCCCGTACAACGTCCCCCGCTATCGTCGCTGTGTTTCGTTGTAACGTCGTTTAAAATACTTAATAAGCAAAGCAAAAAACACTGAGAAAAAAGGCAAAAAACATAAAAAACAAAAAACAATGAAATTTTCTCCTCTATTAGTCTACATACATACTTTGCCCCTTATAACGTTGTTTCGCCTAACGTCGGAACCAATTAACAACGTTAGGCGGGGTATGACTGTATTTCCTTTTCATAATATTTTAACTTTCCCTCTTTTATTACTTTATTTAGAGATGAGCAACAGCTTTTGGAGTCTGTAAATATGACTATTTTTGTCATTCCATGCTGTATTGATTTTTCTATTGCAATTTTTATTGCCAATGTTTCTATGGTTTTTATAGTTGCTTTATTCTTCACATTTATTTTAAGTTGCTCGTCCAGTTTTTGAAATATATTCCAGAGTTTAAATTTTTCGTTCTTTTATCGCTCTTTTTACTTTTTTCCGATCTCGTTCCCAATAATATATTTTTCATCGTGCATTTAAGTTCCCTTTCTCTTTTGAAAAACACAAACAAATAATATATTACTCTTTTGGAAACGACTGAATTTTTTTTTATCCTCTGTTTAGAGAAATGGAATGAAAAAAAAAATAAATATCGTTCCCTTTCTTCATTAATGAAAGATAAAAAAAAGAAGCAACGTCGATTCCATAATAAAGAACGATATTTTTTTGAATACACGAATCTCTCCTTGAGTATGTACATTACATATAAATAAAATATTTTTTTTTGTATTTGTTTTGCTTTTTAATATTTCATAACAAACTAATATTTCACTGAAATTCATTAATTCAATATAACAATAATTATGAAATAATATAACAAATAATATAATTCAATTAATGATGAATTCTAATTAAGTCAATTAAAAACCATCAATATATAACAAGTGTATGTGTGGTATACTAATAAAGCATTAGGATTTTAATTTTATTTATCACAATAATTTCTTTATAACTAAATTCAATAGTTAATCATTTTTTTTAGTATTCCTCCTCATACTCAAAATTTGAATTGCATTTTACAATTAAAATATCGTTAATCAAGTCAGCAGATAAACGGCTTCGTTGATCAGATAGTAAAAGCTTTAACGAAGAAAAGCATCGTTCAACACTACATTGGGTGGCTGGAACTGCATGTACAATTTTTGCAAGTTGACTTAATACGGGCAATTCTGGTTGCATGACCATCCAATAATCCAACACTTTGGTGTTCACGTTCAACCGACGAGGGCAGTAATTTTCAATTTCACGATAAGCTTCCTCAAGTGCTGTGTTTATAGGACGATTTATCTCTGTTTGTGTAGATATACATTCATTCAACAATTGATTGATATCCATCGATGTGGATGACGAAGATGAACAGGGCGTCATTGTACTTATGGCTGAACGTACATCAGTGTGCTCCGTCCCCTCTAAGCGTTTGGAATGGTTGTATAATTTTTTTAAATGAGTTATACACTTCTTTCTGTTGTCCTCCGACATCATATAATTAAAGCGTGGATCCAATACCATTGCGGTTGAAATAATTTGATTTTCAATTAAGTTTTTCTCACGCAGTTCTATTTTTGTTAATAAGGTCCGTGCCAATGGGTGTGCAAGATTTTTAATTGAGTGTTTCAGCTCTAACCAACTTTTAAAAAAATCACCAATAACTAATTGAGTTCGTTGCAAATATAATGTGATCTTTTTGACCGGACTAAAAACTTCTATAAAATTTACGGCAAAATTCCATAAATGTTCTTGAATGTTGAGCTCCACACATTCGTGTTGATGAGATTTGCAGTAATCTTTCGTTTGTAGCAGACGTTCCAACATATCGTACGTTGAGTTCCATCGTGTAGATGTATTCAGAAAGGGCTGATTTAGTTTATTCTGCTTTAGAAAATTTCGGTGTGTCGGTGTTCTTAAATATATCGCCAAATTTCGCATCGTTTTATGTTGTTTTTTAAATCGGCTTCTTTTAGTGTGTCATTAACAGCTAATTGTATTGTGCGGGCAGCACATTTAATACTATTGACTAGAAATTGTGATTTATTTTCAGCTACTCTTAATTCAGCTATCTCACTTAGGTCTCTAGGTTGGATGATTTCATCAATACACTCTCCTTCGATTGTTTCTTCTCCGTTTGACAGTCCACTTGAATTCAATTCATTATTTAGTAAACTGGAAGCCTTTAGCATATTTCTGCCATTGTCAGATGTTATGGTGTATATTTGGTCCAGCGATAAATCAGATGATTTATTTTTAAATAAATTGCTGTGTGGCGTTCTGTCAGTTCAATCATGCCTAAGGTTTTCACATGAATAGTATTATCGATTATTTACTGCAGATTTATTCCCATAATAGAGCGATTTAACCTAGTTGCTTCGTCAATTTTTAGGGGAAAAATTTTGTTTTTTAATTCGTTGCTAATCGAAGATTTTATTGCGGCTGATGTAACGGAGAATTCTAATTTCATGGTCGCGGCGTTTAGTGTAACATCTAAAGCTTTTGCAATTGGCCCAATGATTTGTCTGAATCCACGCGAATTTATCAGGTTGAACGTGCAGCCACCTTTTGCGATCATTTCGATACATGCTTGTTTAATTTCCTTACTATTTGTTTTAATCGTAATTGGTTCTCGCACAGCTTTTTTACTTTTTGTATTATGAAGAAGGTCCATTTGATACTGTTTATAAGTATCAGGATGAATATTTTTGATATGACGACGCATATTTGCCGCTTGATTATTTGAAATCTCGACACGGCAGCTGGTAACATTACAAAACTGGGAATTAGTGACGTTATTTAAAGAAAAACAATTTCTAATTGTGGATTCAACTAATAGGTTTGTATTATACTACCTAATCTATCAATCACTAAGGTACTACGTAGTAACTATTTAAAAAACAGAGGAAGGCAGAAACACATTCTATTGTTGCAATTATCAAAAAGAAAAAAACAAAAAATACAATATGTGAAACAAAAATGCATTTTTTAAATAATTACTTCCAATACAGGGAACGAAAAAAAAATATATTTAGTGCATTCCAATAACAACAAGGAAATATAATTTATAACATCAATGTTGAAGAAAATAACATTCCCTTTCTCGAGAATGATATTTATTTATTTTTACTGTCTTTCTTAATGGAACGCATATTTATATTTTTTATTTTTATCGTTCCAAATAAAGAGAAAGAAGAACGAAATGTTTTTTTTTAAACTCTGGTGTATTCCAATTCCTCCCTTTCCGTCTTTTAGTGATCCATCCGTGTAAATTTGTTGATGTACTTTATATTTGTTTAGTAGCTCTATGTAGAGTGACATTATTTCTATTTGGCTCATGTTTACTTTCCCACTATTTTTTTTTAATTTCTCCCTGTATTTCTATATTTTTTGTCTTTTTTACTATTTTGTTTTCTGGCTGCGCTATTTTTTCTAGAAAGTTATTTTCGACGTATAGCTTCCTCAGTTTTCTCATTATTTGATTATTTTTAATTTTTGCGGCAGTAACGCTGTTTTTATTTATATTATTTGCCATGTACTTTAATGATGTTAGTTTATTATCTAGCTCCGCTGGTAGTGTGGCTGTTTCTGCTAGTAGTGTTGGTATTGGCGTCGTTTTTAACATTCCTGTGCAAATCCTTAAGTTCTTATTGATTATTTGCTGTTTTATTTTTATGCTGTTTTTTATTTTTGTTGAAGTGATTGTGTCTGCAAATTTGGTCCTTGTTTGTATGATTGCTTTGTATACGTTCGTTATCATGTGTGGATGGGCTCCTCCATTTTTGTGAGTTATGCTTTTAGCAGGTTTGTTGCACTTCATATTTCTTTTTCTAAGTACTTGTAATCTGGTAGTAGTGATATTTTGTTTGTGAATGTTACTCCCAACAGTTTTATTTCTTTAACCTTCGATAATTTGATAAGGTTTATTTTCACCTCTTCTTCTGTGGGTTTATTTTTGTATAGAGTCATGAATGTACTTTTCTCCGGATTTGTTTTTAGTTCTATCTTTCTTAGTTCTTCGTTTAGTTTTCTTAAGATTATGTTGCTTGTGGCTATTGCTGCTCGTTCATTCTTTTCTTTCACTAATATTGCTACATCGTCTGCAAATTTCTATAATGATATTTCTGCTTTTTGTAAATTATGTATCTCTTTGGTGTATATATTGAATAGACATGGGCTTAGACAACTTCCTTACTACATGGGCTTAAACCTTCCTTAATTTGTTTTATTGTAGTTGTTCCATTATCTAATATTATTGTTCGGTTCGTTAAAAATTGATATATCCAGTTGTTTATATGTTTTAGTGTATCTATTTCCTTTAGTTTTTGTATTAGTATATCTTTTTGTACATTATTGAAAGCTTTTGATATATCGGTGGTTATTAATATTTGTACTTTTTTCTTGTCTTTTTCTGCTTCTATTTCGCTGAATAGATTCACGAAGAAATAATCTATTATATTATATCCTTTTCTAAATTCATATGAATTTGTTGGTAGTACTTGTTTATCTAGTATGTGTTTATTCAAATCCTCCAGTATGGTTTTATTAAATATTTTTGATATTGTGTTATGCAGGTAAATCGGTCTGTAGCTTTCTGTTTCGTATTCATCTTTATTGGGTTTTTTGATTGGAATCACTTTTGTGTTTTTCCAGTTTTCTGGATATATTTGGCTTATATATATTTCGTTTAGGTATTTCACTATATTCTTTATTATTTTTGGGTTAATTTCTATTATATTTTTTAGTCTTTTATAAGAAATTTTGTTTTCTCCTGGTGCTGTATTATGTTTTTGTTTTAATGTTTTTATTATTATTTTATCATTAAATTTATACTGCTTAACTCTTGTTATTTCCATCGGGAGTCTTGTTTCTTCGATAGATTCTGGAAAGTTTTCGTTTAGAACACTTTGTTGAAAATATCCTGAGTACATAGGGTTATATCCAGTGTTGACATTGTGTGGTTCCTTAGGTTTATCCTTGTTGGTTTTTCATTATTTAGCAATTGTAGACTGGTATTTGATATTATTTCGGCTATTTTATTTCCAGTTTTGTTTTCCCTTATTGCGTGTCCCCACATGTTGCTGTGCGTGTTTATGTCTCCTGCTATTATTGTGTTCTCGCTGTTTTCCATGTTTTCTACGATTATTTGGAATTGTTCTATTTCCGTGTTTCTATTACCGTTTGGTGAGTTATAGAATGTTATTATATTTAAATTGTTGTGTAGAACTTTTATTTTTATTTGTATTATTTCAATGTGTGTTAGGTTTAGATTTGTATCTATTTGTTTTACTCCTACTTTTTTGTGGACTAGGAAACCTACACCTCCGTATCCATCCTCTCTGCTTTTTGATATTAGCTTGTAGTTTTGCATTTGTGGTTTGTTATGTTGGTGTGTCCATGTTTCATTTAATATGGCTATGTCTATGTTGTGTTGGTTCATAAATATTTCAAGAAGATTTATGTTGCTTCTAAGGCTTCTTACGTTTAGTTGCATGATTTTGAAGTTATTTTCCATTTTATTTTATTTGTAGATTTTGAACTGCCTCCTTCAGTTCAATTGTAAGTAGATCTGGATAAGTATATGTCTTATTCCTCATCTTTATAATTTTACTTAATCCTTCTTGAAGTTGGTCAATTTACATTCGTTGTTCCTTTATTATTCCTTCGTTTCTATTTGCCCTTTCGATCCATGCGTTAGGTGTTGTGTTGTTGTTCATTGGTATATTTGGAAAGTTCTGAAGGTCCAATTGTTTATTTAGATTTTTTTGTTTAGGATACTGTATGTTGATGGTACGATGGTAAAAATTGCTGGTTCGATGGGTTCCTCACTTAGAACTCTTAATCACACACTCAATCGCAAAAATGGTTTTGTATAATTTTTTTATTTCATAAATTTATATATTAACACTTATATATTTTTCCCGTGATCTTCTCAATCTCAATCGCAACTTTATTTTGTACTAATGTCCATAATTCCAAAAATTATTATGTGAAGTGAATTGGTATTACATAAGGGAAGAATATATAATTTACATATTTCCGTCTCATCATAATAAATAGTACGAGACAAATATTATTTTAATGAAACAAATGCAATGATAGACATTTATATTCGCCGGAAAGTATGCAATTAAATTGTTCAATACATGTTGGCTGTTGCATTTGTTTTGACATTTATGTTTTGTTTTTGGTAATCTGAATATAAATTTAAATTTAATTGTAAAGTGAATAATTTAAAGTGGTTTAGACAAATGATTCATATGAATAACAAGTGAACAGATAAGTGTTCCAAATATAAATTCTGTATCTTGAATATTTAATTTATTTGTATTCATTTTAGGTAAATCATAGGTTAAACGAGATGTTCAACGAAAATGTCAGTACAAATAAATTACAGAAAATAGATTTAGAGAACCTATCCGATAAGTAGATTAAAATTACTATCTAAGGATCGATTATAGTATTCTAATTTGATTTCATTTCAGAAACGTTACAAGAGAGATTACATGTAAAACAACTTTACTGATGTCAATGACCCGATCAGCTGCTCGACATGGTCAACTATATTCGAATGAAATTAATGTGAGTAAATATTTTATCAATAATGTGGAATTTAGATGACATCAATAAAGTTATAAACTTAACTAATTTTACAAAACAATTTCTTTTAGGCTGTTGCTATTGATGTGCAGACAGATACAATGCCTCCATTGCATCTCTATATGTTGTTTTATGTTTTAATATATGTATTTTAATTTGGTTTTGTTTTTTCTTTTCTGGGCAGTTTTTGGAATTTGTGAAGTGCTCAACTCTTTTGCAGAATCTACATTCTGGTTTTTCCTGACATGTGTGTGGATTTTCTTGTGTCACTGGCCTTGCGCATTAACTACATCTTTTTATTTGCGATCTGCAATATTTTTTAAAGTGTCCGTAGCCAAGACATTCTGAACAAAATTTAATTTTTGGTATGTAATCCCTTGTTTTTATTTATTTTTACTCCGTAGAACGATACCTGTCGCGGTAGCTCGCTTGCTCTTATTCCGATTTTTGTAATTCTTGTGTCTTTTAGTTCTCTTTTTTCTCTCTCTCATGTTTGCAGGGTCTCTATATGGGTTATTGGGTAATCACAGGGCAGGTTTGTCTTATTTCTTCCATCGTGAACTCCCCCGCCAATCCTCTGACGACCCTTCCACGTGTGTATACGTTTTCGGTATGAAGCAATTGTACCCCTTTTCTGTTAATATCTTGTGTATTGGATTGTCTTTCCTCACGCATTTGTTTGCTTTATCATAATATTCGAATTTCACTCTCGCTAGTTTTTTGTTAACTTCAATTATATTTATTATTTTTACGTTGTTTTCTATAAACACTCTTGATAGAATCACACACAACATATTTTTTGGTGTGTTAGTCTTTATTAGCACGTTATAGGTCCTTTATCTTTATTTAGGTACTTATTTTCGATTTTAGTTGCCTAATCCTTTGTTTCGTTGTTGATATTTTTACCTTCGTCCATTTTCTCGATCGCGTTTTTTTCGATATTCTCTGTTTTTTGATTGTTCTGTTTAATCATTTTACTTTTTGTTTCACCTTCACTGTAATTGTTAATTAATTTTCTTTTGTGTTTTATTTCCTTGTCTTCATATCCCATGAAATCTGCCTCTGATGATGTTCTTCGTACTTTGACTAAATTGTTTGATCGGCTTGGGCCACCATTTTGATTTTATATTTTATTTTGTGATTTTTTGATTTTCTTCACACACTTTTTTATTTTATTGTCTCTTTTTATTTTTGGAATTTTATTATTAATAATAAATTTTCCAAGAATGTTTTGATTTTTCTCCACTTTGCACTTTTAACAATTTCCACTTAAAAAAAACTACTTTTCACAATATACGTGTTTCCAATTATACGGTCAAAAGGCGAATGTTTTTATTTTTCTTATAGATATTTTTATTTTAGCGTACGAGTATATTTACCACAAGAATTTATCGCGACACAGACGTTTGTGAGGTTATGTTTTATATTATGTGGTGTCAAATTTTTGTTCTAAAATCAGTTTTATAAATAAATGCCGTCTTACTTTGGAAATTTTACAACAACAGTGCCGTGTATTTTCATTCCGGAATGAATAGATTCAAACCAAGTTTTTGCTGCTATAGAATTATTCTAGTAATAGATAATTTTGAGATTTTTTTTGTTTTTTATTAAATTTTTTAATGTCAATTGATAAAAGTAAAAAGAAAATTATTAATAATTTGCATTTTTATTTTTATACCAATATCTATTCCAGTGACCAAAGTAAGATTCAAACGCAACGTCGACACAAAATGTTTAATGAAGACTAAAATTAACTCAATGTTTGTTTTTTAAATTCTGAAAATGTTCAATTGTAACCAAATAATGGAAAATAAAAATATTGTTACGTTACAAATAATGTTATTTTCAATTTTATTATTTTTTGTACCGACACAAATTAGAGATACACATCTCGGTATCGGTTCGGTACTTTGAGTAATCAAAACTACTCGCTACTTTTTAAGCAAATACTCGTTACTTCTAATTTGTTACAAAGTAATCGTTAGTCTGTAATCGTTTATATTTTAGCAGCTAACGATATGAATATTTTAATAGTTTGATTACTTACCTAATTTTATGATACGGATGGATTATTCAAGTCATAATTTTGATATAATTCAGGCCACTGAGAAAATTCACATTTATTTCAAAAAATTTAATAAAAATAAATTAAACATATATTAAACTTAACAATTTCAAACTACATAAATAAAATTAAAATATATAAGGAACATTTCAGTAAATAAATAAAAATAAATAACTAAATATGAAAATAAATAATAGGACTAAATTTTGGTATGCATTAGGAAATATAATCTTTTCGAATTTGTCTGATTTTGAGTCGACTTCGTCTTTCTGTTAAGATTTCCCTACTCTTGGAATAAATTCGTTCAGATGGCACTGAAGTTGCAACTATAGACAAATGTTTCTTTGACAATTTGGCTAGCCAAGGGTAAACCAACTGTCTTGATTCCCACAATTTCAAAGGATTTTCCTGTCAGCATATGTCCGGTTCTTCGCAATACTGGCAAATTTCTATTATTGCAGATGATTATGGTGTTGCAATGGTTTGATTTCTGTTGTCAAAATCATCCCAAATTAAGTTTTTTTTGTCTTTATTTTCCAAACTTGGCTCAACTGGTTGTGCTTGTGACTCATGCCTTTCTTGATATTTAAGCATATCGGTCACGTATCCAATAATTAATTCTTTTGCTTTATTATAAGCTGACAGATTGGAAAACGCACATTTCATAAATCTACAGTCTAGAAACGTAGGTTTGGTAATAACTAAATTGAAATCTATTTTATCAAATTTTTTACTGATACCAGCCAATAAAGCCCCTAATAAATCTCTGCCATAAGCACTATGAATATTTTCTTTAATTTTCAGCAGGGCTCTAGCAAGGCCATCAATAACCGCAATAATTTTCCACACTGTTACGTGATCCCCACTCAGTTCAACAGTAATTAACTCGAATGGTTCTAATAAGCGACGCAGTTCGTTCAATATTATCCATTCCTCTGAATTCAACCGTTGAAGTGGGCGATCAAGGAGACCTAATGCAGCATTAATACATTCTTTTAATTGTACCGTACATTGAAACATATAGTATGTCGAATTCGTCGCGTTAGTGCTACGACTGTTAAATTCCACTATAGTCTTGGATTTTACTTTTTTAAATTTAATGACATATGGCAAACAATTTAATTTCGTCAACCTACATGCTGCAACAATGTTCGCTCCATTGTCAGTTACAACAGTATACACCTTCTTTTGCACATTCCAGTTATGTAGCACATTGTCAATTTTAGATTTTAAATTGTCAGCTGTATGCCTTTCCGAAAATAAAAAACAGCCTAAAAGCACTAATTTTTGAATCCAATTGGAATCAATAAAATGGCTCGTTATTGCCAAGTATGACTCAGTGGTACAGCTGTTTATAGTGACAATTGAACTATCATACAAAGATGGTAATAGCTGCCTGCTTAAAGGGGTTCGATTTGGTAAAACATATGCTTGATCAAAATCGGTCAAAAGCTCTCGAAATCTACTAATCCACTGTGACTATAGAAAAAGGCGGTATATCTTTAACTATCATTTTTAACACTAAATCATTCAGCTTCTTTTGACGTGCAATTGTAGGGGGCCCCGTAACATAATTATTCATGCCTAATTGTCTTGAAGTTCCTTGAACTTGAGGTACACTAACAACTGTGGTACTAGAACTTGTAGATTCTGAAGTTGCTGTTGAATGTAAATTTAACGTAGCAGAATCAGGGGTGCTATTCTTGAAACATTACGAAAATTTTCGTAACCGAAAATTTTCGTAATGCTATTTTCGTAATAGGAATGGTGAAATCATAATTTAGTATTCTTGAAACCATTACGAATATAACGAAGAGAGGCAAAAAGAAATAATAAAATTTCGAGAGAGAAGATGAAAATGTAAGTTCTTAAAATGGTATTCTTGAAATCCGGATTACGAAAATTTTCGCAACGGAACGTTACTAAAATTTTCGGATGGTTTTTTTGTTTCTTATTGCATTTCGTAATGAAATCATTTAGATTTTTGTTTTAATTAAATTCATACAAAGACGTTCATAAAACTCAATAATTTCTGTTGATGGTTAAAAATAATATGTATTTACATTTCGCTAAATATTTATTATTTTATTACCACAAAAAAAGGGTACCTATTTGCTTGTGGTATATTTATTATTTTCTTAAAAATAAGGGTAATAGCTACAATACTAATTGACAATTTGGGATGTATTTTTAAATGTCGCGTGTTGTAATTGGAATTGGATTGATATACCGTCACAGGCGGCTAATACTAATGGTACGTAAAGTCATACAATCATACCATCATACCATAATAGTATCGTACGACAGTACGATCTAAAATCATATCGCCATAGAATCATAGGACAATGCCACTACATAAACAGCCGTGACATCAGTCTAAAAAGTCAAATCCCCAGGCGAATAAAGATTTTATTTTCCTATGAAACATAAACAAAATCATATTGGAATTATTTTGTGTTGTCTTTATTTTCAATTTGAATGAACATTTTTATTGATAAATATAAACAATTTTATATTAAATATATCGAATTGCAGCTTGTCCACAATTTTAATTAAAATTAATAAAATTTTAATTAACAATTTTGCGTTTTAGTAAATTGATTTTTATTCTCAAACATCGTCAGGCTCCGTGCTTTTTTTTAAAATTTCATTTCGTAGATTACTAGATTAGTTTTAACTTTACCAATGTTACTACATAAACAGCCATGATTTATAATAAAACTAATCTAGTAATCTACGAAAAGAAATTTAAAAAAAAAACACGAAGCCTAACGATTTCCGTATATTTCTCTAAAAATCAATTTACTAAAATGCAAAATTGTTAATTAAAATTTTATTAATTTCAATTAAAATTCTGTACAAGCTGCAATATAAACAATGTGTTTGGTCGTCAAGTGACCGGCCGGAAAATTCTGAATATTTAAGTAAAATTATCGCAAAAAATCCTTTAAAGTGGGTGTCTCATTTTCAAGTTATGGGCTCGATTATAAGTCTGTTTGCGGTTTTTGAAAAGATGAAGTTTATGAGTCACTATATTTGATAGTTTGCGCACTTAGCTAGGTTTTTTTAAAGAATGTAAAAAATTTCGGGAAAAAAACATTTTTTTTAGTAAAGAAAACCTCTACTTTTTAAAAAACTGAACTGTAAACCATGAAAATGTCCCATTAAGTTAATTATTTTAATTACTATTATTAATCTACAGCATAATATCTACAAATTGACAAAACTTTGTTACTAGCTAACTCTTAAAAATACCGCGCAAAAATCACCTAGAGAAAGTAGGGAAATTAAACAAAAAAGATGTTTAAATTAAAGTCCAAGAAATAAAATAATACTATTTTATTAATAATCAATAAAAACAATTTTTATTACAAATTATTAAACATTTTTAATTAAATGACATGTTCGAAATGCTCTCCACTCTCTTATAAACAAACAAGGGCTCTCCTGATCACACTAGTTGTTGACCAACGCAATTGTTAAGGGTTGCCTCTTGTTTCTGCTGCAGCAGCGAAAATTCTTGCTGTCAGAAATAAAAATCTAGGGGCGTAAGATCAGGGGACCTTGGCGGCCAGGCTACAGGACCTCCTCTACCGATCCACCGTGGATTATTTTCATTAAAATTATCACGTATTATCTTTGCAAAATGTGCTGGAGCTCCATCTAATTGCAGCTGCATTCGCCTTCTCCTCAACAATGGCACTTTTTCCATTACAACGTGATTCCTGAAAATTCTAATAATACATGTTGATAAAGCCTGTTTATTACCACGTAAGGTCCGATAAGTTAATCGTGGATCATTCCCGCCCATACATTTATAGCAAATTGGCTCTGGAAAGCTGTCTCCCTTACGACGTTTGGGTTTTCGACGGCGCAAACATGGAGGTTTCTATAATTTGTTATACCCGCCCTGGTGAAAGTAGCTTTATCTGTCTACAATATTCTCCTTATAAAATTGACATCACTTCTTTGCTCTGAAATTATCCAGTTACAAAAAACTGATCTGGCACGATGGTCCACATTTCCTAGATGTTGAGCACGACGGAAGTGATAAGGATTAAGGCCTTTTTGACCTCGATATGTCTAAACTAATAGACAGGCGGCTGATACTTATCGTAGGGTCAGTGCGTATTAATCGTAATAAATCCTCTTTCAACGTGTACGTTGATATTCACGCTGGACTCTTGTTGTTGTTGGAATAATTCTTGTTCGGGAAAACGTCGATGTATTGCAATGAATGTCCTATACCCAAGTACTGGCCTGTTGGATATCGACGCCTGTATTTTTCGACAGCAACGCGTGCATTTCTATTACAGAACAGGTTTACAAAATGCATATCGGCTACATGAGAAGGTGGTAGATCACGCAAATGTGTCATTGTAATGATTAAGCGTTTACTTAACACAAACTGTCCTTTTAATTTTCACACAAACTTAAAATTGTTAAAACACAGAACACTGAGAGTACATGTGTGACAGTGTCACATGATCGGTTAGCGAACAACTGAACTATTTATTATTACTTACCAATTTGAGTTTTCGATCATTTAAAAGATTTGGTTAGATAACATCACTATACCTAAACGGCTACAAACGCCATTTTTTCGACAAATTGGTGTTCGAATATTTTATGAGTTAGGTAGTGACAATGTTTTAATAATTATAAATAAAATAACCATGCCATGGGACATTTATTTTTTCGACTTACAGTTCATTATTTTTTTAAAAGTAGAGGTTTTTTTAAATAAAAAAATCGTTTAAGTAAAAAAATGTGATTTTCCCATAATTTGTTACATTCTTTACAAAAATCTGGCTTAGCGTGCAAATTAACCAATAAAGTGACTCAAAAGCTTTAGAAAACCGCAAACAGAATTAAAATCGAGCCCATAACTTGGAAGATATGATGAAAAATGTGAAAAGCTATCACCAACACACAAGGGGCCACTTGCCGACGAAACAGATTGTCTTTAATTTAAAATTATTTCTATTTATCAATAAAAATTTTCATTTAAATTGAAAATAAAGGCAACACAAAATCCCATATGATTGTGTTTACGTTCCATTGGAAAATAAAAATCTTTGTTGGCTTAACACCACTACAAGTTTTTTTTCATGGCTTTTTATGTAGTGGCATTGCATAGGATCATATCATCGTACTACCATACCATCAAACCATCATGCCATCATACACGACATAACATTATATCATCGTGCAATCGTACCATCATACAATCATATGTACCGCCGTACCATAAAAACAGATTTTTGGAAAAAAAATTCTAAATCGGATAAGCGATTCTCGAGATATCATGTCACATCCAGACGTCCAGAAAGACGGACAGACATTTTTTTTTTCTTTTTCGGACTCAAGGATTTTCAAAACGTCGAGATAAATGATTTTGGATCAAACAAATTTTAGGCCATTTTTGACAAGATTTAAATACATTGGTCTTTTTAGACCGAAGTAATTTTCCCTTTAAACGAAAAAGTAGCATACACAATCATTTTTAATATATTTAATTTAATATTAAATATATAAGCTATTATTGACAAAAATTCACAACAATTTATAATTTTAAGTAAAGAAAGCGTCCGCTTCGCTTAATATTCTCAGTTATACTAAACTAAACTAACATTTTTAATCATCTCTTTCGAAATCTTCTTAGTTTTTTATTTCTCTCTTCGTAATTTTCGTAATGGCTTCAAGAATACTAATTTATGATTTCACCATTACGATTACGAAAATATTGTGCATTACGAAAATTTTCGTAATGTTTGAAGACAGGGCATTTAAAATGATAAAACAAAATTGTTCCAAATGAACTTAATGAATGATAAAAATCACACTTTATATTACACATTGCATTAATTAATTTCCAATTATTACAATTTTAATAAATAAATATAAAAGTTAAATAGGCAATATAGCTTAAAATAACATATTTTTGTTGTATTGAATCACATATTCCATTTTTGTCCGCTATAGCCAATTGTCAATTACGAAAAAATCTCTTACCCTTACACGTATTGTTTAAAATTAGAAAGTGGTCAAGCATTTAAAAAAATATCCCAAGATTTAGGTATACGACAAATAAATACAAAAATTTAGAAGAAAATATGGTTTTGTTCTAGTTAGGTAGTGAACAAAACCGAATGCATAGTTATGTACATCGTTATCTCGAAATAAATAATACATATTTTTAAGAACACGTGAAGCAAAGAAAAAAAAGGTACGCTTTTGTTTTCACTTTTTTATAAAATATTGAGAATAGAAAATATTGAGTTTTATGAACATCCTTATCAATATAATTAACACAAAAATCCAAATGATTTCATTACGAAATGCAATGGGAAACGAAAAAACCATTACGAAAATTTTAGTAACGTTCCGTTGCGAAAATTTTAGTAATCCGATTTCAAGAATACGATTTTAGGGTTTTCGTAATACTTTGACACTAACTCGCAATACGAAAGTTTTCGTAATGGTTCAAGAATAGCACCCCAGATGTTGGCAGTAAAATCGGTTGTGGATTGAATGATTGTATTGCATCAGATTTCTTAGCTGCTTGTTGAAAAACTACATCCACGTGTTTTGCATTCAAATACTTTATAAAATTGGATGTAGAACCGCCTTAATAATATAGCAAATTTTTACAAATATCGAATGTGGCATAAGCATCATCCGACTTGGTGAAATGCAACCAAATGTCGCTGCATTTTCGATTCATCGTCATTAATATTAATTCGTTGATTAATTCAATGTATTTTCACTGATTTATCTAAACTAAATTAAAGGAGTCTCGTATTTAGGTAGCATATATGTATTAATACACAATACACAAAAAGTGGAATTTCAAAATATTTATTTTTCAGTTAAATGCTAAAAAAATTATTCGTAAACGGTGAACCAAAATCAAATGCCAAAATTCAATTGAAAAAATACATAAATATATTTTTAGGTTATGTTTTAATTGTTTTGTTATATTTTTGTTCCTCTAACAACAAGAAAACGTCTATACAATATTTATGTAGTTGTTTCTCTTAAAAAAATACAATAATAATGAAAACAAAAATTTTTATTTTTCATGTGGAAATTGAGATAGTATGATGAAAACAAGAAGAACACATTTGTAAATTTTACAATATTTGCACGTCCATGTTGTTAAATTTACAAGTTGATAGAATCCATTTCTGGCTTGATTTATTTTCTATATTCATCAAAGTGTAAAATGAGTAAGTAACGTATATATAGGTAGAAGAAAATGTAGAAGATAAAAATTAAAGTAACGAAGTTTTTTATTTTGATGTATTCGTTACTTCGGGTATCTGGAAGTAACGAGTATTAAATACCGAATACTTACGATTACGTGACAGAGTTCGACCCCAGGTTTTCCCAAAGGCTTGTGTACACTGCCAAAAGATGGCAGTGGATTTTTGAAATTTATATTTCAGGTAAAATTTGCAGGAGAATTTACTCAAGAAGACACCTAAATGCTTGACGTAGTCGGACCTGTTAATCGGCCTTCCGAAAAGAAAGGGCAGTCAGATCACCAATATCTCGATGCTTGGTAAATACAACGAAATCAGTTTTAGAAGGGTTAACGTGTAAAACCTTTTCACCACACCACGCATCCACAATACGTAAAGGGTTCTTCGTTAAATCAGATAACACATTAAAGTTCTTACCAGCAACTGTAATAACAAGATCGTCAGCGTAGCGTTGAGCAACAAAGCCTGCTGAAGTTTCACAAGTAGATCGTCAATCACTAAAAGCCATAACATGGGTGAGAGCACACCTTCCTGAGGAAAGCCTTTGGAAAACTTTGACCGAGACTGAAGCATTATCCAAGTCAACCTCAACAATGCGAGAATTGAGCATAGAATCAATCCATTTTAAAATGGTGGGATCAATACCAATTTGGTAAAGGCGTTAGCAATCGACGTAAACGATGTACTATCCAAGGCTTCCACAATGTCCAGGAAAGTACGAAAGTACCTACATACTTCAGAAAATGAACAGAAAGAAGCAACTCGTTCACTTCTTCTTTCGAAGAAATAAACTGGCTATTCGATAGACGAAGAGCATCAAGTCTAGAGGTATCATTTTTAGGCAACGCTCTATTAAGTCTAGCGACCGTATAGAGAGACTACAATTCCTCACAGAAGTTTGTCCATGCGGTTCTTTGATCTTAAGCTTTTTTAAACCTTTTGAGCTGTAAGGAAACAATCCCAATCGAATTTAATATTAGTATTTTTAATCATCAACTAATAAAGTTACCCTATATTTACTAAAATTGTCCTTTACCTATTTAAATTTTATTTCGCTTAACATAATTTTCCTTCACTTAATAAAATTAAATTTATTCTCCCAACGGAAATGAAAATATTTGTAATGACGATATAATCGGGAAGTCCTTAATATCTATAATTTTTAATATTTATTTAACTTTGATTTTAAAACTAAAAATATTTATATTAGAACTGCAGATTTGTTTTGATACAATATAATTATTTTTAAAGGAGGAACCAATTTTCTACTAACATCAAAATTTATAGCAACACCGTTGGCTAAATGCGTATTTATTCAAGGATTTTTTATTATTTCCATATACTATATAACCTCTAGTATGAACTCGTTAACCGTTTACGGTAAAATTCAACATATTCGATGAAAATAGAATTCTAAAATACATAAAATTTCAGAATATGGTCAATTAGAATGGATCTTGGCTGTTCCGTTACCGATTCTTATGAAATTCTACAAGTGCGATGGAAATAGAATCTTAAAATGATTTATGATGACGTTCTGAAATAAAACAATTTAATAAAATGTTCTTTCCATTAGTAGGATTATCCTTTATTAACTTGAATTTTCCATCACCTATCGGAATTTGTCTTCAGTTATCAAAATCTTCGTTCATATAAGCCCTTTAGCATTTTCTTCTGTCATAACGTTTAGGGGTTATTTTTATTACATAAAATTATTTGCAAATAAATGGAACAAATTTTCTACGAACATCAATAATTAGCATTTTTAGCTAATTAGGTAATTCGCCTATTAATTCGTCGATTTTTTATGGCCTCCTTTAAGGGTTATTTTTTTAAGAAGATATGTGGGGATATCCAGATTTAATTTTAAATTTTTGTTGTTGTTTTTTTTTGCCGAACTAATGTAATAAAGCAGATATTTTATTGCAATTATTTTTTTAGTTAGTTACTGCTTTCCAGTTTTAAAATAAGATAACTGTCGTACAACTTACAACAAGAATAAAGTTTAATTCTGAAAACTATTAAATAGAAAAAAACAATAGAAATAAAATAAAAACTCTTTCAAATAATCACATTTACCATACGTAGTACCATTTATGGCATATTAAAATATGCCGTCGGGTACCTTATGCCATACTGCATCATATGCTATTTTGAAATATGCCGTTTTGAAATAAGCTATAGTGTACCATAGGTCGTTTTGAAATATGCCTTTTTGCCATATTCCGCAATGAAATATATGAAAAGTATAGTTTTTGCGTCACAGTCTACGTCAAAAATGCCTAAACAGTTGGCTGGCTGGCTGGACAATTTGCGCCAATTCCTTATAATTTTAGACTATTTTATTCACTAATATTTGAGGTTACTCAGGATCATAAATTTTTCGCAACAAAGTTTTGAACAATTAAAAGTTGATATGGAACTTGATTATGTGCTTAAGAAATTTCCTGATTTTAAGGTCAACATTCTCCCTCCGCTCGTCATGTTCTTTCCATGTATTAGGATATGATCGTCAAAGTAAAGCAGTAAAAAACTGCAATAGCCACCCAATTTGACATTTCTTTGGCAAAAAACGTCTGTTTGGCTCAACAAATTCTAACAATTTTGTTGGAATACCACTATTAATAGAGTGTAAAAACCAACTTCTTGTTCTTTTCCCAAATAATAAATTGTAAATATTTTGTAAATTGAAAGGAAAGTTCAGTAATTTACCCATAAGAATAAAAAGACATAAATTTTACCAATTCACCATCATTTTTCATAGCTCCTTTAAAAACACCAACGCCCTTTTCACGTATAACATTATCTTAATTTCAATACTATGCCATATTTGTATTATCAGTTTCATAGTATGTTTCCTTTGTTTTTTAAGAGCAGAGTATCAAAAGGGTCACCTTCTAATCTTTTGTTTGGTTGGTGTTTATCAGCTTGGAAGCTTGTAACTCATTGTGTTTAACCGAGCGAATTTCCGTATCAGGATGAATTAGGGAAATAAGTTCGAGAGAGGTTGGTTAATTTTCGAGTATGAATCTTATTTCCATCGTACTTGTTGAATTTCAGCATAATCAACTAAGAAAGGGGTCAAGTTCCATCCTAATATGTAATATTCCAGAGCTTCATCTAAAAATCATTTTAGAATCCCTTCTCTATCCCACGTATCCACTTTCTTCGTTATCGGTTCAGAAATGGCCAATTTCCATCCTAATTCTAGAATTTCATTAAAAATCATTTTAGAATCCGATTTCCACAGGAGATATGAATAAAACTTAATTAGGATATAAAATTTGTTTTGATAAATATAATTGGCAAAAGGTTGAATTTGAATTGTAAAAGTTTCAATTTCAAGTATAAAAGGTTCAATTACAAGTATAAAAGGTTTAATTTGAAGTATAATAGGTTCAATTTGAAGTGTAAAACAGTGTTGCTGTTTTACTAACTATCGATTACTTAGGTGTTTGTAACCACATTGGTTACGATTCGCTCCTTACTAGCATACCTTTCCTATCCTTTCTTACTAAAATACCTTACATATCCTTCTTCTGGAGGTGTACTGTGGGCCCGGTTTAAATAGTACAAGGGCATTCGTTATGAATTCTTTTACAATTTATGTTATTCTGTAATTGAAAAAAATATAGTAAATAAGAGTAAGAGTAAAAATAAGGTAAACAAAACAAGAAAATTTAAGAATCTTGAATGAATACACTCTCATAATTTAAAGAACCTTTTTGAAAAGAAAGTTATTTTATGTCTCGCCTTGATTACAAATAAAGGTTTTTTTGCTGTTTTGCTTGAAGATGTTTACGTAAACATAATAAGTGATGTTAGGAAATTAGCATAAAAGGATTTTGTTCTAATGGAACATGTGTGGTACCTTACCTTTCAATATACTCGTACTATGTTTGTTTTCAAAATATCCCTAATAGATATGTGTACAACATATACATTTAATAAGATTATTAAAATTATTTATAAGAAAAAAAAAATGTTATCCTAAGAAATTTTGTTTACTCTGCGTATCCTCATTAGAATTTAAAATTATAGGTACATAATAATATATTTAAGAAACCTACCGGAAGTATATTTTCTGTATGTGTAGAAAGAAAAGTTTCAAGAATTATAAATATGCAAATTTCATTAAAAAAATTGTAAAATTAAATTGCGCCCATGAAATAAAATTACGTATCTTTGCACAACATCAAAATAATTTATAATCCTCTGTCACACTGTATGGTATAATACAATTATATACTATGAAGTTTGTCTAAGATCAGCTTAAAAACGAACATTTGAAATTGCAATTCAACACACAAAAAACTTACTTACAAGATAATAATGATGTTGCAGGAGAAAAAAATCTGTACGTTTTTATAATAGAAAAATCATTGACATGAAAAATTTAAATTACATCACACTTAAGCTACAATCATAAAAAGTTTATATACATATTAACAAAAAATGTCATACGGAATGGATACATACTTGTATTACGTTCAAGGAATAGTAAAAAAAATCTTGTAATCTTTTAGATTTTTCCTGAAAATTTCATATATGTTCTGAATTTATTCTATTTCCTGCATTGTGTTAAATTTTGAAATAAATGTATGTTGGTGCACGGTTTCGTAGCAATAATTGCAACGTATGTATGCACCTTAGTTTTAAGGAGCAGTAACATTTTTTATAGTAGAGACATCATTTATATAAATGTCAACAAATAAACGATTATGTTAACTATACTTATGTGTTTGTATAGAAAGCAAGTGTAAGTGAACAGATTGAAGGGAAATCTTACATATTTTTTTTGCCGTTTTAATTTACGATTTCAAATAAACTTTTTCTTCTCCTTTGTTTCATAACAAAAGCTAGTCCAATAATTTAGCATAATTTATGAAATAAAAATTTCCTTTACCGAAACGTAAAAACATTATATAATTTATTGCTAACCCTTTTAAAATTGGTTGGAACGGTTAATTTGGATAAAATGTTTGAAGTACATATATATGTATGTACGAAGAAAATATATTAAAGTCATAAAGAACTCATTTTTGGGTGGACGCTAAAGTTTAAATAAAACTTAAAAGTCTTGAAATTTTTTGAAAAAATGGCCTTCCCATTATTAAAATTAAATACAAAAATAGCGAATTAGCTAAAGGTTTTCTTGTAATTTGTAACTAACTAGAGGCATGTATGTATAATGTTTTTCTAAAAATTTATGATAATTATAACTTTGAGTTTTTCTATATTTAAGAAAAAGGGTTACCAGGAGCAAAGCATTCCTATTTTAAATGGTTTTTTTACATGTAAGAAAAAAAAAGTTTGTTTCTGCTCTTTAGTTTAAACTTTTTGCTATTGATCGACATATTTTTATTATAAAAAAAACATGAACGTAATGTGATACGTTATGAGATGACGACGTCATGAGATGGGTTTTAGTAAAACATTAATTAAATATCTATAAGCAAGACATTATTAATTGAATTTCGATTCATTTATTTATCAATTATTCTTAATAACGTAGAAATCAAAATTCAGTTTTGTAAGATTTTTCATTTAAGAAAAACGATATTAAAAAAACTTAACTTGTCATATGATTTTTATGAAAAATCCAATTTTTTTTGTCTTTCTATCCACCTTATATCAAATTCGACTTTTATAATAATAATAATAATAATAATGCTTTATTCAATGTATAAACCGTGGCTTTTGTACATCACACATATTTACAACAGCAGAAAATAACTTAAAATTAACAATAAATATTTCAATATCAATATAACAATAATTAGCAAATATACAACAATGGACATATATACATAATTAATTACAATATGTACAAGAACTTTGATATTAAGTTACTAATTTAAACATAACCTTTTTAAATCCGTTAATGGAACTTATATTTTTTAATTCTGTAGGCAAACTGTTCCAAGTGATAATCGCATTTATTAATCCAGAGTTATTGTAAACATTAGTTCTACTAACTGGCAAATTAACGTTCCTAGTTCTCAATGACCTAGAAAAATGTAATTTATCATGCAAGTACAATGGTACACCCGATTTAATTATTCGAAAAATAAAGACAGCAGTTCTATAACAGTAAAACTCAAACAAGTCACATCCAAGGATTGAATCTTTAAATTCGGAAACATGATCAAGCTTTCTAAGGTCATGAACATATCTCACACAATTATTAAACGTAACCTCAAGTAACCGCTTTGAGGAACTATCACAATTAGAAAATATCACATCACAATAGCTGAAAATAGGTATAATTAAACTTTTTACAAGATATATGCGTAAGTCAACTGGACAAAACTTTTTTATTAGTCTGAGTGAATATAAACCGTAATTAACACGCTGGCACATAGAACTTACATGATCATTCCAATAAGTTTTGAATTCAATAGTAATCCTAGGTTATTAACCGTTGGAACAAATGAGATTGTATCATTGTTAAAAAATAGCACAGGTGCAATATTATGCGAATTATTTCTAGTGAGCAATAAAGCTTTACTTTTAGTTGGATTAATGGAAAGTGAATTAGTTTTGGCCCATTGATTTGATTGATTGATTGATTGCGATGTACGATCAAGCATTAAGCAAGTCTCCCGTATTATAAATGCGAATACCACACCACTATACCCATGTTACACAACACGACACCATTCTTCATGAAGCCAAACCCCGTAAAGAAAGGCGACACATGATAACCAAGTCTAATGTTGTGATATCCGCCCCTGGCCAGGCCGCCGTCGTACACCTTTTTACATATAACAAGATCGAGGGATGGGAAAGGAATGTTAGCAACAAAGACTCAACCCGGTTCCAGACACCTAAGTAGTTGATAGTTAGTAAATTTGTTAGTAATCTATTTTTTAGTAATTTATCTAGCACAAGACAATACAATTTTAAAGTTCATCTCTACTGCTCCAACCTGTAAGAAGACACAATGACAACACAAATTTCCTCGTACCGCAAACTCTTTTTCTGAAAAGCTGTAAACAACTATTATTATTCCCCTCCACCATTTTTTCCATCGGTGGTTGAGAGAGTGGGCGAGATTTCGTTCCATCATCATGTTCCCATGCGGTCACCCAAATTTGCACTAACTGTAGGTAGTGTTGCTTGACGTTGTTGTTGAAATCGTTGCGTCTCTGCTGTCCCTGCTACTCGCCCCCAAAAGTGAATTATTTTTGGCCCATGACGAAATATTCCTAAGATCTGCATTAAGTTGGATAACGATTTCCCCCAATTTTAACAAGTCACCACCAATATACAGTTGTAAATCAACAGCATAAAGATGAAATCGGCAATTTAAAATATGCCAAGGTAGATCATTTATATAAATGGAAAAAAGTAAAGGGCCTAAAATTGATCCTTGAGGCACCCCAGCAATTACATTACTTATACCAGAATGATCATCACCAAGCTTTACGAACTGTTTACGATTACTCAAATAAGAAAGAAGCAACAAAATAGCAGAATCTGAAAAATTATAATATAACTTTAACTTTTGAAACAAAAGGATATAATTAACACAATCAAACGCTTTAGAAAAGTCTAATAGGACTAAAATTGCAAATGAATTACCTTTATCTAAAATAGCAGATAAATCATCAACAATATGCACAAGTGCAGTAGTAGTACTATGGCCAGATTTGTATCCAGATTGGAATTTGCATAGATAATTAAAGCTATTGAGATGCTGAAGAATTTGAAGTTGTATAATTTTTCCAGGACCTTGGATAGGGCAGGCAAAATACTAATCGGGCGAATGTCACAAATATTCGAAATTACATCCTTTTTAGGTAGAGGAATAATCGATGCCACTTTCCACAAATTAGGAAATACTGATTTGGTCAAACTCTGGTTAATGATAAATGTAATTTGGGACAGAAACAAATCAATAAATAATTTTATTACTCTGAAGTTTACCATGTCATATGCCATCGAATCAGACTTAACAGTACGAATTGCATTCAATACCATAAGTTCATCGACACAATCAAAAACAAACCCATAACTACCAGAACTAATAAAATCAAAATCGGGTAGAGGCAAAACACCTATAGATTCGTTAAGTTTACTGATCCCTATCAAAATTTCATCAGCAGAAAAGTCAATGACTGCTTCAGTCGACTTACATGAAATACCTAGTTTCTTCAAATTGCTCCAGGTTGTTTTAGGTTTGTGCAAATTCCCAAAATAAAATATATTTTTAGCTTGATTGATGCATTTGTTGGTTTTATTTCTAAAAGATTTAAATGATTCAAAATCAAGCTCTAATCCAAATCTTTTATATTTTTTGTAAGTCAAATCTCTTCGTTGCATTAAATTCAAAATATGTGCATTTAACCACGGAGCAGTGGGACATTTATTTATACTCGTTTTACGAGGCACACAATTAGTATCTAATTTTAAGAATTTTGAATTGAATTCTTCAACTATATCATTCACATCAGGATAGAAATAAAGATTTGACCAGTCTAACGAAAAGAAACAATTTACAAAATACTCATGATTGATTGCTTTATAATCAGGAACAACCGTATATGAAATTTTATCCCTGGTACGACTGAACTTATAACAGGCAAAAATCAAGTTATGATCAGAAATGGGAGGAACAAGAAGCTGCCCAAAAGAAATAATATTATGCTTATCAGCCTCATACAAAATTATCAAATCCAATAGGCTTTTATCCAATCTAGTCGCTTGTAAAGGTAAATAAAATAAATTATGTAAACTCAAGCAAGCACTTAGTTTATTGGTAATCATTAATCAACATATTAAAGTTTAAATCACCACAACAAATAATTTTTTCATACTGAGATAAATATTCAGAAAAAATTGTTTGTAAATTATTAATATCATCAGTACAAGCAGGAGGCGGGTTATAAATAACCAAAATAAGAATTTTACCAAATCGCCCAACAAGCTCAGACGCCAAAACTTCACCCTTACCAAAGGCACCCGAGAACAATTTACTAACCCTCAAAGTAGACCTAAAATAAATACCAACCCCACCCCATCGCTTATTATTAATACGATCAAAACGTATTAGTTTATAATTATTGATAAGGAGCGACTTGTTTGTAATTTTGCTGTTAAGAAGAGTTTCAGTTAAAGCAAGAAAATCAAATTTGTATAACTCTAACATAATAGTAATTTCATTAAAATGTTTAACCAAACTACGGACATTTAAATGGCCAAATTTTATAGAACAATTTACATTTACCTGCAGATTATCACTTGGAACAATTTTACTACAAGTTATTAGAATTTAACGTGTTGTACTGTTGGCTGCAGTGGTTGCCCGAAACTTCACCCGTGGAGGCAATGCTGTCCGAAAATTTGTATTACTAAATTCCCGAATGTGTACACCAGTAGGCCAAGTATTTGGATCAAGAGCCTTTACCCGTAAATCTGCTTTTATGCCCAATTTGTAGCAAACAAACTCCAGCGATTCAATGTTGCGTTCTTTGGGAATAAGTTTAAATATTTTGCAGTCCTCAACCTCCAAGCATGTTTTAGCCATAATAGATATATCATTTTCATTAGTATGAGGATCAAATTTGGAAAGGTGTAACCATACTGTCGGTTCAATGACCTTTACCCCAAAATTTTCGGAAAACTGTCTGGTACCACAAATCGATTTTCTGTTCCGATGTTGAGGATTTTTATTTTCAACGGCGGGCACAGCAACACTGGAACTCATTGTGGATGATGTCACCTCAGCAAAGGTTCTCGTAGAGGACAAATGATTTTGCATGGACGAATGATTTTGCATGACCGCAGGTACAGTAGATGTAACAAATCTATCCCCAGTTTCCATACATGTTTCTTGGTTCAATTTGGCACAATTTGTTCGTGTTTGATCGGCTACAGGCATAGCAATCGCATCTGAACAATCATCGGTAATGATGCAATCGGAAATGTGAGATTCCGCTGGTCTATTAATATTAACCTGTGCTTTCTCCTCGAATCTTTTCATTGGGATTTCAATTTTTTTTTAATGATCCCATTATTTGACATAAAATTTTCACTTGTTCACTGTAAATGTTTTTACAACTTTCACAAAACCAAAAAATGCTGTCTGAACCACAAATTACATCGAAAACGTTTTTCCTCAATCCAACACATTTATAGTGGGCAACTTTTTTACATAATCCACTGCACACTAACACGTTCTCAGATACACCTGGAACAGCACACGTCATACAAATGTTCGACTCCATATGATTATATAAATAAACCACACAATAACACAATAACAAGGGAACAATGAACAAGGAAACCGAATCACACTAAAGTTTATGTTACACACTATATATACAAAATATTTACAGACACATACTATTAAATTATTATTTGTACAAATCATACAATTTTATTTTATATTAAATATTTTTTTTTTTTAAATTGCAAAATTATACACAGAAAAAAAACAAACGTCCATTCAGTTCAAAGCTGGCTTGATATGACGGCTTGTATATCTAGAAATGATTTGCCAGGATACTATTAGTTTACTCAAATTTTCACTATTTGTTAGAAGAAAGCTTAAGCATAGCATCAACGCTGTAGGTTGTTTGAGGTTACGGTAATCGATGAAATCTAATTGTAAATTGTGATGGAGAAATTGTAGTATTTAAATGACTTCATCTCACAAAATTAAATAAATAATCTTCGTACTGTTCTTATTTGCATAACATGCTTTGATACCACCAGGGCATGATATAAAATTTGTCTATAAGATAAGCTCAAAAGTTTGCATTAAACGAATAACTAAAAATTGGTGAAACCAAATTACGTATTATTACAACTCACTCACAGAAGAAAATTAAACGAATTCGTGAATATAAGAGAAAATAAAAACTATCCAATGCCCGAATATTTTCAGACTCTTCGTAGTTTTGAGCTGAACAATAATGATGAATGCAACTTCAAAGCGAAAACTGATATTTTTTACATAAATAATTTTTTTTTATTTTTTTGTATTTAAAACAAATTTTATTTATTTATTTTATGTAATTACAATCCCTCCTGGGGCCGAATTCCGTCTCCTGGGGCCGAATTCCGGTTTTATGACAAATGTCTTTATTATTTTTTTAGACTAGTCAGTTCTCATGCTCATAATATTTTCGATTCTGATATGAGTAATGAGTTTTGACGTACTATAAACTTTATAGCATGAGTTTTTTGGTTATTGGGTTCTATTATTGACATTTGGGGAAGTACAAAATATAGTCAAACCGTGTTATGAACAACACCTTACAAAAATAGATAAAAGAAAATAAATAAATAAAATTAAATGGATATCTTTATTTTAAGAATCCTTAGGCACCGAATTTCTAACCAAAGGTAATTTAGTATTAGATTTCTCTAATTTAATTCAATATTTATTATACGTATTTTAGTTCGTTATTTTAACTCTTCGTTTTCTAGCAGTCGGCTGCTATCAACGCCCAATATGGCAAGACTTCTTTATCTCACTTTCACAAACTTCTGTTTCACGATGTGTTGATGATGTTTGTTAAATAATTGAAATCAAATTGGCAAAGGATTTCGTGAAATTCCAATTAGACTCTCCACAAATTGTTGAAATAAAGCAACAATTTTTTAATATGTATGGATTTCCAGGCATCATAGGGCTAATCGACGGAACACATATTTTAATTAAAAAGCCTAATAATAGAGTGGAACACGTCTATTATGCAACCCGGAAATCGGCGCACACAAAAAATGTGCAAATCATTTGTGACGCTAATCTTTTAATCACAAATGTATGTGCTCGGTACGGAGGATCAGCATACGACAGCTTCGTGTGGAATAATTGTTTGGCGAAAGACAAAATTCTGGACCACTACGAAAATGGTGGAACAAGAACTTGGCTTCTGGGTAAATTTTATTATTATTATGAGGAAAATGTTTTTAATCTCTAATTATTTTATTGATGATTTTTCACAGGTGGCAGTGGATATGCACAACAACCATGGTTGATGACCCCATTTGCTACATCTTCCACGTCACACGAAGTCGCTTACAACATAGCACACAAAAAACGAGGCACATAGTCGAGCGGTGCATAGGTGTTCTTAAATCGAGGTTTCGTTGCCTTAGTCGTCAAAGAATACTCATGTACTCACCGCAAAAGGCCGGCCTAATTATAAATTGCTGTGCTGTATTACATAATATTTTAATATTACAAGGCATACCACTTCCATCAGAAGACGAAGAACCTCAAATATATTTAGACCCAGCGAGAATTCTTAATGCAGGTCGACGGATTAGGAATGACATTGCGAATAATTTTTTTAACTGAAATAAAAAAATTACAATTTAATATACAAATATTACTTATCATATTTTTATTTCATATTCAGTCCGGAATTTCCATTCCCATATATTTAATTTTTTTCGTATAAAATAAGTTTATTTATCTATATAAAATTTAACATAAAAATAATTTGTATTTCATTTGTATTAATTTTTGGTCACTTGTGTATTTTAAGTAAAACTATGTAACTTACCTATTCTAAATAATCTCCTTGCAGACAGTTAAATTCCTTTTCCTTTAGTAGCAATTCTCTCTCCCTTATATTTAAATCCTTTTCCATTAAAATAATTTTCTTTTTTTCCAGCTCAATTTTTTCGTTTTCAAATTTTTCATATAGTTTATTTTTTGGCGCTACAATTCCACGCATTGATCTAAATACTGCTCATCTCTAGTATTTGCACTTCTTCTACGTACATTAGATGACGATTGAAATTCCTATTTGGTTGAAACAATATATTAAGAATAGTTAAAATATGATTTAATAATAAAATATATGTACATACTTGTACTTGTACACTGATACTATTTGAAGAACAGCTACTGACCGACTGACGAAGAGCTATATCAGACCCTAATCCAAGACCAGGCGTTTCATTGTCGCCTTCTACTGAATCCAACTTTATGATGGAAATAATATTTTCCTCAAGTGTGGTTAGCGGCGGTGGCCCAGCTCAATTTACCCCACTATGGCTTGCGAATTTTGTAATTTTGGTGTAATTTCCTTTTACTCTTATTTCTGTAAACACATTAATGTTTAACAATTAATGATTATTCTCAAATCAAACTAAACATTTCAATTACCTTAAGTCTTCCCAATATTTTTTCCATTGGGCATCTGTTTTAAAACTACCGCCCAATGAATTTAAAATTCCAGACAATATTTCCCATTTGTTGGAATTATTCGATTTTCCATCGACGCTTGTAAACCTAAAATTAAACTTTATAATTAATATTTGTACAAATAAAGGAATAATACAAATAATGCTTACTGATTCCGTGCTAATCATACATTTTCCTCTAAATAGGAAACTAAATATTTTCTCAAACATATTAATATTTTATAACAATTAAAATATCAGTAGCACTAGTGTCATAAATCACAGAATAAAATATACTGAGTTTTTTTTGACAGTTATTATGAGTTTGGTTTCCTCAGTCATCATACGGCAATCGGTTTTATGATTTTATTATACCAGTTTGATTTTTTATACCAATTAAACTCATTGATGACTTTAGTCATCGAACCGGAATTCGCCCCCTGGACTAATGAGCAATTTGTTTCTGACTTAATTTACTAACTTAAATTAATTTAAGTAAACCACATCTTTGTAGTGGATTTTAGATCAGCAATTTGGTGTTTAAGCTAATAATCACACCAGATCAAAAAAGTTGGTCCTTTTAAGTCTGCGTACTAAATTCGTGATTATTATTATTATTATTATTGGAGGGTCATGCGGGCGATCAGCGACTTCGCACTGCGACCTAAAAGATCTATTGTGCTGGACCCTGCTTAATTATTCGTCCAGTCAATATTCAGGTTCTTAATGAACCTGACAATACTGCCTCCCGGTACGTGATATATACTATCTGGGCTTATTGCTCTCCCTCCTAGATGTTTACTACAGCATGTAGTTCCGCTAGAAAGACGGCAGCATTGAAACCCAAGGACCTCGAGAGGGTTGTCCCACTCCCGTATATTCCTACTCCTGCCCCGTATTTAGTTTGATTTTACTCTTACGAGTTGCTGGGAATTTCAAATCGCCTATAGGTCACCCAGCTTTACTACAGGAAGGCTAAATAAAATTGGAGGGTGCCTGGTATCCAGAGTCCGCATATTTTGGACTGATTAACCTATCAGCCATTCATACATCGGCATATGCTGTTCCACCTTAGATTAGGGTTTTTTGTCAAGATTTTCTCCTTTAGCGCCGTACTTTAGCGGATGCCAAATGGCCAAAAATTTACCAAATAGCCTTAGTTAGCAGTGGTTGCCTCGAGGAGGCAGCACGTACACTTGCGAATTGTGAACAGGTTACCCCTTACACAATTGTACCCATCACGCAGCTGCCTATTACAAGACCAGAATAGCTCACGCGATGCGCACCCTACTGGAAGGTTACGGAGCTGGTAGATTAATCTACTCAACTTTGCCCCCCCCTCCAATAGACGGCAATCCACCCTTCGTGATGGGTTTCATTCGTGATGCTTAGGAGCATAAATAAATTGAACAAAAATTAATTTTGACTTGACCGCTTGTTACGAAAATGCGACCCTGCGATCACCTTCGTAAACAGTTTATCTCACGGTCTTCACCTGCAGCAATTGCCAGCTCACGCTCAACCTGGGAGTGTTCTTTTTGGTGGAGTCCCGTTAAGACTTATAATGCTACCATTGGATGAAACCAATCCACACAACCGTATATCAAACTCATCCCCTGAAAATAAGCGCTTTAATTTAAAGGTTCATTCTAGATTTACCGTACATGTTTGAATTTATTGTTTCGACAAAAGAAAATTTTTCTTTAAACATAAAAAACAAGAACAAAGCAGAACACATAGTATTTCTTTAATTTTAACTCCGACCAGGAAAGAAGAACCCAAAAACCGATGAACCAGCAAACACTCGAGCTCGTGTATCTGCCTTCAGACAATAATAATTGTGATGCAACAGAAAAAATTAAGGAAAAAAAAATTTTCCCAGAAGGAAGCTGATCAAAAGAAATAATATATATAATTGAAGATAATCTATAATTTGAATAATTAAATAAAAAATAATAATTTACGTAACCATTGTTACGGTAAATCCCAATGAAAAAACAGGTGATTCCTTGCTCAGCCTCCACTGGAACGGGATGATGTCCCCATCAAATCCAACAAATCCGAATCCAATAAGTGATTAATAGAAAACAGTTAACACCTGAAGAACGTAGCGAAATTGTAGCGTTTAAAGAAATGGGCCTTTGCCAGTCGTTCAATAGCACAAAAACTTGGGCGTAGTAAAACTGCAATAAACAGCTACCTCTTTGACCTGCTGAAGACGGCTTCCAAAATCGACGATGCACGTATTCTGCCACAACTGTCAAAGAAAGGTGACTCATATTAAGGGACGCATGGAATTCAACGTTTTATATTGCGAAAATTAAGGCAACAAGCGGAGTTAAAGTCAGCATTTCGACAGAGGGAAGGGTTGTCCTAAATAGGAAAAATTATAGTTCGTCGAAAATTGAAAAAAAAAACAGTTTTAAAACAAATTCCCAAATAAAAAATTGCTCGTGAAGCAATGCAATGGAAAATGAGTGGAGGCTAGAGTTCACGGACGAAAAGAAATTCAACATAGATGGCCCTGTTGGTTACAAGTTTTACCGTCATCATAGCAGTAGAACAAGCGCTGTTACGGTCTGGGGAGCTATATAACCAACCAACTACGGCACAATTGATCTACAGTTCATAAAATGGAGGTGTGGCCAACACACGACTTTCATTTATCAACAGAGAATTTTGAAAAATTTAATTTCTTTTTTACATTTTTTTTTTAATTTTTTGGAAACATTTTGTATTAAGTAGTTTTTTGTAAACCTTATACTTTTTAAGATATTTGAAAAATAAATTTTCTGGACCAAGGGAGTGGCCACATCCGGTTAGCCGATTTGGAGTAAAATTCACTGTAACCTCCCAATTTATCAAAAAAGCTTAAATCTAAAGTTTCAGTTCGATTGGTTAGACCATCTGGGCTGTAGAGAGGACACAGTCTGACAGACAGACACAATTTCGAAACCCACTTTTTCGGACTCAGGGGACCTCAAAACAGATATATCTCTAAAAAATCTCAAAGTCCAAAATTTTCATGATTACTATACTTTATTTTACTTACATAAAAGAAAGTAAAAGGTGACTTTTAATGGTGAGGAATATAAAAATATGCTCCAACAAACTGAAATAAAATTTTCGGCGCTCTTAAATGGACCTTGCAGCAAGATAATGAGCCAATTCATAACGCCAGGATTGTTAAAAACTGGGTATCTCAACAAAATGTTGACATTTTAACTTGGCCGCCTTGCCCTCCTGATCTCAATGTAATTGAAAATGTTTGGGCTGTCACGAAAAGTTTACGAAGGAGGACGGCAGTTTGAGACCCTGGACGCTTTAATAGAGGCCATACAAGCAGCGTGGAATGAAATAAGTTTAACTTATTTCAAATCATTGTTTAAGTCGAATTTCTGAGGTTACTAATGAAGATGGGATGAGTCACAACCACTATTAAAAAAAACAATAAAGTGAACATTTTTTTGCATTATTCTTTGATTTTAAATTTTTCAAGTTGGATTTAAGCTAATGAACTATGCAAAAACAATGTTTTTTACAAAAAATAAAGATTGTCATTTAGTGCTTGGTCATTTCGATATTTGGCGGAGGCATCAAAACCGACGAGTGATCGGCTGATGCTGCTTGATTTTTAAATACTGAGTAGTGTGACTTAAAGGGCTTCGGTATTTCGTTTTTAAGAATTAATTCCTTATGTCATAGCGATTCATAGGCTCTCAAGAACTGGATATACTCATGCTTTAATACGCAGTTAGCTAAAAATCTTCTCTCTAGAGCGTGGGATAATTTTAGTGCGTGGATTGATTATAGTTTCAGCCAATGTTTATAGTAACTTAGTAGAAATGATGATTGGTATGATTAGCGCACTAATTTAAACCGGTATTCCTGGTCGCAAATAGATCGTATTTTAAAGTTGGTTACTCCTCGGGAAACACCAGCTTCGCAGTTATTTCAATTTTCTTTCCTATCCATAACCTG
The DNA here is from genome assembly GCA_958295665.1 of Tipula vernalis. Lineage (NCBI taxonomy): Eukaryota > Metazoa > Arthropoda > Insecta > Diptera > Tipulidae > Tipula > Tipula vernalis. The sequence continues at coordinate 224,712,929 of OY282559.1, read as the reverse complement.
TATATTCGCGGTTGGTGATATAAGAATATTTCTATTGGTTTGCTGGGTTGACGAGTATCGGATTGCGAACTCCTAAGGCATTATTAACAAAGTAATTCTCCGTTTGGGTATTGGGAGTGGTGATTGAAACGGTATCAACACCTGGTTGCGGAAACTTATTGGATTCGACATCGAGGTGTAAAGGGATATTGTGCCTCTTATTGCATTTCTGACAGTTGCGTTTATTTATAAAAACGGAAACAACGTGAAATTCACTCAAATAATTGTAGCATCACTTGCTCTACGAACGTGTACTGATTTATTTATAAATTTCGAACACTGATACAAATTATGTTGCTCTTCAATACAGAGCGAACAGTTAGGTAAGGTGGCGGCGTGAAATGTCTTTCAGGTCTTAGGTAGCGTAATTGGTTTATGTTTCGGTTTAACATAATCACTACCACTCAATGCATTACGTCGCTTTAATAAAAACTTGAAAAATTCGTCGATACCAGGGAACTCATCTTCAGACGTTTCATATTTCCACAATTGTTTGGTTTCTTCGTCTAATTTGTCGAATGTCAGTTAGATGATCCACGGATCTCGGTATTCTGCCTTTGTTCCAATTGATTTCAATCCTTGTACCGTTTCGTCTACAACATCATGAATTCGCAAGATTGATGGTGCACTGGGTTTATTAACGTTCGGTTGACGCAAAAAGTATTTAATTTATTCATTCACAATTAGTTTTGGTTTTTTCATAGCATTTGGTTAAACGCTGAAACGTCTCATAGTAATTAGCGTCATCAATGCGGATATGACAAATTAGTTTGTAAGGTGGACCTCTTAACTGACTGAGTAGGTATTTGAATGTCTGAGCCGGAGAAATTCCGGTATTCTCATGTACTTACTTACGAATATATTGTAAAACGAATGCCAATCGTTCAGCGATCCTTCAAAAATAAAAAGATTGAGTCTTGGTAGCTTGAAATCGGGTTTAAAGGAAACGCCCTCGTTTTGAGAATTATTAACGCTATCGTATGCAGGATTGGGGGTTGAGTGATTTTTCTCGACAAAGGCCTTGGAGTTTGGGTACCATTGTGAGGTAAGCGTCAGGACCGAAAAAATGTATGAACCACACACAATTCAAATCTCAGCACACAATTGGGATGAATGAAGTAAATGCAGCCACTGGTTTAAAATATTTTATGTTTAATTTTATGGTATTTTAATTTTATTATTAAACGCCTTTTGTTAGCGAAACACAATCAAAATAATACACAGAATTTTATTTTTATTATTTCTAGGTGATGTTTGTCTCTAATGAATACAAAATTCTTCTTGAATTTTCTTCGTTGATTGATTGCGATGTACGATCAAGCATTAAAAGCAAGTTCCCGTATTATAAATGCGAATATACCACACACCACTAATAATACACAACACGACACCATTCTTCATGAAGCCGTAAAGAAAGGCGCCACATCGATAACCACATAAGTTTCTAATAGTTGTGATATCCACCCCTGCCGTCGTACACGTTTTTACATATAACAAGATCGAGGAATAAGGAATGTTAGCAACAAAGACTCAACCCGGTTCCAGAGACCTAAGTAGTTGATAGTTAGTAAATTTGTTAGTAATAATATTTTTTAGTAATTTAGCACAAGACAATACAATTTTAAAGTTATCTACTGCTCCAACTTGTAAACCTGTAAGAAGACACAATGACAACACAAATTTCCTGGTGCCGCAAACTCTTTTTTCCGAAAAGCTGTAAGCAACTATTATTATTCCCTCCACCATTTTTTCTATCGGCGGTTGTGAAGGGGGCGAGATTTCGTTCCATCATCATGTTCCCATGCGGCTAACTGTAGGACTGTAGGTAGTGTTGCTTGACGTTGTTGTTGAAATCGTTGCGTCTCTGCTGTCCCTGCTACTCGCCCCCTTCTTGAATTTTCTTCGTTGAGAATAAAAATTCTGTAGTCCATACAAAGTCTTAGTTTTAATTGGATCCATAATTTAAATGTAGTTGCTATAAAATAAATGTAAATATTACAGTTTGGAACCAATACCGTAAGGTATCTAAAAATTACTTGGATCTCAACGTTAGGTGACAAATGTATTCGTGTAGAATTCAATTTTTATTACAATAATTTGTTTCAAATAAAAAAGGTAAACCAACAATTCATCATAATTTGGATTTTAAATCAGGTACATATAATAAATTCATAATTAAATTCTTGTTTAAATATTCTGTTAATATTCGATGGTTTATCGTTTGCAGTGCGTGGTAGGCCTAGATTTTAAAAATATAACCTTTAAAAATTCATAACCGTATTATCAAATCTAAAAATCGCTTCCCTTTAATTTGTTTGATATAGTCTTTTGAATTGAGTGCGATATAGCGTTTTAACTTCTTGCAACCTGTATCTGAAAATTTTCGGTACATCATTTAAACATATAGACTGAAAATATTAAGCAAGAACACTAATAATACAAAACCTATCTTTTGTGTGCTTCTACGACTGGTGCTAAATTATTTTTAATGTTACCATAAATTCACCATAAAAACGTATTATTATAAAATACGAAAAGATACAGAAAAGAGCAAATATTTTCGTACAATAAATATTTATTGAACATAGCTCCAACTACGTAGTACTGTATTCATTATAAGTATTTATGTATTATAATAATGAATACTATAAATTTAGCAATTTTGTTATAATGATGGTACATTATTGTGTTATTATTAAAGCCTCATATTTTTTGTTGCACGTTATGTATCATTAAGCTTAATTTCCTTTCACAATTTAGTATTTAATATAGGGCGGTGATGAAAAAATAAATGTAATCGTCCTTTTATTAATCGGTCACGCACAATTTTAGATGCCTAACTCGTATTGTGCACCGAATCACCGCATGGAATATCAATTTATCTATTAGGCTATTTCTAAATCTTTAATCAGTTGCACTTTAATAGTACATTTTTGAACAAATTTGGTTCATTTGGTTCTGTCATCTTATCAGTATCACCCATTCCGAAAATTGATGTATAATTTTAATGGAATATATTAAATGAAAATTGTTCATTTGTCTGTGTATTTATTTACCTCTTTAATTATTTATGTGTAATTTAAGTTTTATAAATTGCATTATGGTATGGTCCCAAATTTTATATTCTAGTGCCATATGATGTTGTTGTTGGATACTTGGAAACAATATTTCAATGTTTTTGCACTACAGTGCAGTTAGTTTGTAAGCGAATAAAATGTAAACATTTTGTAATTTTTAATTATATGTAGCTTAAAAACGAAGAAAGGAATTTAATAAAAAAAGGTACGTATGTATTGTACATTTTCAGTGTATCAGAACCCTTGAACGAGACTTTCTCAGTCTCATACCCACATTCTAGAATTCACCTCCTGCTGTAGTTCAATTAGTTAAATGTAAGTAAATACAATCCCATGCTTTAGATTTTTAGATTATAAAAAAGAAAAAAATCGGTTGGCCAAGATTACGGGTGGTCTAGATATTTAGATGGCGATGGTTTGCTAACCTGATTATAAAACATTAATTCAGGAAAGATTGAAAGAAGTTTATTACGATTTGCTGAATTGGGAATATTATCGCAACCTTATTCGTCGACAAATGCAAAAATTGTTCAAAAGCTTTTCTCAGTTAACTTACTTACTCATTATTAACTATAAATAAAATTCTTGTGGAAATTATTGCGGGCGCGTGTGGAAATAATTATATTTAATTGGAAATAAATTATATAAAAGTTACCGTAGCAAAATAAATTGTTTTCTAAAAATACATAAAATATAATTCGTACATCTAAAATTAAGAAATTAGTCGAACAGTGATGTTGAATTTTAGCTTAAGTTGAAAAATTCAATATTCATTCGCAAAATGTTAGTTAAGCCGCAAAATGGATGGGTTCTGCACTCCAACTGAAGGTCAAATATACTGTTTTCATTAATTATTTGTCTAAAATTTAACCAACTAATCTGCCAAAAAATAATTTAATGTGTTGCCAGAAAAAATAAAATGAAATAGTATTTTTCTCCCAACGTCTTAAAAGCCTCTTGTTTTAATACTGTTTTTTGGTATTAAAGTTGGCCTTTTTCTTACTATTTTATAAAATGTGTGTGTTGCTAAGCTACACTTTTAATCCTTGGTGTAAAAGTAGGTATTTTTAATACTATAGGAGAAAAATATTATAGTGAAGACACAATAATATGTATAATGTATATATTACAAGTAAGTACAAATTATGTAATTAAAATTTCAAAATTGAAAGTAATTTTGTTGAAATATTTTGTGAAACTAAGGAGATCATGACTTTTGTTTGGTTTGACTATTGTAAGTGTCAAACTGCCAAGCTATAATTATAATATTTTTCTTGCGAACAAAATGTTTGAATCAGAAGATTTATCAAATTTACCTCCGGATGTGGTTCAAACAGCAAAGGAAATTGTATTAAACCTATTGCCATCAAAATCACGTAAGATTTACGAGTGCGCATATAACCGATTTTTGAAGTGGTGTACTGAAAAAAATGTGCAATCTGGATTATATTCAGAAAGCGTTCTATTGGCATACTTTGCCAATTTGTCTACGAAGATGAAAAGTTCGACTCTTTGGGCGCAATATTCTATGGTTAAGGCCACATTAAATTATAAAAATGGCGTAAACATCGAAAAATATTCCAAATTGCGAGCATTTTTAAAAAAACAGAATGTTGGTTACACAGCAAAAAAATCGAGGGTTCTCGATAAAGCACAAATCGACTTGTTTTTAAATTTTGCTCCCAAAGAGTCGAACTTTTCATCTTCGTAGACAAATTGGCAAAGTATGCCAATAGAACGCTTTCTGAATATAATCCAGATTGCACATTTTTTTCAGTACACCACTTCAAAAATCGGTTATATGCGCACTCGTAAATCTTACGTGATTTTGATGGCAATAGATTTAATACAATTTCCTTTGCTGTTTGAACCACATCCGGAGGTAAATTTGATAAATCTTCTGATTCAAACATTTTGTTCGCAAGAAAAATATTATAATTATAGCTTGGCAGTTTGACACTTACAATAGTCAAACCAAACAAAAGTCATGATCTCCTTAGTTTCACAAAATATTTCAACAAAATTACTTTCAATTTTGAAATTTTAATTACATAATTTGTACTTACTTGTATAATTAGTTTATAATAAGCATTTCTTCGTTGAAGAAAAAATAGTATGTGTTATTCGGATTAAAAGTGACTTTGTTTGACTCGCAAATATTTGCTTTTGCTCGGCTACGCTGCGCTTCGCCTCGCATGCAAATATAATTGCTCGTCAAACAAAGTATCACTTTTAATCCTAATGACACAATGTACTATTTTTCAGAGGCAAAAAACGTCAAAAACGTTATTCAGTAAAAATTGAAGCAGCAAAAAAATGTTAATTAGGCAACAGCGACTTTTAATTTAAATGAAACTATTGCCGTCTTACTTTGGGAATTTTACAACAACAATGCCGTGTATTTTCATTCCGGAATGAATAGTTTCAAACCAAATTTTTGTTGGTGTAGAAAGAATTATTCTAGTAATAATTTTTATTTTTTTTTTGTTTTTTTATTTAATTTTTAATGTCAATTGATAAAAGAAAAAAGAAAATTATTTTCGGTTTTTATTTTGAGCATAATTTGCATTTTTATTTTTATACCAACAACTATTCCAGTGACCAAAGTAACCCGGCATATTTAAGGGTTAAAGTGTAAAACAGATGAAACAGCGGAAGCTTGTAGCAGAATTAAATATGATGTTGGTATGGTTGTGCTTGTGCAGAGCTAAAAACAGTAGTTTGGGCAAAAATATCGGTGCTTTTTGTAAAACCGTTCTATTATTTACTCTTTTATAAAGAAAAATTACCAATAAATGAAAACGCTTTTTCATTCAATGGAAAACTTGTCTGTAAAATGATGACATATTTGAAGTTTTGTAAATACTTACATTTTTTCTGATACTACATATTTTTTAAACATTGCTTGGGGAAAGTAAGATTTGTTTATTTGAGTGTTTATCTATTTAAACCCGGTGCCGCTGCTTGATGTTCAAACATCTTAATAGGAAAACGGAATTTGTTCCAATATATGTAGGTGTGTTAAAAAAACTTAAATTGACTTGAACTCAAAAATTGAACTTGAACTCAGTCTTCTTTATTATTAGTATACAGTTCACGAGATTTAAGTTTCTTAATAAATCTTTATTTACTTTTAAATCAAAAAAAGAATAGTCATTGTCTTTTAGATAGCCTTTGGCTAATAAAATGACTTTTAGTGATTCAACACTTAACCGATTTATGGTTTTAGTTTTGTTACGATTTATTTGAGAAAAAGTACGTTCAACGTTTGCTGACGAATTTGGTAAACTGAAAATTTCGAATAAAAATTTCCCCATGAGTGTAAAAGCAATTGATTTATCTTCTCGCCTAATTTGGCAAGTAGTACTCCAAAATAATTGTAAGTCTATACAATTTGTATCAGCACCAAATATATTTTTAAAATTTAAGTTTCGAATTTTACGAAACTCTGAATCGATATTATGTAAATTTTCGTCCAAAATTAAATTTGGAAATTTTTGAAGTAAATCATATGGTGAAACAACTTCCTTTTTTATTATTTTTTGAGGATTAATTAAAGAAATATAATTTAATATGCTATGTTTGTAATCAAACCGTTTCATTAAGCCTGATTTCCATTACGAAATATTTACTGGGACTATTTTTTATTGAATAAAAACATAAAAAAGGAAAATGTCATTAAAGTGACAGAGAAATGGTCTTTGTTTTTAATTTTTTTGAAAAATTGCATTGAAAAATTGAAATATTTTTTCAGTACTGAAAAAATATACTTCGCTTCATATATTTTTCAGTATATTTTGTCAGTATACTATAAAAATGTTAGTATACAATAATAATTTTTTCAGTACTGTAAAACTGAAAAAGTGTTTTTTTTCTCTCACACAGCACGCGAATATGTATTTTTATCCCATTTTGTTTATACTGTCAGTAAATATTTCATAATGGAAATCAGTATAGGAATTAAGCATGACTTTTAGTGAGAAAAAAAATCACTAACTCAAAATAATTATTAGAACTGCTACAATTCGGTTACATGATACCAACTCAAAACACGGAGGATTAACATGATACCAAAAAAAAATCACTATACAAAATTTATTTTATCAGTACATCCATACTAGTCGATAAAAAAAATCATTATACATTTAATAAAAATATGGAAATAAATTAAATTTTTTTAATATGAAATCCCAGACACACTATCTGGTGGTCATCATTCGAACTATTTGAAAAATCCTCCTATATATATAATATAACGACTTTTGACGACATTTAAAATATTAAAATTTTTCACTTTTAAACTTTTTAAGAATACAGCGCCGCCAGCGGCACTTTAAAAGCAATAGAGAAAATTCAATTTTAGGCGGCAAATTTCATATATACATACGAATTAGTGGTTGATTTTAATAGTTTTAAAAATTTTTATTCAAAACTGAAAAATTAAATAATTTATAATAATAAAAATATTATAAAGCTAATAGCTACATAGATAATATAATAACAAAATTTAAATATGGTATGTAATTTATTTTTTATTTACATTTATTTATACAAATAAATATGAATTCTAATTTTGTATAGTAAATATATATAATTTATTCAATTTTTTATTTTTAAATAATCAATGTGTTTTATATTTTAACTTTTAGTCAAGATCTCGACTATGCATTCGGCAGAAAAATGCACTTATTGACTTAGTCGAAGAAAATTTTGAATTTATTTAAGGTAAATAAATTATTTCCCAATTCCTTTAAATTATTTATAAAATTTTGTTTTAATCGATACTTTTAGGAAAACATGCGACGGCCAAAAGCGTTACAAATAAAAAAAAACACATGGAACGAAATAGCCCAGACATTAAACTATATATATATATATATATATATATATATATATATATATATATATATATATATATATATATATATATATATATATATATTACATACTAGTATGTTACATTATGTATAACATTTCTATTATGTACGTTATCTCTATATGTATATTATTTGTAGTCAGCGGTCCCACCAAACCAGCCATCTACATCTGCCTCGAGTATAATGGCCACTTTACCAGTTGCAGTAAGTAAATAATGGTTTTAAGCAAATAGAAACCACATTTAAATGGTGTAAATTATTTATTTTTAGTCATCATCACCGATTACTCCAGCATCAACGTCGACCATTACACCAATTTTTGTAAGTATTAGAACATTTATCGTCATAGTATGTACGTCGATATATTATTTTTCAATTTCAGCCATCAGAAACCACTGGCACAAGCCAAATTATAGGTTTAACGATTGAACCAGTGTCAACAATTTCGCCTACAATGTCGTTACACCTTTCGCCACAGGGAACACCCGAGCCACAGGGAACACCCGAACTTCTACCTGAGATGGAAAGTCCGTTTGTTCCGCTAAATAATCGCAAACGAATCAGACGACCTAGAATAAGTAATTAAATTATAATATAAGTTATCATTAATTTAATCCAAATCATAAATTGCAGCAAACAACAATGACGGAGGCAATTTCCAAATCATTGAGACTCCAAAGAGAAGCCAACCAAAAACAAGAATATTTAATTAAATTGCAACAGGAGGAAAATAAAAAGCAAGATATTCTCATCCAACTAATGAGAGAAAACAATGACTTATTAAAAAAAAATAACGAATTATTACGTATACAAAAACAAAACATATAAATTAAATTTTATTTTATTTATTTAAAAAAAATAAAATCGTCTACAAGGCTGTATTACTTTAAAAATTTATTTAATAATTTAACTACATAAAACCCTGACCGAGAAAATATTACAAATAATTATTATTTTTATGTTTGATGTTCTTTAGCTGCTGGCCTCTTCAGGAAGTCGTTCACAATAATTGGTCTTGTCATCCCTTTTAAATACACTTAATACTAAATTAACAAAAATGTTCAAAAATTAAATAATTTTAATGAAACATTAAACGTTATTTAAATACTTAATTTATTTAATAATAATATTTGATACTTATCTTAAGTTCCTCCATGTAAATGTTGAATCATCCGATTCCGGTTTTGTTGGCCGGCAATGAATAACGAACCCCTTTCGTTACTTACATTTCCCAACGTTTCTTCTTCTCTTTCAGGGTTGATGAAGTCGTCATGTGGCACATTATTGTTGGTTAATATATTGTGTAGAACTACGCAAGACACAATTATATTTGTAGATGTAGTGGGATCATACCGTAACTTACGTTCCCTTAAAGTACACCTAAAGATATTATATAAATAAAAATTATAAATAAATATTATAGTTCATTACCATTAGAATTATTCTTTAATTTTATACATACCTAAATCGGTTCTTCAACAAACCAATGCAGCGCTCTACTTTTGACCGAATTTTACAATGAAGCTGGTTATAAAATTTTTCTGCTTGAGTCCTGGGATTTTTGATGTTGGTAAGTAGAAACGGCTGCAATGGATACCCACTGTCACTTATAACATAAAAATTTATTTATATAGATACTGACAAATAATAAGTTAAACAATGCATTACCTAATAACCATTCGGAAATTTCACCTCGCTCGTACCTTCAATTGCAAAAATGCAAAGCATTGACTGGAACCCCAAATAAAACTATCGTGAGTGGAACTGCAATGAACATTAATTTATTTTAGTATTATTCAATAAAAAAAAATTCAAAGTACTAACCCACAATGTCTTGCATTACAATTTGTAATTCTTAAATTGTTATCACAAACCTGAAAATTAACATTATTAATAAAATAATTAAAGCAAAAAACCATTTTAGCTTGCCACTTGAGTGTTTATCGAATGAAACCCCTTTCGATTTACGTAGGCGTGTTCAATTTCCTTTCTAAGGCCAGTTAAGGCAATATGGGTCCCATCAATTAAACCAATTATATTTGGATATCCAAATTCTGCTAAAAAACTGAAATAAATAAAATAATTACAAATGAAAAGTTGCTATTACTCTTTAAATGCCTAATATAAATATTAAAGTGTACATACCTCGCTTTGAAGGTTCCAATTTCAACGTTTGTTTGAGGAAATCTCACATATTTCCCTGCAAGTTTATCTGTAATTATTGTTGTGTACTTGCGAACACAATTTGAAATTTTTGGCTGACTCATGAATGCCAATGCATCACTCCCGTTTTGATAACTGCCGCTCGCCAAAAAATGTAGAACTGCCAAAATCTCTAAATGAGCTGGAATTTTGTTTCGAGTATCGAATACTCCAGCTACTTCTTTAATTTCTTCAATAAAATTCAATGCGAGTTGTATCGGAAGCCGGTACATCTCGATAAATCTAAAATTGTATACGAAAGTAAAACATTTAATAATTAAAATATAAAATATTGTTTTAATTACATTTATTTAAATATGTTACAAAAACCAAGATACTTACCTTTTTTCTGGAATATCAAAAGGGTTCATAGTATCCCTTAGCCGTTTACGCAAAATTCTCAAGTGATGAGTATTTTCGTAGTGAGCAGCAATAACTGGCACAATATTCATTTTTTTTATATTTCAACACAAATATATCAATTTTTATTATAAAAAAAAAACTAAAATCAAAACTCTTTTTGTGTATTGACAACAATATATATTATATACTTAAATGTCAAAATGTCAAAAATAAAGCATACGAATAAAAAACCGACGTTAAAAAAAATTGTAGTTTATTAGACATACGTTTTTCTAGCAAATTACAAGAAACTATATCGATTTTTTTTTAATCACTAAAAGCCGTGCCTAATTCCTATACAGGCTTCATTTGGTCAACCAATTCGATGTAAAAGGATAGATATTTATTTTTAAAATTTTTAATTTTATTTGAATTAATGTCGCTTGTTGTAATAAATCTTTGGACATCTACGCCTAAATAAAGTTTATTATCTTCTATTAAGTTATAGGGAAGTTTATAATCAAAATTTTGTATTGCCCTCGATTTAATACAATTAGGCTTTAAAAAGTTAATGATTGATTGATTTGAATGCACGGCCAAGCTTATGAAGTAAGAAATCCCCTGTTAGTAATGTGGTCATTAAGCTGTCACACCAATTTTATAACACAGGTATATGCTTTCCCCCACTGAAGATACCTAAGCACCATTACAACATGGAAAGCACAACCACCCACGACACCACATAAATGTGATAGCACCATGTCCACCCCTGGCCGGGTCCCACCGTGCACCCTTTCACACACAACAAAACCGAAGGATAAGATAGTTAGAAGTGACAGAATCGGCCCGGTTACAGACACCTAGGTATAGCCGATAGTTAGTAAATTGTTAGTAAATATATAGTAAAAATAGCACAGGACAACATAATTTCTAAACTACAGTTTATTCACTACTTGTTGATCCTGGAGGGTTGATTCTAGCTAAAATTGAATTCTGAAACTAAAGATTAATTAGTAAATTTGTTAGTAGTAAATATAGTAAAATAAGTTAGCACAGGACAACACAATCTCTAACTATAGTTCAATTTCTGCTTCTCAGTGTCTCTTGAGGCCAATTCCAATCAAACAAACAATTTGAATTATAAATTAAAATTTAGAATTAATAATAAAACACCACATTCCTTCTATTAGCCTTTCCTTCTATTAAATTATTAATAATTTAAACCTGCCACAAAACCTCCAAACTGAAAAAAATTATAAGTTAAATAGAATTAAAAGTAAAATCCTTAAATAAATTATAAATTTTAATTGACCAATACAGTGCAATTAGAATTAACACATAAAACTGCATAATACATATAAATATAACTGTCAATTAGGCTTTAAAGAGTTATCAAACATTATCCACGTCAAACGTTTGACTTCTTCGTACATGACGTGAACCTGCGGATTTTCACTTTGAAAAAGTTTGTTTAACTCGTTAACCTTTAGTATATTAATTGGATTTTTTAGTTTGTTTAGAATACCTTCCAAACTATCAACGTTATCATTTTGCACAGCAAACCCAAAAAATATTTTTAGTGGCTCATACAAAAAGAGCAAGCGATTTACGATACTTTGCAAAGAAAGCCAACGCGTTTAGCTGGGTTGTAAAATCTTTCTTGGTTTATCTTCTAGTAAAGCAATAATCTCTTTTAAATGAGTCCCGTTTTGGACTGTTCTGAACATAATTATAAATATCACGTGCCATGGTTTCTACTGAAGATGGAAGTTTCAGGCATGCATAAGAGGAATACAAAGCAAATTAATGACAGATGCATTTCATGATAATTAAATTGTTGCACTCCTTGCTTAATAGAGTTGCCACTGAATGATTTCTACCGGTTATATTATTTGCGCCATCAGCGGCAAAACCAAATCAATTTTATTTAACGTCAACAATTTCTTTATACAATGTTAAAGTAACTGTAGATACAACCTCAATCAAATCAAAAAAGAAGTCTCGCACTTGAAATTTTTCGCTAACTCTAACCACTAAACTTAATAATTTTGTTGTTGATATGTCGGTGAATTCATAAATACATAAGGAAAATTTGTACAAACTCATCAAAGAACATGCCTTTTCATACTTGATTACAATCCAAGAACGTTCTTTATTAAAAACCCAGTTTTGGTTCTGCTGCAAATAATATTGCGCGATTTTTCGAATCATTACCAGCATTTTTTAACATTGGAGACAAATGATCTGCCAAATTAAAAGCCAAATTATATTCAGCAATTAAAGCAGCAATTTGAAGTTCTGCTTTGATGGTTTGATGTTTCAACTGCGTTGATTCTTGAAGTTGACTCGAAATTGATGGATGGTTGCATCGAAGTTGAGTTTGACTTGGCGATATGACTTTTCGCTTTAGCATGAGCAATCAGATCTAATTTTCCGGAATTCACTTTTAATTTTATGTTACAGACGCAGCATATAATTGGATATATTAACCGGTCAGAATATAAATTTTCCTTTATCCAATTTTGTAGGAACGGATCTTTTTGCCAACTTGTTTGAAATGCTCTATTTCTTATTTCTTTTACCTACAGAAATTAAATAATATATCAACAATTTTGACTCCGCCGAATAGAACATACAATTAAATTTTACCTGTGGCTGCGTCATGTTACTCATATTTTGGGAACTCTCATGCTCATCTTCGACAACGTCAGCAGAAACTGAAGTTCATTGTTTTACAATCATTCTTTTAGAATTATTCGTAGTATCATTGTTTAACATAGCTTTACTGTTTTTGATTTCGTTAACCTATAAATAAAAAAAAAATAAAAAATTTCCAATTTTATAGTCCCAATTTATAAAACAAAGTTAAATTTTACCTTCGGCTGTAACGTTTTTTTTATGTGTTATATCCAGCGTACTATTGTAATGGTCATCGTCTTCAGCTTCAGATAAACTCAAAGAACCATTAGTATTAGGAACTGACTTGTGTTGGCCACGTTGTATGTTGGGTGGCCCAACTTCGATTAGATTGGTGTTCGTTTTCTTGCTGGTTTTTGCTAAACAATATAGTAAAAAACCATAAAATTGCTATAGTATATCAAAAAATGTATAATTTACAAATTGTTGGAAAATAGCGTTCCATAATAAGAATCGTTGTATGCAAGTTGTGCTTATTTTCAGGTGCGATATTACACGCTTTGCATAGTTCATCGTCTTCCACATTAAAAGTAGCAGTAGAACCGCAAATACAGCTCGACTTATAGTATTTTGAATAAGTTTGTTCGAAAAAACGATTAAATTGTCGGCTTGCTCAACTTCGACAAGAACGACGTTGGATTCTTTATTGGTTTTTGCTAAAAAATTTAATAGGAAATAATATAATAATCACAATAGTTTATAATATAGTTTCTAAAACTTACAAACTTATAGCAGACTATAGAACTGGAAGTACAGCCCGATTTGTTTTGAGTATGTTTGTTCGAAAACAATATGAAATTGTTGGCTGGCTCAACTTCGACAAGAACGACGTTCGAATGTTCGATTCTTTATTCGTTTTTGCTTTAAAAGTTATTAGGAAATAATATAGTAATCACAATAGTTTATTATGTATATATTTTTAAAACTTACAAATAAAAAATTTTCAATTTTCCAAAAAAAAAAAAAAATGGCGCAACACAGCAGAATCACACTAAGACGCGCACGACTACTCTCTTTAACTTATACTTTATACATACTCAAACCAAGCGATTTATTAATTAAACATAAAGAACAAAAGGGAAAATGAAAGAAAACAAGAAAATAAATCGTAATAGAATGAAAAAAAGTAGTAGATTTTTAAACTATTACTAAAGTTTATTCGGTAACTTTGCCCTATAACCAATTTACTACGAAAACTTTTCTACAGAAGGATTATGTATGAACATTATTCGAAAACGTCAATTTTGTTCTACGAGAAATATAAAAACGTCTCATCGTATTTTGGATCTAAAAACGTCAAAATGACGATAATATCGTCCCAATGGCAACGCTATGCAATACTAATAATATCAAATAATATTTTATGATAAGCTGCGATCATCAAGCAAAGCTACAGCGAATATTAACTCGAAAAATATTTATCCGGTTGTCATGAAACCATCCGAAACATTTGTTAGGTTTATGTAACAAGGGAAATCAAATTTTCCTCAATTGTAAGCTTTTGGTTTTAAAAAAAGCATAATCAAGGCTTGTTGTTGTGGTTTTAACGCAATTAGATGATTATAAAATTCAGATAAATCTAGTTACTAACGTATTGTAAATTATACACGCGCTACAAATTCCATATTAGTTGTATTGAGGTAAATTGTTATTTTGATTATTTTCATTCTCTCTACATATGAGACAAATACCGAGTTTACACCGTAGATAGTATAATAGCAAAATAGTATAATACTATTTTGTTATCCGGTGTAAAACCGATGTTTGGATAGTATAATAGCAAAAATAAAATATAATATTTTGATTTGATAGCTATCAAATTTTAATACCTATTATATTTTATTGTAAAAGGAAAATTGATGACACGTGAATTGTTGATAAATTAGCCTAGAAACATTTCTGTGTATTCTGAAATTAAACATTTTCTTTGTTCTGTTTTAATTTTCCGTTTTAATTTTAATATTTCATGCGGTGTAAAATCGACTATGGCAGATAGATAAATAGTATTATACTATTTTGCTATTATACTATCTACGGTGTAAAGCCAGTAAAAGTTATTATTTCTTAAAATACAATACACTCATCCTTCGAAATATTTACGAAAGATTCGGGTAAAGCAATTTCGATTTACACCCATCCCTCGCTTAATGAATTAATTCAACCCAAAAAATTGCACGTAATTCGAAATTTCGTTAACCCAAATTTTCGTAAATTTTCCGAAAATTCGTAAAAAGAGATTTCGTAAATCTAGGGATAGGTGCATATTTTGAATTTATTTTAAGTAAAAACTGCATAGTAAAGTAATAATTAATAAAATAAATAAAATTCAGAAATTATTGACAAAATAACTTAAAAAGTACTAATAATGTTAATTTAAAATGGATGGAGTTAGGTAGCTACTGTGATCATAAACGATCAGTAGTGGAAACCCCCTATCATAAACTTAGATAGTAGTTAATGCTTGTAGTTATCTACCACAAATAAAAGAAGGGAAAAAATAAAACATAAATTTACAAAATAGCATATTCAATTTATCATCATTCATCAAACTAAAACAGTAAACAAAGATTCAATGACAGTAAAATTAAACAACCAATTCTTCATTTCCCTTCAAAATTTGGACGTAACAGTAATTTCTTTGATGTTTAGCTGCAGATAGATAAAATTTTCTGAAATGTTCTTTCTTGAGAATGGGATATTCTTCACAATTATTCAAAGTCCTTAAATTATATCTCGTAATTTTTACTCTAAGATTACCACTACGAAGAAAGAACATTTTTAATACCTTACAAACATATAAATATCTTAACGGTAAATATATGTATGTATATATGTATATATACAGTGGCGAGCAAAACTGAATACATAATTAAAAAATCATCGTTGACATCTAGTTTTTGTTTTTATTGATAAACATAATCAATTCAGTTTTTTTATATTACGACTAACTACACCTTAACTAACTACATTACAAAATAAAAAATTGAGGTGTGGCCAACACACGACTTTCTTTTACGAACAGAGAATTTTGTGAAATTTTATTTTTTTCTTAATTTTTTTTTTAATTTTTAAATTTTTAAATTTTTTTTTTAAATTTTTTATTTTTATTTGTTTTTAATTTTTGGAAACATTTTGTTTCTCGTAGTTTTTTGTAAACCTTATACTTTTTAAGATATTTGCAAAATAAATTTTCTGGACCAAGGGAGTGGCCACTTCCGGTTAGCCGATTTGGAGTAAAATTCACTGGGACCTCCCAATTTATCAAAATAGCCTAAATCTGAAGTTTCAGTTCGATTGGTTAAACCATCTGGGCTGTAGAGAGGACACAGACAGACTGACAGACAGACAGACAGACACCATTTCGAGACCCACTTTTTCGGACTCAGGGGACCTCAAAACAAATAAATCTCAAAAAATCTCAAGGTCCAAAATTTTCATGATTACTATACTTTATTTTACTAGAGTAAAAGAAAGTAAAAATTTAATCATTTCAAGCATCATTTACTCAGTTTTGCATGTTCAACTTTGTTTTTGTTTTTTATTTATTTTCTAACGAAATCGTAAGTACCGTTTTATGCGATTAAGGCAAGTATAAAGGTTTTTAGTTATTTATTTGGTATTAGTAAATCTGCAGGCAATATATTGTGTTTTTTGAAAATAAAAGGTTGGTACATTTCATCCAATTGAAAATGATGAAAATTAGTGTGGATTTGGAAGACAACATTGCTTCCTTGACCCAGCAAAGGTATTCTTCTAGGAAAATCGCCCAAATGGTGAATGTGTCTCAAAGAACTGTATGTCTAGTTCAAAAAAGAAGAAATGTGATCGTAGAAAAAAGTGTGGGAGGTCGTCCAAGCCTTTTTTCAGATACTGATGCTCTCTTAATGTATCGTTTGATGAAAGCTGAAAAGGCTAGAACGCCCAAGGAACCTGCATGAAGCGTGAACAAAGATATGTGTGAGTGGACCGCACGAAGGGCATTGAGAAAGCTTGGGTTAATATCTGGCATAAAAAAAAAGAAACCGGCAATATCTGAAAAAAATAGAAAGAACAGATTAAAACTTTGTCAACAACACAAAGATTGGAGTGTTGAAGACTGGAAACGGGTAATTTGGCCCGATGAGACTAAAATTAATAGAATTCAGTCTGACGGTAAAGCTTATTATTGGCACCGACCATGCGAAAAAAAACTACAAAAATATCAAGTTGAAGAAACTTTAAAGCATGGAGGAGGTAGCATAATGGTCTGGGGATGTTTCACATGGTGGCACGTGGATCCATTGGTTAAGATCAATGGGATAATGAAGAAAGAGGACTACCTTCAAATATTGCAGACCAATTTACCTACTTTTGTAGACGAATGTGCTTATCCCGTTGAAGAAATTATTTTCCAACAGGATAGGGACCCAAAAAATACCTCTAAAATAGTAACAAAGTGGTTGGGAGAGCAACAATTTTCCATATTAAACTGGCCTGCCCAGAGCCCCGGTATTAACCCAATAGAAAACTTGTGGGCCATTGTCAAACGACGTCTTGCTGAGTACAAAGAACCAGCAAGTAACGTAAATCAATTATGGGATAGAATCAAAACTGAATGGCAAAAAATCGACCATGAAATAATTGAAAATCTTGTAGAAAGTATTCCAAGGCTACTAAAAGCAATAATAAAAAATAAAGGGCTTTGGACAAAATATTGATTTTATTAAGAAAAACCAACAAAAATTTGCGGATCTGAAAACGTGCAAAACTGAATAAGTGGTGCTTCAATGGATTATTATATTATTTTTTAAATTTAAAGATGAATTTTTTGTTTTATTTTTCTGTAATATAGTTATTTAATGTATAATTAGACAAAATGTAAAAAATTTAATTTATTATGTTTATCAATAAAAAAAAATTAAAAGTTAACGACGATTTTTCAATTATGTAAGAAGATGGCCCAAGAATGAATCACATCCAAAACCCAGCTTATTGAACGCCCTATTTTGGCATGCCACCATGATCAGGATATCGCTAAAGCCGCTAGAGGGTGTGTAAAGAGCAAGCCCCGACATGTGCAAGCACTTATAAAGGCCAAAGGCAACTTAACAAAATATTAAAATTTGACTAAGGTCAATTAAACCATATATAAAATCCTGAATTGAATTTAAAAAGAAAAATTTGTTGTAATGAACTATATTTAAATATTTTCATACTAATATGGCCAGGCACCATACATACATATATATATAAACATTTATATATATATATATAAATATATATATATATATATATATATATATATATATATATATATATATATATATATATATATATATATATATATATATATATGTATATATATTTATTATATATACATATATATATATATATATATATATATATATATATATATATATATATATATATATATATATATATATATATATATATATATATATATATATATATATATATATATATATATATATATATATATATATATATATATATATATATATTTACATATATATATATATATATATATATATATATATATATATATATATATATATATATATATATATTTACATATATATATATGTATATATATATATATATATATATATATATATATATATATATATATATATATATTTACATATATATATATATATATATATATATATATATATATATATATATATATATATATATATATATATATATATATATATATATATTTACATATATATATATATATATATATATATATATATATATATATATATATATATATATATATATATATATATATATATATATATATATATATATATATATTTACATATATATATATATATATATATATAGTTACATTCACATAAATCATATAAGTGATGATTAAGAACATTCCATCATTGCACAAGCAAGGTATCAAATAAATTCCAATGAATAACAGGAAACGCTCCGTAATACGATCGAGTAAAATAGGTTAAAGATATAAAAATGCATTATTGCACTTTTGATAAGACATAATATTTTAAATTATAGAAATAAGTATTTAGTTTTAAGATCTAACTCATTCTGTAAAGAACTCGAAATAAAATATAAATAAAATAATTTTTTTTATGTTTCTCTCGTAAAGAAACCTATAATTGGCGCAGCCGTCCGGTAGTGTTTAGTTTTCGTGTTAGTGTAACAGTGTATAAACATTAGTGAATAAAAACTAGTGAAGAAGTGAATCCGTAAAAATAAAAAAAAAATAGGTGTTAATTTTTTTTTTGTGAAAAACATCTCTAGCTGAAGGTTAAATAACCGCTAAGAGACTTGAGATTCCACCGCATCACAACACGAGCTCTACATTGAACCTGAGACACCACGACTACAAATTATTATACGAAGTATAATATCCAGGTAACAAAGTTTATATAATTTTTTTTTAATTTTTTAAATTGTACCAAATACTTTGATTATCTTTTGGCAAACGTGTGGAACTACTAAATAGCCACAAACCTGCTAACCATACCCGTGCACTACCTGATAGACACGGAAGAAAAATTAATCAATAAATAAATAAATAAAGTGAATGAGAGATAAATTGATCGATAGATTCATAGCTAATCGACAGATCGATCTCGACCACGAAATGGATCAAGCGGTAAACGAATTAACCGTGCAATTGAAAGTTGTTGTTGAGCAATTACAGAAAATGACCACTAAGTCGGAAGAACACGAACAAGTGTTGGCATTTCTGCAACAAAAGGCACAACACACTACAGAGGCACAGAAACCTACTGTAGAACAACAATTGACAGTTGATTTATTCAGAATACCGGATCCAATCAAATCGATACCCGAATATGATGGGAATCGAAAACAATTATCTGCATGGATCAAGACAGCGGAGGATACACTGAACGTATTCGCGCCATTAGTGTCTGAACCACAGTTCAAATTATACTTACAAGCAGTAAGTAATAAAATAAGGGGTAAGGCAAAAGACGCGATATGTCTAGCCGGTAACCCACAAAATTTTGAGGAAATCAAACAAATCCTCTTAGAAACTTTGGGAGACAAACAAGAGTTGTCTTTCTATAAGTCCCAGTTATGGGCAACGAAACAAAGCGAGAACACAACAGTTCACACTTATTTTCAAAAAATAAAAGAAAACGTGCAAAACATTAAAACTTTAGCGAGACAAAACGCTACCTATAGTTACTCATGGACCGCGATAAACGCTTTTATCGAAGAGGATGCCTTGGCAGCCTTCATATCCGGTTTAAGAAAACCCTACTTCGGTTACGCCCAAGCGGCGAAACCAAAAACAATCGAGGAAGCGTATGCTTTCCTTTGTAAATTTAATTCAAACGAGATAATCTCAGGAAATTCTCGAAAACCAATTAATCATGTTCCACCACCGCAACCGAAATTTAATAATTCATACCAAAAACCAAAGGAATGGAATGAAAATAACCAGGTGTATAAGAGACCAGGTTCAATCAGAGAAAAAGCCACTCCTATGGACGTTGACGTTTCTATGCGATCTAGAAACACTTTCAACAAAAAAATGGTGAACACCCATGAGATCAACGCTGAAAGCGAAGAATCAGAAAACCTTCCGAATGAATTAGATGTCAATGCGACAAATTTTCAGGACGATCAGGTGGAAGATACGGAAGATTAAACTTTCTTCCTTACCTTGAATGCAAGGACACACATAACAACATAAATATAAAATTATTAATAGATACCGGAGCAAATAAAAACATAATAAAACCCGGTATCATCCCCAAAAATTTATTAAGCTTCCAAGAAGCTTCTGTGAAAAACATTTTAGGAACTCACGTAGTAAATACCAAAGGTAAAATAAATTTTCTGGGTCAAGGTATCCCGGAACAAACTTACTACGAATTAGGATTCCATAAATTTTTTGATGGAATCCTAGGTTCGCAATCAATGGCGATACTAAACACCAAAATTGATTACAGAACCAATGAGATAATAATAAATAATTCAAAATTCAAATTTCACCGTTATTATCCAACGGGAACAGTCTATAACCATATAGTAACATTTCGAACAAGTAATGAAGGCGAATGGTTCGTGCCAAGTTACGAAAATTTAAATGAAAATATAATAATTCAACCCGGCGTATATAAAGCCATTAATGGTAATACGATCGTAAATATTCTCACAAACGAACCAGTACCACCACAAAATTTACCGAAGTTAAAACTGAACGTTAACAACTTCGAAACGCTAAAACCAGTCCCTATTTTTGGACATGAAATAATTAGCAAAGAAGATATAAAAAACATAATAAGAACAGAGCATCTCAATGAAAATGAAAAATATGCCATCATTGATAAAATATATAAAAATCAGACGATACTGTTGAAACAGGATGAGAAATTATCAGCCACAACAGTAATTAAACATAAAATTCATACACGAGATGAAACGCCCGTGTATACAAAAACATACCGGTACCCTCATCATTTCAAAGAGGACGTGGAAACACAGATACAAGACATGCTAAATAGTGGCATTATACGCCATTCAAGCAGTCCTTATTCAGCACCAATTTGGGTTGTTCCAAAAAAAATAGACGCGTCAGGAACACGTAAAATCAGGGTTGTCATTGATTATCGTAAATTGAACGAAAAAACAATCGATGACAAATTTCCCATGCCCCAAATTGAAGAGATTTTGGATAACCTAGGGAAATCCACCTACTTTACAACAATAGATCTAAAATCTGGCTTCCACCAAATACCGATGGACGAAAAGTCACAACCGAAAACGGCCTTCTCGACGGATAAGGGGCATTTTGAATTCTGCAGAATGCCATTTGGCCTGAAAAACGGCCCAGCGACATTTCAACGTGCGATGAATCACGTACTACAAGGACTGATAGGTAAAATTTGCCACGTCTACTTAGACGATATAGTTATAGTGGGAGAAAATCTAACAGACCACTTACAGAACCTAGACACAGTCTTCAAACGACTCTCAGAATTTAACCTTAAAATTCAATTAGATAAATGCGAATTTTTAAGGAGAGAGACGGAATTTTTGGGACACATCATCACAGAAGATGGTGTAAAACCAAACAAAGAAAAAATTAAAAAAATCTTAGAATGGCCTTTACCTAGAAACCAAAAAGAGATCAAGCAATTTTTGGGACTTTCCGGTTATTACCGACGATTTATAAAGGACTACTCAAAAATCAGTAGGCCTATGACCAAATATCTTAAAAAAGACAAAACATTGGATATAAAAGACCACGAATATATAAAAGCATTCGAAACCCTGAAAAGGATCTTATCAACCGACCAAATATTAACCTACCCTGACTTCACAAAACAATTTATTCTAACTACAGACGCATCAGATTTTGCTCTGGGTGCAGTTCTTTCTCAAATACAGAATAATGTGGAGAGACCTATTGCGTTCGCTTCGCGGACACTAAATTCAACAGAAATAAATTATGCGACTAATGAGAAAGAGGCATTAGCCATAATATGGGCCGTAAAAAAGTACCAACCATACCTATACGGTAATAAATTCACGTTGGTAACGGACCATAAACCCCTCACTTTTATAAAATCCTCAGAAAAAAACTCCAAAATTTTAAGATGGAGGCTTGAACTGGAGAACTACGACTACGACGTAGTCTATAAGGAAGGCAGAGCAAACATAGTGGCAGATGCACTTAGTAGAATGCCTACAATAAATAACGAACTGCATCTCAATGAGGGAACGGATAACACTACACGTGAATCCGAGGAAGTCGCAGAAAATATTCCAAACGTCAATAGTGACGAAATAGAAACAATCCACTCAGCGAACACGTCAGACGATTACTTCATCCACTTCGCTGACAGGCCAATTAATTACTACAGGAACCAGTTAGTGTTCAAATTTTCAAACAAAAACAGTATCATTTCGGAAGAAATGATTTTCCCAAATTTCAAACGAACCATTATTTCAAAGAAATCCTTCGAAGAAAACGATATCACACAGTTTTTAAAAGTATACCATAATGGGAAACAATCAGCAATAATGGCTCCCGAAAGTCTATACGACAAAATCCAAACTTCGTTCAGACAAAATTTTTGTCAAAAAGGTCATTTTGTGATAGTCACAAAAATAGTCCAAGACGTTACGAATGAAGATAGACAAAATTTACTAATAACCAAGGAACACGAACGTGCACATAGGGGCACTAATGAGGTTGAAAACCAACTAAGGCGAGCGTATTTCTTCCCCAGAATGGGAAATAAAATCCGAACTCACATTAATGCATGTAATATATGCAACGTGCATAAATACGACCGCAAGCCTTATAATATTAAAATAAGCCCACGGCCAATCACAAAGAAGCCGTTAGAAAGACTACACATTGACATTTTCAGTATAAACAGAAACAATTTCCTCTCAATCATTGACTCATTTTCCAAACATCTACAGATGATGCCAATGGAAACAAAAAATTTAACAGACGTAACCAGTAGTCTTAGTAAATATTTTACCCTTTTCGGAATACCGAACTCTATTATCTGTGATCACGAAACTACTTTCCAGTCCACCCAATTTAAAGAATTTCTGAACAGCCTTAATATAAAATTAGATTACGCATCTTCATCAGAATCCAACGGACAGATAGAAAAAACCCATTCCACCGTGATCGAAATATTCAATACAAATAAACATAAAGCAATGAGCCCAGATACTTCAACTGCCATCGAAATGTCAGTTGCTCTTTATAATAATTCCGTGCACTCAGCCACTGGCTTTACGCCAAATGAAGTTATATTCAATCAAAATAATTTCATTGACCCCATAAAAATACGAGCACAAGCTAACGATATCTTCCAAACAGTTAACAACAATTTGGAAAAAGCCGCAAAGAAAATGCAAAAACAAAACGACCAAAAAGAAGAACCACCTAATCTTATAGAAGGTGAAACGGTCTTCTTGAAACCAAATATAAGGACGAAAGCTCAACCAAGGGGAGTTGAGACTAAAATTCAAAACATTGAAAATAAAACTTTCCGTACAAAAAGAAATATAAAACGGAATAAGAACAAAATAAAACGAATAAAAAAGACTAATTAAATTTATTTTTGTATCATTTTCAGAAAAAAAAAGAAAAAAAATATATAACATTAAGATAAAATCTAGATACTAGAAAAAATAAATACTAAATAGTAAATAATATTATAACATAAGTTATTAGGCTTGAATATTGTATTTTAAACATTCTTTATAATTAGCTGGTAATAAAGCCTAAGGGTTTATATAATAAAAAAAAAAAAAAAAAAAAAAAAAAATTTAAAAGAATATTATATCAGTTTTCTAAATTTTAAAGTAAAACAAATAAACAAATCTATTATTTTCCATGACAATGTACTTTGTAATAAAATTAGCAATATTAATAATAATTCCTAAAATTTATCATTTCCAAAAATTAGAAATAAAAAATTTAAATGACGACCCTATTTTAATATTAAAAACTAATGATTGTAAAATTCAAGTAGGTAGCATAAAAGTCGTTCATCCAATTGATTTAAATAACATACAGAAAACAGTAGATTCAATAAACAAATTTATTTATAATAAATTAGATGATAAGAACGATAAATTAGATTTATATAAAATAGTAAAACAAAAGTGCAGAAAGTTGTACGACAATATACAACAAATTAAACCTATAAAGCATTATAGACAAAAACGTTGGGATGCCCTGGGCTCAGCGTGGAAATGGCTGGCGGGTAGTCCAGATGCCATAGATTTGCGAATGATAGAGAGCAAAATGACGGAACTAGTAAATGAAAACAACCAGCAAATCCAAATAAACAACCAGATTGATGAAAGAATACGGATGATAACAGACACAATAAACAAAGCTGTAACAACCACTAACACAGCGAACAAAATAACACTCAGTGAAATAGAAATGATAGCAGCCATCATTAATATAGATAACATAAATACCATACTAGAAGACATCCAGGACGCCATCGTCAAAACTAAAATCGGCCTGGCAAGCAACAAAGTTATATCGCTAAAAGAATTAATGATGATAAAAGACCTAATGACAAGCCAAGGAGTAAACATAACTCTACCTGAAGAAGCACTGCAATACGTGATACCAAAAGTAGCCGTAAACAAGGAAACGCTACTTTTTATTCTAGAAACACCAAAACTAGAAGAAGAAACTTCACTAACAGCAATGATCGTTCCATTAACAGTCAATGAAACAATAATAAAAGAATACCCTCAGCATATCGTAAAGACGAAACAAAAATTATTTACAACAATCAATCGTAATAATTTTGTACAAAAATATTCGGAAATCAAAGAGTTTGAGGACGAATGTATCAAACCTCTTATAATGGGAACTAAAAGTATTTGCAACGTAACCGCAAAATCAGAAACTACAGTACGGTTCATCACAGAAGACAAATTGCTCATTGATAACGCAAAAGAAGAAATACTTTTATCGGATTGCGGACCAAATAATCGCACAATAACGGGTAATTTCTTAATAACATTCCATAACTGCACCTTAATAGTAAAAAATAAGAAGTTCCAATCCTTCGAAATTAAAAGCGAAACAGAAGAAATACAGGGTGCTCTTCATAACCTCGAAATTACACGCAAACTGATCAAATCTGTGGATATAGATTTGATTGAACAACAAAACATACAAAACAGAAAACGGCTAACACACATGAACCTACAACAAGAGAACCACAAATTCTGGATATGGTCCTTGTCAGGAGGTGTATCTATCTCATCGTTTGGGTTAATAACACTTTGTATTTACATCAATGTTAGACAACACATGGAGAAATCGGTGAAAAAAAACACACAAGAACGAAAACCGGAAATATCCAAACAGAATGAAGACACAACATACTCAAATCTACTGATAAAATTAGGGATTAGAACAAAGGACGAGGACGCCCTTCCAATACCCCCGGGAGGAGTTACATTCACATAAATCATATAAGTGATGATTAAGAACATTCCATCATTGCACAAGCAAGGTATCAAATAAATTCCAATGAATAACAGGAAACGCTCCGTAATACGATCGAGTAAAATAGGTTAAAGATATAAAAATGCATTATTGCACTTTTGATAAGACATAATATTTTAAATTATAGAAATAAGTATTTAGTTTTAAGATCTAACTCATTCTGTAAAGAACTCGAAATAAAATATAAATAAAATAATTTTTTTTATGTTTCTCTCGTAAAGAAACCTATAATTATATATATATATATATATATATATATATATATATATATATATATATATATATATATATATATATATATATATTTACATATATATATATATATATATATATATATATATATATATATATATATATATATATATATATATATATATATATATATATATATATATATATATATATATATATATATATATATATATATATATATATATATATATATTCGGATTTTTAGAGGCCAACTATATTAACAATAATGGCATTCACAACATTTTTATATTCATCAGGTAGCTACGGTCAAATTACAAAAATACATTTCGTACTAAACAAAGATAGTGTCAAGTACAAACGTACTGATTTAGCGAATTATACCATGGACAAAATTATTAGGCACCTCTATTTTTTACCAAATATGAAGACACTTTTTTTTTTGTTTTAATTTAAGTTTATTTTATAAATTATAATTTAAAATTAATATCTGGTTGGCCCGCCTTTATTTTTAATTACCTCTTCAATCCTTCTGGGCAAGCTTTCCATCAGTCCCTTACAGATTGAGGGATCCAGAGATACCCATTCTTCTGCCATCACCCCCTTGAGGTTCGCCTCCTTGACATCGTCCAAACAATTTTTCGACAGACGGTTCCAGTACTTGCTCCAACATGGTAATATATGTAGTGGAGTTCATACGCCCAGGACACAAATAATGGGCTCCCGTTCCTGCTGCTGACATACACCTCCAAATCATAATGCCGCCGCCGCCATACTTTACTGTAGGCACCAAACATTCTGGAGCATAGGTTTCGCCTCTCCTTCGACGGA
Source organism: Tipula vernalis (assembly GCA_958295665.1). Taxonomy (NCBI): domain Eukaryota; kingdom Metazoa; phylum Arthropoda; class Insecta; order Diptera; family Tipulidae; genus Tipula; species Tipula vernalis. The sequence goes on along the minus strand of OY282559.1, from coordinate 224,685,621 downwards.
CGTATGTAGTCCCAGATGACCCAAAACGCTGAAATAATTAGAGTATAGAGACTATGCAATGGTTTCCTTTGTATATATTGAGGGGACCTTTAATAACGTGCTTCCTGGGGCTATAGTTAGGCCACTTTCGAATCTGGGGATGGTTGAATCGCTTAGGTACTGGATAGATCAAATTCTAAGAGGCAGGGTCATAAATGCCAGTATAGTGGAGTCCTCCGCTAGAAGACCTGTTGATAAAACTGGAGGATAGTGGCTTTAATGACCTGTTGATAAAACTGGAGGATAGTGGCTTTAAGGTGGTTGCCTATGGGAATGACGTTGCTATTGGTGGCCGTGGTAAATATCCCAGTACCCTTAGTGAACTTATGCAAAATGCCCTGTGCATTCTTTCAAAATGAGCCAAAGATTGTGGATTGAAAACTGAATTGCTTCACTTTTCTAGGGAATACAAACTTACTCATATCGATCCTCCTACTTTAAATGGGTTCAGGCAGTTTTATAGATGAAGTGAAGCACCTGAGTCTCGTTTTTGATAGCAAATTAAATTGGAAACCTAATATTTTGGAAAGAGTAAAGAAAGCTACTGTTGTGTTATACTCTTGTAAAACTGCCGGGATGGGGCTGCAGCCCCACATCGTATATTGGCTCTACACCGCAGTAGTCAGACATATTATTTTGTGGGGGTCTGGTTAGTAGCTCAAAATGGTCAATGAGTGGGTAGATAAATAATAAATTGTAGTATGGCTATGGACCAGCTTGTGTCTATGCCGATCTTCTTGGAGCGTCATCTTAACCTTACCTAACCTAATGCGAAATTTAATCCTCGAACGCCTATAAATTAAAAAAAAAAATCTCTATTTTATATGGCAGCTTTTGATATAATTAATGTTTCATCGTCTACATTATTAATGACCGTTAGTATAAATCGCTTTTAAAAAATGATTCTAAGAAATAGTTTTTTAATTTAAAATTTGTAAGGATTCCGAGTTCGTTCAATTAATTGTATATAAATTGACTTATACGAACATAACTTATAAATCAACATTACAATATCATTTATTTTTAATGAAATTAAACTTTTCTTACAAATGAAGAATTTTTCCATGGTATAACAGAAATGATTAATAGCATTCATCCCTCATATTCCGTCAACCAAAAGGTAAACTATTTCCACTTCTATATATACAAATAGTTTTGCACAAAACTTTACATTCTCGCATTGCTCTTTTGAGAGCTATAAACAATAAAACCAGCCACAATACAAAACTCCAAAAAAAGCTATCATTAATCAATGTTGCCGTATAGTGAAACATAACTTACACAATACAGTACATACATAACTACTTTAAACTATTTCTGGTTATTTTTAAATTAAAAACCCTAAAAAGCTCAACTCCTTAACTAATTTTTGTTTTTGTATTTTCATTGTTTTATTTTATATTTGTATTAGCATTTTGGTTGTTAGTATTATGATTGATCATAAAAGTTATGTTTGTTCGGTTGGAAAACAAAACCGAACTCTACAATAGTTTCATAATAATAATAGTGTATATAAGTGAGCAAAAATTTTTATTTGATATCCAAAATGGAACCAATTATCATAAAAAGCTCTTGAAACTAGTACGACTTTTATGTGTTTATCGTGTATAGGACTGTACATATTTTGGGTATCCAATATAAAGTTTTGATACCAAATGAAAGGGTTATTATGAATTTTAATAATTTCATTTTGTCGTTTACCCTTATAATATACGGGGCTGTGAAATAACTCATCTAATTTTACTTTAGTGCATTTATTTTAAATGTAAACTTTTAAAGCTTTCACCAATAGCTTAACGGCTGCCGCCGTACTAAAAAGTTTAAAAGGATTTCATTATATGAATAATTTTATGTAGTCGAAAAGTTTTTTTTTTCGTTGTTTTTAAGAGGAAAATCTACATTTTTTGTATTTAATGTTTTCAACATTTATAGCATGGCAACAAGACTAGCACAAAAACGAAGCGAAATGTGTTGAAAAACTAAACACGGATGTGAGGCAAATCGGATAATATATAAATGTCATCATGGAAACGACGTATAGGTATACTTGCAAGTTTAAATTTAAAAGTTTTACATATTATAGAGCGATGATTAAAATTTACTTATTTTTATATCCGCATCCTTTTGAAATGATAAATGCTGCGAAACTTATGTTTTCTGTCAAAATAGCAAAATTTCGTTGCAGAAACTTTTATTAAAACCATATATTTATTTATAGATTAGAATTATAGGTTAGGACTACCGTAAACAACCGGTTTCACTGAATGAATTTAAATTCAGCTTGGCGATATTTTTTAACTTTGATTTTTTTTTTTACTATTAACTTTAGTGTTCCTTAAATGAACCAAAAATCCAACAATGACAGTCATCGTTCTTAAGGCCAACACCTTTTGATTGATAATTACAAAATATGTATGTAAAAGTTATTTAGTATCAAATTACAATTTCAAATTTGATTCAAAAGAACTTAATGAATAATTGTAATGAGTAATTTTAAGGCACAAACAAAATTGTTCGCCACGAGTTATAGTATAAAGTAAATACGGCGGAACTGTCTATATATATAACCTATAGATAGGTTTTTGATTTTAATTTATATGATTTTAATATATTGCAAGGTTTGTAAGAGAATTTTATCCAGTTTCGAACTGATGAGCTTATGATTATGAAAAAACCAATTTTCTCATCAGGCCGCGGCGACTGGACTGATTGTATCACAATTTGCATTCTATATAGCATATACAGAATGTACTGTGCAGGTTGTATTGGCGAATTATAGTAATACAGCCAAAGAGGATCAGTCGGAGTCGTTGAATGATTTTTCGGAAATACTAATATACTTCAACGTTAAATTTAAATTTGAAATAAAAAACAAAAATTATTAAGTGAGTTTTTCGAGAAAAAATGAGTTTAATGAATTTTTTTTTATTTCTCGCACAATTTTTTTAATTCCACCAATGTTTTCTTTATGGAAAATACGATGCCTATTTCCAGAGAAGAAAGAAGCACTATGTGCCTTTAAAATTATAGAAAAACAATTGAGTTATCTTAATTTTTAGAAGAGTTATTGGCATTTACATCATTCAAGGTAGTGTGCCATCCTAAAAATTTTGAAATGCAATTGAAGTGGATAACAGTTCATTTCCGGGCATATGCGTAGTGGGCTTTTTTTCATGATATTGATCCAGCTACACGCCCTACTCGTTTGAACTCGTACCTGTGGGACACCCTGCATTATAATTCTGGATGTTATCCATTTTTATTATTTTGTTGCTGCATTTATATCACTTTTTAATTTTTGAAAATAAAACACAATTTATTAAAAAAATCATAAAATTATGGTTTCACAATTATTTATTTTATTAAAAAAACTTTTTATTCCATATGTTAAAAAACACTATCTTACAAGTGATATACAATTTTTCTATTTTATAGAATACCGGTTTCGGAATGTTAGCATTCCTTTATCAATCCTAATTTTAACATGATCCAATTGGACTACAAACTCCCCTCTTTATGCATTTGAGATAGCATTGTGTTGGATTTTTAATATCAAATCATATATTGTGTGTGTGCGTGTGTTTATCTTATCGTTCAAACACAATATGGTATATGATTTGATGTTAAAAATCCAACACATCAATAAAAAATAAAATGATGATTACATTTTTTCATCCCATCCCAGCTTTTTCTATATAGTGTATTTCGAATAAACTAATCATAATTTTAAATTTCTTATTACCGAACTCATAAGAACTTAGTAGGCCGGAAATGATTCTTTATATTTTGAGTTGGTAATAGTATAGACTAACTTTGGTGAAAATCTTAGATCAGCCGTATGGGTGCAATTTCCACAATCGGCCAACTTCCAAATGGAATATTTCATATAAAATAATCAAAATTTTAAATTCTTTATTACCGAACTCATAAGAACTTAGTAGGCCGGAAATGATTCTTTATATTTTGAGTTGGTAATAGTATAGACTAACTTTGGTGAAAATCTTAGATCAGCCGTATGGGTGCAATTTCCACAATCGGCCAACTTCCAATTGGAATATTTCATATAAAATAATCAAAATTTTAAATTCTTTATTACCGATCTCATAAGAACTTAGTAGGCCGGAAATGATTCTTTATATTTTGAGTTTGTAATAGTATAGACTAACTTTGGTGAAAATCTTAGATCAGCCGTATGGGTGCAATTTCCACAATCGGCCAACTTCCAAATGGAATATTTCATATAAAATAATCAAAATTTTAAATTCTTTATTACCGAACTCATAAGAACTTAGTAGGCCGGAAATGATTCTTTATATTTTGAGTTGGTAATAGTATAGACTAGTTCTAATGAGATCGGTAATAAAGAATTTAAAATTTTGATTATTTATATGAACCCATTTGGAAGCTGGCCGATTGTGGAAATTGCACCCATACGGCTGATCTAAGATTTTCACCAAAGTTAGTCTATACTATTACCAACTCAAAATATAAAGAATCATTTCCGGCCTACTAAGTTCTTATGAGTTCGGTAATAAAGAATTTAAAATTTTGATTATTTTATATGAAATATTCCATTTGGAAGTTGGCCGATTGTGGAAATTGCACCCATACGGCTGATCTAAGATTTTCACCAAAGTTAGTCTATACTATTACAAACTCAAAATATAAAGAATCATTTCCGGCCTACTAAGTTCTTATGAGATCGGTAATATAGAATTTAAAATTTTGATTATTTTATATGAACTCATTTGGAAGTTGGCCGATTGTGGAAATTGCACCCATACGGCTGATCTAAGATTTTCACCAAAGTTAGTCTATACTATTACCAACTCAAAATATAAAGAATCATTTTCGGCCTACTAAGTTCTTATGAGATCGGTAATAAAGAATTTAAAATTTTGATTATTTTATATGAAATATTCCAATTGGAAGTTGGCCGATTGTGGAAATTGCACCCATACGGCTGATCTAAGATTTTCACCAAAGTTAGTCTATACTATTACCAACTCAAAATATAAAGAATCATTTCCGGCCTACTAAGTTCTTATGAGTTCGGTAATAAAGAATTTAAAATTTTGATTATTTTATATGAAATATTCCATTTGGAAGTTGGCCGATTGTGGAAATTGCACCCATACGGCTGATCTAAGATTTTCACCAAAGTTAGTCTATACTATTACAAACTCAAAATATAAAGAATCATTTCCGGCCTACTAAGTTCTTATGAGATCGGTAATATAGAATTTAAAATTTTGATTATTTTATATGAACTCATTTGGAAGTTGGCCGATTGTGGAAATTGCACCCATACGGCTGATCTAAGATTTTCACCAAAGTTAGTCTATACTATTACCAACTCAAAATATAAAGAATCATTTCCGGCCTACTAAGTTCTTATGAGATCGGTAATAAAGAATTTAAAATTTTGATTATTTTATATGAACCCATTTGGAAGCTGGCCGATTGTGGAAATTGCACCCATACGGCTGATCTAAGATTTTCACCAAAGTTAGTCTATACTATTACCAACTCAAAATATAAAGAATCATTTTCGGCCTACTAAGTTCTTATGAGATCGGTAATAAAGAATTTAAAATTTTGATTATTTTATATGAAATATTCCATTTGGAAGTTGGCCGATTGTGGAAATTGCACCCATACGGCTGATCTAAGATTTTCACCAAAGTTAGTCTATACTATTACCAACTCAAAATATAAAGAATCATTTCCGGCCTACTAAGTTCTTATGAGATCGGTAATAAAGAATTTAAAATTTTGATTATTTTATATGAACCCATTTGGAAGCTGGCCGATTGTGGAAATTGCACCCATACGGCTGATCTAAGATTTTCACCAAAGTTAGTCTATACTATTACCAACTCAAAATATAAAGAATCATTTCCGGCCTACTAAGTTCTTATGAGTTCGGTAATAAAGAATTTAAAATTATGATTAGTTTATATTGAATATTTTGTATTCGAAATACACTATATAGAAAAAGCTGGGATGGGATGAAAAAATGTAATCATCATTTTATTTTTTATTTACATTTCTAATATGTATAGAAAAAAACTGGGATGGGATCAGATAGTGTTACCTGATGAACATTTTTATTTTTTCTGGGATGAAAAACTGGGATAACTTCACATGCTTGCGTTAACGCTCAACTCGCAAAAGTATTATGTGAAAACCCTTATTTATAAGTATCTATTGAATCATTTCAAGCCTCTTTTATGGGCCTGAGAAACCAATGCACATAGACGCCTGGTGTTCGCTCAGTATTTAAATTATGTTTTATTTTTGGTTTAAAAAGTCAATAAGTTATTCTAATTTGAGTTTGGAATAAGAACCTTACTTACATTAATTGTTTAAATAAAATATCAAATTTATAATTTATTTGTTGACAACGAGAAATACAAATTACGCTATTTTAATATAGCCATGTCTTAGTGATCTTGAGCAAAGCACAGTTCCGTTAAATTAATCACACACCATTACTCATACACGGCAATCCTTTTGAAGATTCCATATTTAGACTATTGCGAATGGTCAAACAAAGCGGAATCGCTGATTTGATCAGATTGAACTAAATTAAATAGGGTGGTTCTATTAGACATATATGAACTGTAAAATCATAGCAGCTGGAAAGACGGTAGTATGTATTATGTCTGTCTAAAATCTTCGTTAAAATAACAACATTACGTATAAAAGTAAGCACAAGTATACTGTTCAAAACATAAAGTGAATGCAGCGATGATTACACAGCCGGGCGCGTAACAAGACAATTTGTTTATTAAATTTACAACTGACTTACTTGCTGTACCGCCGATCAAAGGAATTACCTCCAACATCGGCAGTGACATGTGCTTTGTATAACTAGTCTTAACGAAATCACATTCACTACATTTCTCAACCAGGTCGAACTAAGTGTTTATGGCCGTTTGATTTGGACAAAAGAAATTTTGTTGTTAATTGTACACGTGATTTATCTACTATACCGTTGATAACAGAGATTTAATTTTATTAAACATCGTACGACCAAAAATAATGCATTGCTTCCAACATAGCAGATGTTACAAATTCTCCACTGGCTCGCCAATGAATGTCAGTACGATGATGTTGGCAGAAGGCACAGGGTGTCTAAGGGAACATTCTGTGCAACTGTGAATATTATATTTCCTAAACTTGTATGTTGGCCTGAAAATGTTTCAGTTATAGCACATCATTTTTTTATGAAAAACGGATTCCCAAATGTCTGTAGCTGTGTAAATGGCACCATTATAAAGATTGATGCACCAACACATAATGACCGCATGTTTGCAAACAGACACGGGAACCATTCATTGAACGTTATGTGGTCCTAATCATAAATTTTATGCAGTGATTGCAAATTGGCCAGGAATGATTCTAGTGTTCAACACACAACATATCATAAGTTGATACAAATTATATAAATATTTAAACGTTAACCTCTAAATAATATTAATTTTTACAGATTCGAGGGCGGTTGGATACCATTTACAGGAGCCGCTTTAGGTTTAAGCTTAGATTTTAGAGGATAGTGGCTACCCTGTTATAAAGTGGTTAATTCCACCTATACTACGAAATTCTGCAGAAACTGGCAAATCAAATTTCAATAAGGCGCACAAGTCTTCCCGACGTCTTCAATCGGACAGCTTTGGGATACTCCAAGAGAGATTTCCCTGCCTTAATTATTTACCCCTAAACCCTAAGACTGCTGCAAAGGTCCTCCTTGTATGTATTTCAATTCACAATATCGCGTGCGCGAAGAGCCTAGAAAGAAATTTGTGCAGTGAAATTAATGAAGAAGAGGTTGAAGAATGTGACATTGACTATTTAGTGGTAGAAAATGAACCGAGCAACGAAAACAGTGCAATTGAAAATTTGAATAATATTTCTGTTTTCGGTAATGCGATGATGCGTTACAACAAAAGGTACAACTTAGTGAAATTAAAAAGCGACAAACTAACAGAGTTAATTTATAATAAATTAAATTAACTTATATATTTATATAAGTGGAATTATTTAGTGTTGCAAAAAAGTAAAACCCAGGAATATATGTAATTAAGAATTTTTTAATTTAAACTATTAACCTGATGATGAACATTTAGCTGGAAATATCGATAATTTAAAGAAGGTTTTTATTAAATTCTAAAATGAATTTCAACTAAAAAAATATTTATAAGGCTGAACGACATGTTTTATAATCATTAAACAATAATTTTTCAGTAATTTAATTTCTGATAAATTTAAGTCTTGGAATAAATTAAAAAATTGGTAAAAACAAATAATCAAATATTAATTTAACCCAATTTTTATTTAAATTTAAATTTGAAAAAATGTTGGGAAATAAAAAATTATGGACTCATTTGGTCTTCTCTGGTGTCAAAAGTTTGTACTGAAACATGATTCAAATTTTTACTGCTGAGGGTGGCAAACAAAATTCTCTTGGACCGGTTTTATTCGCGTTAACACGCTTTGCCTTGATTAATAAAAAATAACCAAATTATTTATTTTTTGGAATAAAGCCACACAAATAAATAAGCTAAAACTAAGGAGATACATTTTATTATATTTATTAAATTTTTTTTGTTAAAATTTATCAAGAAGGAAAGTTTTACCAAAGTACGGCTTTTCCATAAGCCAAATTGTCGGCCGATGCTAGTTTTAATGATTGGAAAATTAATAAAGTTGTCTTCCATCCTACCTCCTTGCGAAACTTCCAAAGAGGGTATTTTTTTTATTTTGGATGTCATCAAACAGAAAAAATTGTGTTTTTATATATCGTATTGTTGGAAGCTTTTCCATTCGATCCCACATCGATAAACAAAAATCGCGAATGGGCATTTACTATGGCCAACAATACTATGGCTGTCAATACGATGCTATGAAACCCTTTAAAATTATCATAATTCGATCGTACATTTAGTGATTGAACAATTCTTATATGTTTTCCATCGAGTGGGGAAAATTCCGCAGATATTATAAAAATCCTCCATAATTTCCAGCCATCCAGCCTCCGTGTCATTAATCTAGAATATGTTTTCTTGTTACATATTTATAAATTTTTGTTTAAGTAAATTAGTAGTATTTTTCTTTAGGTGGAATTAAACGGAACTGAATAAGCCACAGATTTTAATAATAAAGAATTCCGAACATCAACTTACTTTTAAATGTTTGGATTGTAGTTTTACACACAAAGAGGTAAGAACTTCTGGCATAAAAAGAGATATAGTTTTTCCTGATAATCTAGATAGATATTCTAATGAGTGGAACGAATCTCGAGTTGCATTATAACTCAGCGTAGTTACCAGCCGAACTCGAGCGCTGAATGCTTGCCGAAATATTTGAATTTCATGGTGAACCTAAACCGAAAAAAAGTAATGAGTGTTTGATAAATGCGAATCACTAAACATACCTACCATTGTTAATATTTTATTAAATTGGTCATAAGTAAGTCTTGTGAAATTACGAAATGTATTATTTACCCCCACAGTAAACCTCGTAATAAATTCGAACGAATTGTTGGATCGTTTCGCCAATAATGGATTGAACTAAAACTTTCGCTTTTTCTTTTCCGATTCTTCTTTTTTCCATGCGTTCCAGTTTTTGTAAAATTAAACATTTTTGGATCGCTTGGCCATTGCATAAAATTTTTTTGTTGAAAGTTATTTGTTTTGACCTTCACTGCACGAGTTTCAAAAAGGAGTTAATATTTTGACAATATTCAAAAAATTTTGATTGACGTTTGAAAAAATTATCATAAGAGAAAAATGCCCAGTTGATTTTTTCTTGATAAGTAATTATCAATATATAGTGGATTTGCATAGTGTAAACGGCTAGGGTAAATGAGCTATAGATGGGCAAGGAAATAAGGTGCGAGATTTTCTGATGTTCTTCCGTTTATTCTGCGATTTATTGTTTTTTATACCAAATTGTAATTCCCATTTTCCGTAATTTTATACGAGCATGAAAATATAAATCAATAGCACATTATATGTGACCGTGTTTATTGCGCAAAAAGTGGAACTGAACTCGGAAAAGCTATGGATTTAAACTCAGAAACTAGTTTTTGTTACGGGTTTAGTTGCATTTCTTATGAATATTTTCCGACTTTAGTTTCACTTGGTCTGCGAATTAAAGCCGGAATATCCATATATGCACATTTCATGAGTCTAGTTCCACCATACATATATCATGAAACCAAACAAACATCTCAAGTACTAGCCGATCAACTCTATCAAGCCGCAAATATAGTAAAAAAGTTGAAAAAATCAATCGGTTTTATTCTCACTCTATTTTTATTAATGAAAAGGGAAAAAAAGAAAAATCAAAAATTATATTAACTCCTCACTTTCGTGTATACAAATCTTAGTTGGTAATTATTATTATTGGAGGGCGATCAGCCACCTCGCACTGTGACCTAAACGATCTATTGTGCTGGACCCTGCTTAATTATCCGTCCAGTCAATATCCAGGTTCTAAATGAACTTGATAATACTGCCAGCCGGTACGTGATACATACTATCTGGGCTTATTGCTCTCCCTCCTAGATGTTTACTACAGCATGTAGTTCCACTAGCAATACGGTAGCATTGAAACCCAAGGACTTCGAGAAGGCTGCCCGTCTTCCGTTTGATTTTACTCTTGCTGGGTTGCTGGGAATGGCAAATCGCCTGTATTTCACCCAGCTTTACTACTGGAAGGCTAAATAAAACTGGAGGGTGCCTGATATCCAGAGTCCGAATACTTTGGAATGATTAACCAATCATCCATTCATCCATCGGCATATGCTATTCCACCTTAGATTCGGGTTTTTTGTCAAGGTTTTCTCCTTTAGCGCCATACTTTAGCCTGTGCCAAAAGGGCAAAAATGTGCCAAATGGCCTTAGTTACCAGTGGTTGCCACTGCAGCACGTACATGCGAATTGTGAACAGGTTGCCCCTTACACAATTGTACCCATCACGCAGCTGCCTAATACATGACCAGAACAACTCATGTGATGCGCACGCTATTGGAAGGTTAGGGAGCTGGTATCTACCAACTCTAGAATTTATCGTAGATGTCAGAAAATGATAATTTTCGAAATGAAAATATTCTAACCACTTTTGATATATTATAATAATCCGATAACTATCCTAATTTTCAATAAAATGTATGTAAAATAACCCATTATTATTTTAAAATCCACGCTGCTAGGAGCCCGGAGAGCAATATTTGCTTAACCGACTGAACAAAACAAGACAGCAATCTATGCTCAGAAATCAAATCCGAGAAAAAAATCAACCAGAGAATCAATCGCTTTACAATTTTTTTTTCAATGTACGAGACAGCCGTGTTATTTACACCTAATTTACAAAGACAAGCTAAAAGAAGAGTGTTCAATGTAACAAGCGATGGCGAAGAATAAGCAGAGTACTTTCCACGTTTGTTACCATAGTTTAGGGCAATTTGTTTAACTCCAGATTTACCGATTAGTATAAGGTCGATTCCGAGATCTACTCCAGGGTTCCAAGCATTGAAGATAATTATTACACAAGTGATCCTCAAAGTAAGAAATGTATATATCTTTTTTTTCGACATGTAGACCAACTGGGTTTTTATTTTTATTTTTTACAGGAGCTTTTAAAATAGTTTCAACAATGCCAAATACTACAACAATCGAGGAAAATTCTTCCTGCTCATATCAAAGTTACACAACATCGGACGTAGAGTCTAAAAGATCTACTCCCATGCTAATTGCTTTGAAGAAAATTAATCCAAAAATGCTTCTCAACGTAAGAAATTTATTAATCTTTCGACCAGTATATATTAATATTTTTTATTTTATACACAAGCTTTTAAGTTTGTTTCAATGCCAAATCCTACAAGAATGAAGGATGATACTTCCTGCTTGTACCAAAATTATTTACGAGATAAGAAAATTCAAAATCTCCATTTTCAATTAATACGGAAATCGGCGCCAAATACAAACACCACCAGATCGGCTCCCGTGCCAAGCATTGAAGATAAATATTCCACTAGTGATTCTCAAAGTAAGAAAATTATAAATCTTTTTTGTAATTTCTATTGTAATTAATATTTTTATTTTCTAAAGAAGTTTTTAAATTGGTTTCAATACCAGAAAATTCTACAATTAAGGATGATACTTTCTGCCCGTATCTAAATTACTCAACTCTAGATGAAGAGATTCCAAGATCAGTTCCCGTGCCAAGCTTTAAAGATTTCACATATGCTTCTCAACGCAAAATATTTATAAATGTTGTTTTTCAACCAGTGCCGAATACAAATACTCCGAAGGTAACAAGATGCATTGAAGATAGTTATTCAACAAGGTGTCCTAAAAGTAAGAAAATTAAATCATTCGTTTTGTAACTAGTACTAGTACTACTAATATTTTGTATTTTTCACAGAAGTTTTCTATGGCAAATATAATAGTTTCTATGGCAAATATAAAATGCAAAAAAGATAGGATGATGTACTTACCCCAACAATTGAGGATGAAACTACCTGTCAAAATTTCACAATGAATGATAATTTAAACCGTTTTTGAATTGTTAGAAATAAATTAAACAATTTAAACTAAAAATTTTAAACTGAATATTTATTTATTTACTAAAATATGATAAAATGCATAAATAATTACAACATTTTTGCCACGTCCACATAATCCCTTCGGCCAATGTTGGTAATCTTAGTGTTGAACAACGATATATCGTCATTGAATACACTTGCGAAAACTACCAACAATTTTATAACTAATATTTCCCTTTTTGAATAGCCCCCATCTGCCGGGTAACATAATCTTCTGGAGAGGAGAAATATTCAGCGAATCCTTTTCTTATTTGAAAAGCTTCATTTGTACTTCGTATACTAGATTTCCGCAAATCTACAAGTTGATTATCTGCATCATCAAAATCCATTGCATCAAATTCATTTACTTATGGCTGGATACTTTGTTTTCTTAAGTATTTATGAAGCACGGTTACGGCTTTGACTATTTTGTCTACCTTTCTTAGGCTGGCTTCAAACGGCCTTTTAAATACTCTCCATCGTGCACTTAAAGGCCGAAGGTAACTCCACAGTACGAGCTCTCGACAATTGATTGATATTAAAAATTTTACAATTTGTATCACGTTTGTGTGTGACAACCAGGATATGGCCTCATAAAATTCCTTGACGCTTCGTCTCCTATTAAAACGAAAGGTAGAAATAGAACCTGGCTCAAGAACATTTTGTTAAATTCTTTAGTATTTTCGCGTCAAAATATTTCATTTGGCACTGGCATTTCTTCTGGTTGCATTTTGAACCAAACAGCACCGCCTACCAATTCAACAATTACTTCAACCGTGCACTCACCAAGTCGAAAATTAAATTATAAATCCCGGAAAGAGCTGCCAGTTGCAAAATATCTAAAATATAAATTGAAATTAATTTAAAATTTGAAATTAATTTTTAAATTTTTTTTTTTTTTCAATTATCTTAAATAAACCGCTAATTTTTCTGTAGAAATGGATGGTCGGGAAAATGAGTTTGTAACAAATGCATGTTACTGGCACTACAGAACAAATCTACAGTAGGTTAAATTAGGGAACGGTTCAGGAAAGGTTTTGATGCACAAAGGAAAAAAAAAGTAAACCTAAGTAGTTCCGGTTGGAAAATTTTTAATCAGAGCAATATTGGAAATTTTTTTTGGAAAAAATTATTGTTTTAGAAAAGAAAGAAAAAAAAAGGGAGTTTGGGAAAAAAATTCTGTGAGGCAAGAACGAAAAAAAAAACAATATTATTGGGAGTTATACAATAAAAAAATAGAAAAAAACAGTTTTTAATCATAACTTGTGCATACCGTGAAAGTCGGGTATATAGTGATTTGTGGTAATTGAATATCTAACAGTAAACCAATTACTCGTAATCCATTTGGGACTGTAAATAGTTTGCCCGTGTATAGGCTATAGATTAAATATTGTAAAATAACTATACCCATTAATTAGTGTAAATAGTATATATGTCTATACTAAAGATATTGTAAATAATAAAATACTAATAATAAAAAAATCTGTAAATAAAAGTTAAATAAAAAAATAAAAAAATAAAAAAAAAAACTGTTCCGGTGTTCACGTTTCATTGATTCAGATGAGGTAGTGAATTTGGTTACAACGAGTTTGCTGAGTGGAGGATATCAATCAGGATATTCCCATAAGTTTGCAGTGCTGGTGGATCGCATCGTACTGTGTGCTGGGTGTGCAGAATTAACATTAAATAACAGATGAGGAAGTGAATTTGGTTACAAGGAGTTTACTGAGTGGAGGATATCAATCAGGATATTCCCATAAGTTTGCAGTGCTGGTGGATCGCATCGTGCTGTGTCCTGGGTGTGCAGAATTATCATTTAATAACAAGTATTCCTGTAAACCACATTTTTTTTGCTTTATATAAATTTTTTGTCATATCATATTGTTTATCCCAAAAATTTGGTGTATCTGGCGGCTATACGCTTTCCTATTTCGACTAATCGGTATGTACACAGCATGATCGGTTAAAAGGGGTAATAGCAAGTCGTTGTGAAGTATGAGGGAATGGGCGTGATTCTCCAGAAATATAATGTTGGCTTACCGAGAGAAAATGACCCACGACCGAATAAAAAAAATATGACCTCACCGAACAGAGCTAGCAGGTGACGTGTCTCTCCGAAGTGGTAAGGTAACATTATGGCGCCCAAATATGGTTTTGTTTATTTATATGAAGATTTTGTGTGGGTGTGATTTCCTGTGAGGTGTAAAACATCTGCTGGTTTGGGAAATACTTTCAATTCTCCTAGGTTGTGGATTGACTTTTTGAATAGTGTTCTAAAGCCAGGATGGTTGATACTTCCGGGGATTTCAAATCAAACCAGAAAATATTTTACGATGTGAATTTTCATATTTCAAATTTTTCCAAATTTCTTTTTGTTTTTTTTTCATTGTTTCGTTGGGACACTAGGTTCTGAAATAGATTTTTTTGCTTACTCCGATTTGGATTGATTTTGCACTTAAAGTTTATTCATTGATACTGGTGTACTGTTAATGAGCAGGTGAGAAAAACAGAATTTCAAGTTTTGTTCGAAGTTAAATATAGTGTTGAGACAACTTTTGCTTTGGGTGATTTACCAAATGGAACCATTAAGATTTGTTCTCTAATTCTATTTGATTTTTAACAATTTTTGGCGTACACTAAATAAAATAGATACCGTTTCAAACCACTTATATTTTCCATTTTAGTTTCTGTTTTTTTTTATTTTTGGGGAGTTGCGGTCATCCTACTTCTTCACAACGACTTCTATACCTCGCGTGTCAAATAATCAAGCTAAACACATTTTTTTTCACGGACTAATTTTTTTTCTCGATTAGTAAATAATCATTTTTTTGTTCGGTTTCAGCGAGTGTGGCTTTTTTGATTTTTTTTTGCATCAGAATTTTTGCTGGTAGCGAGTACAGCTTTTAAGTTTGAGGCAAGCGGTGAGATTTGTTTTGAGTAACTATAATATTGTAGTAAAATAATACGTTATCAGTTATTTAGGTATTTACCTGGGTAATATTTATTGTGGCGTCGTGTCACCTGTATATAATTTCTGTTTATTTTTTTTGTGTATATTAACTTGTGAATAACATTTTTTTTATCGTGTTGTAAATAAAAATGGAGGGTTTTAATATTAGTTATTTAAAACCAGATGAATTTTTAGTCGAATGTAATGTAAGAAATATTGAGGGTAGTCCAGGTGAGAGATTAGCAAGGCTAAAGATATTAGTTGATGAAGAATTTAATGATCCTATTCTTCAGCCTTGCAAACCCCATAAACAAGCTTCGAAAAATCCAGATCGCGAGATTCGAAAATGCGTTGGGAAATTACAGGAACATCGAGCTTGGGTGGTGAGTCTAAAGAATGAAGAAGTTAGTCCGAAATATTTCCATGGGGTGTTGACTAGAATTTGGCATGTGATACAAAGATTGGAGCGATTAGTATTAGTTACAAGGCGCTACAAAAATAATTGTATGGATGCTTTAAAAGAAGGCAAAATTTTAGAAAAACACATCCAGAAATCTGTGACAGATAATATTTCATTAAACGAAACGATTAGGATACTTGAAGAAAGCAGGAAAAATTTAATAGAGGAATTATCTTCTTCGGAGGATGAACTTTCGGATTGTGAATCAACGGTTTCGAAAAATTCAACAAATACAGTAAGCTTTGTCGAAAATAAACCTGCTGTAACCAATGAGCAAATATCACAGAATACGAGTACAATGCAGCAGATAAATTCAGGTATGCAACATTTAAATTTGACCACTAGGGCATTGGCAAATGCTCAACAAAATCCGATTCCACAATATTTTTCAGTTCCACCATCTGGCTATAATAACACATTACATTTTTCGTGTCCAAATTCCAATATTCAAACTCAACCTTTCGGACAACCACAACCAATGCCTATCTTTGCTACTCAACCAACTTCTGTGGTCGGGTCGTATGATCGGAAACATCAATTGTCGAATTGGAAAATTGATTTCGATGGTTCTACGGATGGCGTACCAGTAGAGAGATTTCTCTTTAAAGTAGAACACTTAGCTCGTACATACCAAGTCACTGAATACATAATAAGGGACCAATTTAGTGTATTGTTGAAGGGATCTGCCTCTAATTGGTATTGGTGCTACATTGAGCGTAATCCGAATTCGTCTTGGGGTGAATTTAAAGCTGCAATTATTGAGCGATTTCAAGATCGACGTACAGATGACGATATTCGTAGGCTAATTGATTCTCGCAGACAAAGAACAGGAGAATCTTTCATCGAATTTTACAACGAAATTCTTTCCCTGACTCTTCGATTCCGAATTCCGATTCCGGATTCGGATATTTTAAGAATGCTTCGCTACAACATGAACGTTGGTCTTCAGAATCATCTTGCTGACCAATATATTGCCTCCATTAGTGCTTTGGTAAGAAGATGTGTCGCTCTCGAAGATATGTGGAAACGGCACAATTATGTACCCGACAAGTTTTGTAGACCACAATATCACGTGAGTGAAATTGTAAACCCTGTAGTAGATCAAACTGGTGTGACCACTGATAATATTAATCAAAACTTTGTCTCGGACAAAAATCAAAAGTGTTCGTTTTCAAACTTTGGTCCACAAAATTATAATTCATCAGTAAATCCTAATCTCGGACAATTCAAAAAAGTTAACCAAAATCTGAACCAAATTGATGCGTTTCAGCAGAATTACAATTCGTCAGTAAAGCCTAATATACCGAATAATTTTATTTGCTGGAATTGTTTTGATATAGGACACACTTTTGCTAAATGTTCAAAACCTCTGCGGTTATTTTGCCGCGGATGTGGAAAAGACGGATGCACAAGAAGTAACTGTTCAAAGTGTTATTCTTCGGGAAACGTCGAGACGAGGACTCAAGGGGCTGCCATGAACCACCCTCGAAACACACGGCACCCATACTAACCATATGTGACAAAAATTTTGACCAACAACTCCCAGCAAAATCAACATTAAAATATTCGGCCGAACCCAATTTTGTTATTCCAAATTCTAAATTGCAATTTTGTCCTGAAAATAGTACCTCGGTAATCTCAAATCAATCTAAAAGAAAACGGTCGGATAAAGCTAAATCTCGTGTTTGTAAATATTGGGACAAACGCAAAACACTAAATTTTTCAATTTCGGAAACATTCATTACCGAGCATTTAGATGATAGACCATACGCCAACGTTGGTATTAATGGGGTACCGTATAAAGGTTTAATGGATAGTGGTGCCTCTATTACTGCGTTGGGACAGGGTTGTGAAAAGTATCTTTTAAATCCTGATATAAAAATTCATAGCATACCCTCGGAAGTCAAAACCGCAGGTGGGCAAAAGCAGCGTGTTATAGGATATTTTAGGGCTACTGTCTACTACAACGGTGAACAGAAAGTAATGAATATTTATCTAATTCCAAGCCTAAAACAAGCTCTATATTTAGGCATAGATTTTTGGAAATTATTTAAAATAATTCCAAAATGTATCTCAGAGTTGGATAAAGATGATTCTGACTTCCACGTTCTTTCCCATGATCAAAAATGTCGCCTTGATGCAGTCGTTAAACAATTTCCATCGTTTAACAAAAACGGTCTTGGCAAAACATCAATAATTTCGCACAATATTGACGTACAAGGTGCTACGCCCATCAAACAACGATACTATCCCATATCTCCTGTGGTACAAGCTGATTTGTTTGCTGAGATAGATCGGATGGTGTCTTTGGGAGTAATTGAAGAATCTAGAAGTGCATATAGTTCACCCGTGACATTAGTTCGGAAACCAAATGGCAAGGTCCGTCTTTGTTTGGATGCAAGACGAGTGAACGAAGTGACGAAAAAGGATGCGTATCCACTGCCTATAATCGACGGACTCATCAGCCGATTGGAGGAAACAAGATTTATCTCAAGTATCGACCTGAAAGATGCATTTTGGCAAATCCCGTTGGATGAGGAGTCCCGAGATAAGACGGCGTTTACGGTCCCTGGTCGCCCTTTGTATCAATTTAAAGTTATGCCATTTGGTCTCTGTAATGCGCCTCAGAGTATGAGCCGGTTAATGGACCGTGTGATTCCTAATGAATTTCACGATCGCGTCTTCGTTTATCTGGATGACCTTCTAATTGCTTCTAGGACATTTGAAGATCATCTCGAATTGCTTTCAATTGTTGCTAAAAGATTGTTTGATGCTGGTTTAACAGTAAACCTTGAAAAAAGCCACTTCCTCCTCAAACGCATCAACTATCTAGGTTATGTGGTTGGCGACGGAACCCTTTCAACAAACCAGGATAAGGTAAAAGCCATACACGATTATCCAATACCAACTACTCCTAAAAGGCCTCGTCGTTTCTTAGGAATGGCGGGATGGTATCGGCGCTTTATTTCCTCCTTTGCTTCTCTTGTTGCGCCTCTAACAGATCTCACCAAAAAGAACTCAAAATGTGTTTGGTCTTCGAAAGCCCAGCAAGCGTTTGATAGTGTCAAAATGGCGCTTTCAAATGCTCCAGTGTTGGTACACGCAAATTTTTCCAAACCGTTTGTGATTCAGTGCGATGCTAGTACAACTGGTGTCGGAGGGGTGTTGTTGCAGGAAGGTGTTGATGGGGAGGAACATCCCATCGCATATATGTCTCAGAAGTAGAACGCAGCTCAGCGAAATTATTCCATCACCGAGCTAGAGTGTTTTGCGGCTGTGCTTAGCGCAAAGAAGTTCCGAGCATATATCGAGGGATATCCTTTCACCATCATCACTGACCACGCCAGCCTTAAATGGCTTATGGGCCAGAAAGAGCTCACAGGCAGGCTAGCGCGTTGGAGTCTGAAACTGCAAGGATTCGACTTCACAATACAGCATCGTAGTGGATCACAGAACGTCGTACCAGATGCACTTTCGAGAGTCTTTATGGAAGAGATCGTTCTGAACGATAGTGGCTTTAATATTAACCTCGACGCCGTATCGTTCAAATCTACTGAATATTTAGAATTAATTTCTAAAATTCTATCTTCGTCTGACTCTTTCCCTAATTTTAAAATATCTGATGGCAAAGTCCTAGTCAACACTTCGGCAAATAAATATCTCTCTATTACTATGTCTGACGTACCAAATTGGAAACTATACCTACCTAATTCCTTGGTAATGTACATTCTGGTACAAGCGCACAACCCTCCTACGTCGGCTCATGTTGGTTCTGCGAAAATGCTAGAAAAAATTCAACGATACTTTTATTGGCCTAAAATGGCAAATGATGTACGACATTATGTCAGCGAGTGCCATAAATGTAAGGAAATTAAGCCAGTAAATTACTCCACCAGAACCGAGATGGGTGGGCAAAGAGTAGTTGTGCGGCCCATGCAGCGTTTATTTGTCGACTTTCTTGGTCCTTATCCCAGATCCAAACACGGAAATGCTTACATTTTCATCGTTTTGGATCACTATTCTAAATTTATTTTTCTGAAACCGTTTCGAAAAGCTCTCGCCTCAGAGATTATCAAATTCTTAGAGAAAGATATTTTCCTTTCATTTTCCGTACCTGAGTATGTTGTCTCTGATAATGGTCCACAATTTACGTCTAAAATCTTCCAGAGTTTCCTGTCTAAGTTCGGTGTCAAACATTCACCTGTTCCGCGTTATTGTCCCCAAGCGAATGCATCGGAGCGCGTCAATCGATCTGTACTATCGGCTTTGAGAGCTTATGTTGACGACAATCACACTACGTGGGATCAGTACCTTCCAGAAATTACCTGTGCTCTGCGAAATGTTATACATGATGCGACGAAGTACTCTCCTCATTTTTTAATGTTTGGACAGCACATGATCATGCATGGCAAGGAATACGATCTGTTAAAGCTGCTAAGCTTAGAAGGTGAGGGAATTATTTCGGCTGAGTCAAAAAGCAATACTCTAGGTGCCTGTCAGAGTGTAGTGTTGAAACATTTGGAAGATGCTTACAAAAAATCTTGTCATACTTATAACCTCCGGAGTAAGAAACGAAGTTTAGAAATTGGGCAAACGGTATTTGTTAGGAATTATGTACAAAGTAATGCCATAGCTAAATTTTCAGCTAAGCTGGCACCTAAATTCCTTAAATGTTCTGTACTCAATAAGTTAGGAAACACTGCGTATGAGTTAGTAAATGATGGAGGCAAAAATCTTGGAACCTACCATATCAAGGATATTCGTTCCTGAATGAATGGTGTAGTTAGAAAATTCAAAATCAAGTTCCGTGGTGGTTAGTGGTGCCCGGCTTGATGAGACATTCAGGGTGTGTGGTACGTCCCCACGAATGTAACAAATGATGACCTTCTCGATTTCGGAATGTACTTCCTCAAATTGGTTTTTGGTTAGACGCATGTAACTAAGAAATTCGATGTCCGTTATATCGGATAAAAGAGCATGAAACTCGCCAATGCCGTACTTTAAACATTTTTGTAAGAATCGTGAATAATATTCTCCTCAAAATCCTCCTCAGAAGAATCCGATTCAGAATCTAGGTAATTTACGTTATATTGTACAACATTTCACTTTACGGCTGTATCTAAACGTGTAGCGCAAAACAGAACTATTTTACGTTATTTTAATAAATAATAGGAATGGATACTGACTGCAATACAATCTTAAATTTTTATTTTTGAAATTTTTTGGTTAGTAAACATGACGTTCTTTATTTAGTTTTGAGAGAATTTCAAATAAGCGTGTAACCTTAAATATGCGTCAATAATAAAATAAACAAAAAACATCAATGTATATGTGAGCGATATAGTAGACATATCAAGGCGAAGACAAGTTGAGCTACGTTAGTTTTTACAGTTCATAACAAAATAATATGGCGCGCATATCTTAGCATTAGAATCGAACGTTCCATTAAAGCATGTTCTTTACAAATGAGAGATATGAACTTAGTTCACATCGCTTAGCTTAGCTTAGTTGAAATGTGCAGAGGGCCTAAATGCGAGCTATGATTATCATCAGCTGTAAAACAATAAGGCCCGTTGCACATTTCAGTTAAGCTAAGCTAAGCGATGTGAGATATGTGCACGCATAGCTTTCTGTTGTAAATAAAGAGTTTTAATGGAACGTTGCACACTTGAGCTAAACTATGCAAGCTATGTATGTTTTTGTTTTGAGCGATGCAAACTATCTTATCCCAAGTTGTCTTCGCCTTGTTATGTCAGCTAACATAATTCACATATATAGTACATTGATGATTTTGTATAACTTAGTTATATTAGGTATCGTGTCATAAATCACAATAAATGAATTATACAGAAAACATCAATGTATCTGTGAGCGATGTAATTAGATGAAATGTGCAATGGAGTGGGCTAAGCGGGCTTAATTATGTTAATATAAACTACGTTTCTCGCTTAGCTTAGCTGAAATGTACAACGGGTCTAAATGCGAACATTTTTCACTTTTGAATAAAAATTTATACAAAAATATTTCCGGAACGTTTGCTTAAATTTTTTTTGAATTTATTAGAACCACTTTCTTAAAACTACGCAATTAATGTATGTTTGATTTGATACTGATCAAATTTTTCATGAAATAGTAGGAAAGATATGCAAGTTAGCTTCGCCGGTAGCCTCGATTTCGGAAGGATCATTCTGATCCAGGGCAATTATGACGCAACTTGGCTTTTTCTTAATTGCTTTTTGAAGAAATCCAAAATCTAAATGTATGATGAATATGGGATTCTAACATGATTTTCAGATGAAGTTCTTTAGTATGGACAATTAGGATGAAACTCTGCTTTTTTAACCGCTTATGATGAAATTTACCATAATAGAAACGCCAAGAATTTTTAGAGGAAGTTTATTAATTAAAAACACGAAAAATGTTGTTTACCAAAAAGCAATAAAATTAATAAATTACAATTAATTTGTTGAACAACCGCAGGAGTATTTGTTTATGCATTTCAATCTAATATTTTCCGGGTAAATAGGGGTTACCCTCAGTAGTATTTAAATGAAAAGCTAATCATAACAATGCAACAGTCATTTTGAAAAAATATATTCAAAATTCAATGTTACAGTGTGAAAACAAAATGGAACTATTTCTTGTTAATTTATGAAATTTATTTCAACAAAGATGTCTAATCGATGTCAAAGCTATCTCAAATTTTTAATTGTAGTCCACTCAAAAATGTTTGTTTTTAAAGGTTGATTGCTAAATTTAATTCAATTAATTATTCTGAATTTCCAACACATATATGGAAATGCAAATACATACACCAATTTCCGGGGTAACTCTGAATACCAAAAACAACAGAATAAAAAAATAATTTCTTTTAAAAAACGTTTAATTTCCGATGAAAAATATTTCCAATTGAAAAAGTTTTAATTGCTTTCGTCAATCATGTACAGAGTACGAGTATATACATATGTAAATCAATTTAAATAATTCTACCAATTTCTTTATAAACTCCCGTGCACCATTTCACAAAGAAAATTCTAATTCTTAACTCTAAATCAAACGCTGTCAACCCTAGTTAAAAGCCGTACTAGACAAAACAATTTAGCGAGTCACAAATAAATAGTCGACAGAATTTTCGGGTTTTGTTGTGCTTAACAGATTTTTTAAAGCTAGGCACATAAAATATCGATACTTTACTCATTACTCTAAATAACTTAAGTACCCAGTACAAATTATTTTAAAACGCATTTACGGTATTTACTTAAGATTTGCAACGGAAGTGTTGTAAAACAATTTCACAATAAAATCAGGATGTAAAATACATTTTTAAAAGTTCCATATAATTTCCGATGATCATTCATAATTTTCAACTTTCAGTAATAATAGTCTACTCTTAAATTAGGTTTCAAGGATTAAAGTAATTCGAAATTTAAAAATACGAATCAAAAAATTCGTTAATATGCATTCTAAGTTGAGGTAGGTATCCGCTGCAATTTCGCAAAAATTCAAAAGCTATATTTAGCTTTATTTATTTGAATTTGTTTTTATCTAAATTCGTTAGTCGTATTGTACTGATAACCAATTCATTATTACTTCAAGATTGCCATATCGTTTATTGGTGCATCAGTAAATAGATATACCAAAGGAGTACTATCTTAAACAACTACGCCATGAAACAGTGTAACAGGACCACTCTTGGAAAGCGTAATCGCCGTTAGCAAAAATAATAATAAAAAAAAAACAATGTGGTTGTGCTACTAAGGTATGCCATATTCGCCTTGGCTCAGTCAATTTGAGTTATATTGGTCGTGGATTTTGTACCTTAGCTCCCAGCACAACAAATGGCAAAGTTGGGGGAAATACTCTCACTATCGTCTTACCTTAAACTCCATCACTTCATGGTTTCAGACTCAGCTCACTCACTCATTTTAGTTATTAGTTTTTAAATAATAAGAACAATTTGATTTAAACAGGTACAATGAAATTAATTTATTTGGATTTAGCAAAAGAGAAATGAAAAGTTACATACAGGTTACAAAACAAAAAAAATTAATAAAACGGTATTGAACCTCTCATTTAAATTAATAAAAGTTAATTAATATTTTGGATTTTTTTTTAAACACGTTAAATCCCAGGAAAAAAAATCAAGTGTGAACCTACTTACGATGCTCCCTGCATAACTGAAGGACCGATGAAAGCGCTTCCGTGTGACCTTGAAGCCGCAAAAAAACCTGGTAAATAACATTATGTGCTGTTATATAAAGAGAAAAGGAACATACTATATTAATTAACTTATAACAAAACAAATATCCAAATTAATAAATATAGAGAAAAAAAAAGAAAAAAAAAAATTAACAATATATATAAATAATAAGAAAACTTAGGAATAATAATTATAAATAACTTAGGACTTCCTCCTTAGAAATTCCGCCATTTAAACAGCCAACAACAATATTATAACTGCAATCTCGCCAAACTGCACAAGCACGATCTGGATGATTCTGCACAACCGAAATGAACAAACTGTTCATTTACGCCAATGATTCGTGAGTCACAAACTCGCCATGTGTATCTCAATTAATATTAACTTTATCCACAATCAATTATTATTTCAATCAACAACAATTATTATTATTATTAGACACTAATTGACTTCGTCTAATTCAACCCAGCAAACCCCAGGCTATTCTCACTCAAACAGTCCAATTTTTCACAAAAGTTTATATACGTATTTTTTTTCCTTGCACACACTGTATTACTGAAATAACTTTATAAGAGCAAGTTCAAACAAATACATATTAATTAATCACTACACAACGCATATTTTCTCCTTTGGTTTTGCTATTTATTTTTTTTTTTTGTATAGGTCTCAGGTTATGACCCAATAGTTTTAATTTTATTTTATTCACTTAATAATAAATAATAAACGAAAATATTCACAAACATACTCGTAAGTTTTAATTTAATTTTAAGTTCGGTTCGACTCTAAACTTTGAGTGTTTTAATTTAATTTTCTTTCACTATTTATGTACATTTTTTTGTTTTTATGTCATTATCACATGAATATCGTTTACCAACTAACGTCTTGCCAAATCGTTCGATTTTTCGTCCTCTCCTTTCTATCTGGCAAACGACATTCTCTACCAAAAAAACAAATATCGGGTTTTCTAATTTTTCCCCGTAAAAAAAAATTCATGAAATCAACGCTATTATACAACAATACACAGTGCTAACATTCATAAGAAAGCAATAGACCCTCGAGTATTGTGGTGCAAGACGTGTTTTGCTTTATAAATAAATAAATTGGAACAACCGTTTCGATCAAGGAATATTTTAATATTTATCAATGAATGAATGCCAAAAAGAATTAATGGAAACAAAACATTGAATATACAGCAAAACCTCGTACCTCAGTAACATTAAAGCGACGGAGGAAATGTTACAACAGACCATCTACTGCCAGCACAGGCATATTTTCAAATTGATCCATATATTTTCCCCAAGTTGACATCCAAATAATTATCAATTTGTTCTGATCTGTGCTTTAACAAGGATGCGAAAATTGATATGATCATTATTGGTGCAGACATATTTATTGAGCAACTTTGTTGCAGGAAAAATGAGATGAATCAAAATGGAAACAGGCAATTGCAGTCAATATTACTTTTCCCGATGCTCAGTTAAACAATCTTTTGAGAAAATTTTATAAAATCCGAACGATCCAAATCAAATTTCCATATTTATCTAAAGGAGAAGAATTGTGCCGGAAATATTTCGTTCAAACCAAATCTACATTTTGGCAGCACCGATTTGAAGTCCGTCTTCCCTTTAAGCTTTCTCCGTTTAATGCATTGCATGGAACAAAGGTTCGTAGGTGATCGAAAATTTGCTTCCGAATATAAACAGTTCGCTGAAATCAATTAACATCACGGTAAATTCAACGGCTTAAACCCTCACTCACGGGGCAGCCAGTTTAACATATTTAGCCACGCGCTCACTGAATGAAGCAGCCGCGAAATATAAAAACGAATACCCAATAGCGGCAAAACACATCAAAAGCAACTTTTACGTTGATGACCTGATGACAGGAGCCGACTCAATTGAAGATGATATCAGTTTAAAAGACCGGATACATTTTATATTGTTATGTTCAGAATTCCAGTTAAGAAAATGTTTGGCTAATGAAGACAGAGTATTCTAGAAATCGAAGAATCAATCCAAAAACTGATTATTTCCAGATCAAAGTGCAGTTGAAAGAAGAACAAACCATCACCAAAATAGGAGTTCGATCAGAGGCAAATCAATTATTTGACTCGTTGGGGTCGCTCGCTCTGCTAATCGTCGGTCAAAATATTCTTCCAAACTTATGGAAGAGAATCTAATTTTGGATGAAGCATTATCGCCCAATTTAGCATCAGACTGGCTGCGAATCCGACACAATTTACCCAAATTGAAAATGTCAAAGTTATCAGATATGTATATCAAACCAAGTTGACTACCTTTGTTGGGAATAGGACGGGAGAAATTCTTAACAACATGAATAGGTCTCAATGGAGACATGTAGACTCTCAAAAAAATCCGGCAATATCTCTATCCTCTAAGGGAATTGACCGGAAAATTCAGAGAATTGACCAAAATGTGTCGGAATAATATTGACCAAAAGTAAGTTAATTGAGCATATGTGTAGTTTTAGTAAGATAGTCCAAGTGTTAGCCTACGTATGTCGTTTCATTCACATACTGGACAAACCCTTATGATGGCCACCCTTCGTCACCGGTATTGGATTTTGGGAGGAAGAAACATAATTCGAAAAATATTCATGTTGTCTAGAATGTGCGAAGTATAATCCAATGGAGCTGAATGAAGTCATGGGCAACCATCCAAATCCAAGAGCAGAATTAGTTAAACCGTTTTTTAGAGTTAGTTTGGATTATGCAGGTCCTTTTTAAACATTTAGTTAGAGGTATGTGGCAAAAATATATACGAGTTATTGTATGTATTTTCGTTTGTTTGGATACTAAAGCTGTTCAAATTGAGCTGGTCTCTGACCTGACCACTCAAATTTCTTTGGGGAGCGCAACCCACTTATATGAGTTATATGTGTTTTAAAGAAAATATTGTAACATTCTTTCTAATTTCTTATTGGCAGAAGAAATAACTTTCAAATTCATTCTACCGAGCTCATCACACTTTGTCGAAATGTAGGAGGCTGCGGTTTAACACGTGAAGTACTACTTGAAGAGAGTAACAAACGGGCATATACCCATTATTGAAAAAATGTTAACTTTAATGGTTAAGATATTGGCGATGTTAAATTCCAGACCAATTTGCATGCTTCCAATTAATGAAGCAGATTACCTAACCCCAGGACAACGCTATCCAAAGGGAAAATGCTGCAACAAATAAATCAGAACAACTGGAAGAGATGACATTTGTAGTATTTAACAAGTTGGAGCATCATAGTAAATGTCATAAAACTACAAATAACGTGAAAGTCGAAGATATTGTTCCTATTAATGATAACAATCTATCCCCTTCAAAGTGGAAATTGAGCAGGATAGCAGAATTACACCCAGGAACCGACGGCAATATTCGATTCGTTACCATCAAAACAATAAACGGAATGATTAAACATTCAATATATAAGCTATGTTTGCTTCCAGTTAGTTGAATCATCCGATTCAAGCCGGCGGTTATGTTCAAGATGCGATGATCACTCAACAAATATCTGAAAGAAAAGAAAAATAGTTAGAACTAAGTAATAACACAAACATTATGCGAAATCTTATTATTTGTAAGCCCGGTTAAAATCATCTTATTTGTTGTTGATGTTGATTGTGTTAAAATTGAATTCTATTTAAAGACCCTTTCAATTATCTAATTATATACTTGAGGTGGTAATTATCCAATTGTATACGGGTGATGGCCGGACCTCACCGAACACCCTGTTACACACAACATAAAGGAGGACATTTCTTTAGGTTTAGCTAGTAATGATACAAATTTGTAGGTTACACACACTATACATAGCCAATAATTAGTAATCCAATGACAAAACAATTCTAAATTAATTTTATGATTTATTAAAGTTAAAAACTGCTTTCTGAAATAACATTTATTAGTTCAGCATTATATCAGATTTCTGGATATTACTGAAAATCGTAATACCAATGTAAATTTCAATTACAGCTTATAAAACAGGTTCCTGGAGGAACATCTGGAAATATAAATTAATCAGTAATTGTAACAAACCTTAAAATAATAAATCTGCATAGATTACAAAATTGTACAGCATCGGCATCCAACCGTAAAAACCAAACCACAGCGGTCTCATTCCTGTTAGCACTCGCTTTACACAGAGGCGAATCACTGAAACTCAGAGATGACGATGTCTACCGAAACTACCAGAACACTCTCTTAAAAACCTAGCCTTTGGGCTTGAGCGACCCATTCCACAGAGAACACGCAGACGTTGACATTAAATATCACTTTGAAAAAAAAAAAAACAAAAAAAATATAAAAAAAAAATTAAGGTTATGTGAACAAAAAATCAATATTGTAAGATTCTAATCACAGTACTGGTACGGTAAATTTTAGCGGTAGTAAACAATTCTATGAAAAATTTAGAATGGTCAAAGTTACCCAAGTTATTTTGTATGAAATTTCAAATAAGTGAAGGTTTATCGACAAATTTGTATGCTACAAATATTTCAAAACGATCAGAAATTTGCCATTAAACCTTTATGTAATTGCGATTTGATACAAAATAACTTGGGTAACTTTGACCATTTTTTGAATTTAATCTAAATTGTTCATATAATTGTTTACTACCGCTAAAATTTACCGTCCGGATTTCATGATTCCGCCCCTGCTCCTATCGCTGGCCCCTATATTGACTTCAGATTTTAGTTTTGGTTGTTGTTTTTCTTCAAGATATTAGAAAGGAAATCATCCATTAAAAAAAAGTTATGCAGAAGTTGTAAGAAAATTTCGTACATAATATGGAAGAGAAAATTGCCCATCAATTGTGCCCATCCGAAAAATGGTTACAAAATATGTTGAAACTGACTCGGAAAAGAAAAAAACTAAATTTACGGTCGTTTCGTTCTAGTCAATTCGTCATGGTTCACATCAATTACACGTTCCACTAACCAGTTATTCAAATTTTGCACAAAGATCTTCATTGAAAGATGTACAAGATTCAAATAACTAAAAGAAAGAACTTCAGACTTTGAATTACGTCATCAATTCCCTAATTGGACCATACAAATAAAACTTGAAAATGCGAATTTTTCAACAAAGTCATCTTTAGCGACGAAGTAAATTTTGAACTGAGAATTGTGAAGAAACTCCACGAAAAATAATGGAAAACCGATGCATCCACAGAAAGTGATTGTCTGGTGTGTTTTGGTGTGTTTTTGGGTTGGTGAAGTAATCGGACCGTATTTTTTTAAAAAATGAAGCTGGGATTGGTCTTACCGTAAATGGACCTCGATATCGGAATATGATTACGAATTTTTTGTTTGACGAATTGGATGGTTTTGATGTCAAGAATATGTGGTTTCTGCACGATTGTGCGATCTAACACCCCTAGATGTTTCCTATGGGGCTATTTGAAGGCAGACGTCTATGCCAACGACCCATACACAATTGATGGGCCAAAGCAAAATTCTATAATTTGTATTCAAGAAATTGAGCCGCAGTTATGCCAGAATGTTATCGAACCTTTGTACTATCATTTGAAATTAAAATTTAGATACTTTTCAAATAATTCATGTGTTTATAAAAATTTAAAAATTAACCTGGAAGTGGAACAACCTTTACATAATAAGAAATTAATAATAAAGAAATAACAGCAATTCACAGCAACAAATACTTCAATAGTAAAATTAAAAGGTCCCCAAAATTTATAAGTAAAATATAAATTAAATGTGGCACATATAATTTTTAAACTCAGAAACCTTTAAGTCTTTCTTAGAATCATCCGATTTGGGGAACTAATCAATTATAAAGTCGCTAATTTAGGGAATTCCATGTGATCCTCTTAGTAACCGTTTGATTTATCAGAAACGAAATATTACATTTAATTAAATCTGCCCGAATTTTAAATATTGTCATAATATATTCAAAATAAACCAACTGTTTAATTGGAAGAACACGCTCGTTGTAAAGGGACCTAGTAGATGATAAGGGTGGTAATTCTATAAGATCCTCTATAGCTTTATTTAGAAGAACTTGAAGATCATTTAAATATGTTGGATAAGCGGCACCCCAAACATGAATCAAATGTGAGAAGTTCGAATTAACATAACTAAAATATAAATTTAAACGTAAATGATGTTGAATGAATCGACCAACCCGCTTCAGGACACCTATAAATGCTGAATTTTTTGCTTTGAATGATTTATTTGAACAATCCATGTTAATTGCGAATTGATTTTTAGGCCTAAGTGTACGTTTTGGCAGCAAAGTTCGTTGTTATTTTTGCAACGCTCCTCACACGGATAGTATACATACATACACAAAAAATATGTGTATCGATACAAAATTCGTAACCTACAAATAAAGAAACATTCAAAATAACAACCAAAAAGTTTATCAACATTTTCCTCGTATCACTATACATTTGAGAAAGGTTTCCGATTCTTGCGAGATTTCTTATTAAACCCCCCAATTAGTGATCACCCCATTTTTCACGTTTGGTTGTAAAATTTAATGTTACATGTTTACAAACGATGGCTGACGAAAATTGAAAAATAGTTTACTTACATATGTCTATCAAGTAAGCACCTACAAATAATTCTGTTTCATTTGACTTTTAAACCAGAATGATTTCTGAAAGTAATTTCTGTAAAGTTACAGTTACAGAATTTTAAATTTTGTGAATAACTTGCAAATGCAGACAAACTGAACGAATATACCAATAAAGGGTGTTGATCAATCGATTTGTTGCTTATGGATGTGAAACTTGATGCTATAGCGAATGAATATAAAAGATGACTTCGTTTTGTTCATGACTTTCGAGGGAACAACCTTATGTGTGATTGCTCAGAACTCGGCAATGATTGCACTTACCGGAAATCAAAAAGTCAAAAAATGTAATGCCCATTTCTCATATTTTGCACCCAGCACAAACATTTTTGTGATTCATCTTGGATTTAGTTCGCCGAAATGGCTCCATCAGATTCACTCGATGAAAATTACTTACTATCTATTAAGCGTAAATAATCACGTCGATTATAGAATCTGCGGGAGCGAATCAATCGCGGATCGAAAATTACATATACAAAAAATGGGAAACAAAAATTTTAAATCATATTTTCATTGAAATCCCTTTTGATTTTTTTACAAATCGTTAAAAAGAAATTGTTTTAGAAACGCTACAAAACTATTCCGTTTGTACAGTGATGGCTCGTCTCCACTTGTATATTTTTCTCTTGACAAAAAATAAATGACAAACGGCTCGTGACATTTTTTATACAACTATGTACTAACATAAAGAATATAACTAATTTCTCTCTTTGAGAATAAGAAAAAATTTGAATTTGATTCGTTTTTCGATTAATACAATTTTTGGCATATTATTTTTGTATTCCACAATATATTATTTATGTTTTATTTTAATAAGACAAATTTTATTACATTTTCCCCTAAAATTTATTAAAAGGACAAAATTTTGCCAAAAAAGAATGCAAATTTCATTTTATTTGTCAAAATATTCAACATAAAGTGACATGAAATTGAGCATAAAATACAATACAATTTATGCTCAAATGGCACAACGTCATGACAAAAATATTTAATATTCGGATCTTTTCCTCTCTTGACAAAATTTCAATGCGCAATCAATTTTTGTGTATATATTTTGGAAAATGTACATACTAAAAATTGTCACGAGGAAAAAAATGAACTAGATTTTTGTTTTGTCAAGAGAAAAATACGAAAGTGGAGACCAGCCATGAATCAACAAATCCAAATTGCATGTAAATCAATAGAAGTTTTCCAGGATACTTTGATTTGCATCAATTGTTTCCTATTTTTTTTTAATATGCAGTTTTCGATCCGCGATTGATTCGCTCCCGCGGATTCTACAAATCAACTTGAATATTAATTCATTCGCCATCATTCGGGTTTTAAGCCTAAATAACTTGTTATGATCTATTTTCTTACATTTCCTTTAATCAAAGGCTACTACCTATTTTTCTTACAGCGGTGAATTCAAATGTATTTATTTACAGTGGCGAAGTTCTTACAGTTTGTGAATACCAATTATAAGTACTCTGTAACTTTTGCTCTTTAAACAATTTCTGTAAAGTTACAGCTAAAGAATTTTTACACTTTGTGAATAGGGTAAACAACAGTGAAATCAACTCGTTTAGTTATGAATATGACCGTTCAAAGTCATTTCATTTAAAATATTACCAGAATTGCTTTCCAAATAGAAAATTAGAAAATTATACTTAGGCTGAGGTCCAATTCGCGACTTATTTCAAATAAATCGACTTATTTGGCTTATTCAATATGGCGGCATAGAATAAGTCATTTAGTGGTCCAATTCAAATCGAGACTTGTTTTAACTTAACCAATCATTTTAGAGGAAAAAACATCAGCTTTAGGTGGTTTTATTAGATATTCTATGTAACAGAAATATAATAATAATAAAATGCAGTGTTATAGTTTTTATTTTTTCTTGTTTAAATTTTATTCCCGCTCTATAAATACCACAACCTATTATCGATTTATTGGTTGTGCAATTTATTAAAATAACAGCAGCCACGTAATTTAAATCAGAAACTAATTTTAATAGAACGCTGTCATTTTTGTAGAAATTCTCCCAAATAAGTCAAGAAAGTCCATAATTTGTCTCCTCGCAAGGTGACTTATTGTAGACTTTCAAATAAGTCAGTCTCGGGAATTGCACTTTAGCCATACCAAAATTTAATTTGAAAGAGTTGATAGTCAGCCAATTATTAATTTGAACTAGATCATTTTCCATGTCATTTTTAAGTTTAATAAAAGGGACCGATTTTTATACAGCAGAATCAGCTTACAATTGAATATCACCATTCAGGATGAGATGGAATATATCATAATTACATATATGTATATTAAAAACAGGGTAGGCCCATTATTAAACATTCCATCAACACCATATGTTAAAGCTAAATTTTGATTAGTGAAAATCGAAACACGTCCACCGGATCTATTTGAACGTCTACTATGGAAAGACTTGTAATGATTTAGGTAAACAAATTCAGTTTCCGATTCACATAAAAAAAGGAATTCCAATTGGCATAATTTATTTATAAGTCTAATAATGTTTGAATAAAAAAAAATTAGGCTTAATAAATTGTTAGACTCCTTTGAGAAATTTTTGGGAACTCAGAAAGTGTTTGTTTATGTGAATTAGCCATAACAAATTTTTCATTTAAATTCATATAAGACGCAAGTAAATAAAATAACAAAAAATTGCAAAATTATACTATAAATGGAAATTTAAGCACATTAAAACGTGAACGATAACTAAAGGTTAACTTAATATATAAATTTATTTCAAGAACATTAAAATAACTTTAAAACGATTGAGGAAAGCAATTGGTTTTGGCTGCAGAAAATTTGATCGTGATTCTTTGAAACTAAAAAAAAATAATAAAAGAAATCAATGAAAATTATAATATCTGGTTAAATGACTTTACAAATGATTTTATTCAACTTGGCATTTCTGTCCCTCCGGGTGGAATTTAGTGATCAATTTTGCTTGTATTGAAATTTTGCATACATTTGTAATTACGGTGACAGTCAGATTATATAATTTCGTGAAATAATCGAATTTTGATTTTTGTAGGTTTCCCACACACGCAAAGGTGTACGAACGTGCTGATGACTTACCATTCAGTCGTTAGGGTGGTTAAAAATGATATGTCACTAGGGCACGCCCCGTTGTATAAGCACCGAAGACTAAAAAGTGAGAAAAAATAAATAAATATAAAAAAATATTTACCTCACATGGTTTCAAATTTATAAAAATTCGTCTATTAGCAAGAACTAACCTTGGTTTTACTAACTCTACATCGCGATTACATGCACATTATAATAAACACTTCTTTATTTATTTTTGAGCCAATTCTTAATATTTAAACAAATTTTTTTTTTGGTATAGGGCTCTTTATTTTAGCTTATTTAATCCTTGTGTCTACAACCAGAAAAATTTACGTTGTACTTTAACCGACTGCCCGGGAGCCATACATATATTTTGCTATTTTTAATTAAAACGTTTGAATTTCTTTTAATTTTATTGTTGCCTTTTGCTTTCTTCTTCAACGTTATTTACGTTGAATGCTTTTTACAGGAAAAACTCGTACTCGGCTACTTAGTAAAAATCACAAAATGAGAACGAGAGACTT
The DNA here is from genome assembly GCA_958295665.1 of Tipula vernalis. Lineage (NCBI taxonomy): Eukaryota > Metazoa > Arthropoda > Insecta > Diptera > Tipulidae > Tipula > Tipula vernalis. The sequence continues at coordinate 224,651,176 of OY282559.1, read as the reverse complement.
AAATGCTCAAGCATCAGCCCCCAATAATTATACATATAAGGTCATTTCAACTCGCGTTCAGGTATTGAATGCGTTCGCGGCAACACAGTCACACTATCAGCTCAATATCATCCCATTATCATTGTCCGATTCGCGATAGAATCTTACGGTTTTTTGGAAACAAAGAAGCGGCCCACTACACGGAAAACATCTTGTGGTTATAAATAATGGCTAATAAGCAGTATTCAAGTTTTTGTTATTAATATAATTTTTTAAATTATTGAATATTTTTAATTTTAATTTAGATTGTTTCTGTTTTACTTGAGAAATTGTGAAAATTTTTATTTTATTTGAGTATTTCCTTTGTTGGCTACTCGGGTAAGCTGGTCATAGAATGATAGAGTAAAAATAGTAAAACAAAAAAAAATTACTTTGGACAAACTTAGTGCCCAGCTTCAAGTCGAAAATGGATAAAAAATAGTAATTTTGAGGATGTCGAGGAGCTAGAACCACGTAACTCAAAAATTAAAAATTATACGAGCATTTTAAAATCAAATGGCTACCCTGGAAGCCGGTTCTAGATACAAGCGTTAAGCTTGAGCTTTCTATCCCAATTCGGGATCATTGTCGAAAGCATAATGAAAAATTTATAGTTCCTTTTATATAAAAATTCCACATACAACAATCAAACATTTTTTTTTTTTACTGAATCATACTTTTCATGAAAACGCACAGCCTACGCCTAGACAAATTTCTGAAAAAATGTTCTGGCTAAAGCGTTTTCATATATGGAATGTAATATGGAAAGTTTGTGGTTTCGTTTTTTGGTCTAGATATAGTATTTCTCTGAAAATCTCTTGTTTTCCAAATTACCTTTCTTAATAATTTTTTGGAATATTGGTTGGGCAATTACGCATCTTTTATAATTTTTAAATTTGTTTGTGAAATTTAGTATCGGAAAGCTTGATAATTTTTTGGGCTAAAATTTATTTAGTGTTTAATTTGTGGGAAGCCAAAAATGTAAATGTATATGTCTGCCTGACCAGGTATCTTTAAGATACCAATCACAAGAAATTTTGCCATTTGGTTCGTGAATTAACCAAATGTCCAAAAAACAAATTTTGTTATCTACTTCTTTTTCTAAAGTAAATTTTATTCTCTATTTTGCTGGACTAAACGCTTCTAAAAAATAATCGATTTTATTTGCCGGTACCGCAGTAATTATGTCGCCAACATATCTAAAGTAAAATAACGGTTGAAAGTACAAAGAGTTTACTACTGAAATTTCTAAATTTTCCATTAATAAATTTGCTAATATGGGACTTGTGGGAGAACCCATAGGGGTATTTAATTTTTCCAAAATTAAAGAGAACATATCTTTAAGAAACAATCAAATTTGGTTTAACAAGTCTGTTGTAGTTGCAACGCTACATACATATATCGGACAGACAAACCATTTTTGGAAAAAACAATTTATCAATAAAGATATGACACAAACAAAGATCTACATTCAAATATTAGTGCACTTACACGGCCTCTGAAAAATTCAAATCGTTTAATTAATTTAGATAACGTCAGAATTCTTCGACCCTTATAGCAGGAATGAATGAATAAATAATTCATACTTTTTATTAATTTTTTTGTTGAATGTTAATTAATTCATGTAATTTCTAATATGCTAGGATAGACAATTTTAATTGTGTTTCGTTTAACACGAGAAGTATATTAGTATTTACGAACATCTGTATTAGTACGATTCGCTAGTACTTAAAGCACAGCACATTCTGTATATATAGAATGTAAATTGTGGTATAATCAGTCCAGTCGCCGCGGCCTGATAAGAAGATTGATTTTTTCATAATCATAAGCTCATCAGTTCGAAACTGGATTGAATTCTCTTACAATTTTCGAAACATATTAAAAATCATTTAATTAAATAAATAGGATTATGTCTATTAGTCGGTTTCGTTGAATTACTGTTCGTAAAAACTAATATACTTCTCGTGTTAATCGAAACACAATTAAAATGGTCTAACCACCGGTAGCACATTAGAAATTACATGAATTAATTAACATTCAACAAAAAAATTAATAAAAAGTAAAAATTAGCTTACACACAGAGCAGTATGAATATCGTGAAGAAGAAAAAATTGTAAGAGAATTCATCTTTATTAATACGATTCGCTAGTACTTAAAGCACAGCACATTCTGTATATATAGAATGTAAATTTGTGGTATAATCAGTCCAGTCGCCGCGGCCTGATGAGAAGATTGATTTTTTCATAATCAATAAGCTCATCAGTTCGAAACTGGATTGAATTCTCTTACAATCTTCGAAACATATTAAAAATCATTTAAATAATTCATCTTCTAAATAATTAAATTTTGTTTTCATAGCGGCAGCTGCGCTTTTCAGAATGTTTGCATAGGCAAGCCCAGCTTACGTAAAACCTGCGGCATTTGGCTGCAGGTTTTCGGTTTGTTGAACAATTGAATGTTTGAGTCATAGTCTATTGGTTAAATTTTACTTAAGAACTCGTTGCTAAGACCTCAATTATGGATTGGTTTTACTCTTCAAACCCAGATATACTAGGCAACCACTTTAATTTGCGGTATAATTTTTAATTAATTGGAGTAAAGGTTAAGTTCAACCACATAATGTAAACAAAATGTCCTTAAACGTCGCACAGTGCGGCCAAATCGAAAAAAGCTGGCCAAACGTTCAAAAAAAAAAAAAAAAGTTTCTAGATGGGTTTTGTTTTCCATTGGGTTGACTAAAATACATGTCTAACGTTAAGTAACCACTCATAGCAGATTAGTCACAATGCTGCCTTTGTCCGAGTAGTATCAACATTGTAATTGGTAAACAAAATGCGCTTTTTAAAAATAATTCAGAAAATCGAACTGGCAAACAATTCTTATCTAACAAAATTGAATCAACATCTGAAAGTAAGTAAAACATGAACATAAATTGTAATGTACTAATTTTGAAAGTATGAAATATCAAAAAAGCAGTAATTATAGTTGAGTTTTATCAACGTCAATCTTTAAACTACGACATGTTATTATCAAAAGGTTGGATTGTTCTATCGTGTTCGATTGTAAAATTTATCAGAGGTTGTAAGTGAAAATATAATCTTCCAAATAAAAAAACACTTGGCTGCTCTAAGCTGCTTCTTTGGATTTTATTGAAGTTTTTGATAAAGAGGTTGGTGAAAAGTATTGAGAGTTTTTTTTTGTCATTTTTTGATTAAATTTTTCTTGTATTAATGTTGGATACATCAAAACATCTCAGGCAAGCTTTCTCAATTTTTACCGGGTCATCAAAATGTATGTAGTCTGGCATTTTTATGATCGAAAACAACAAGCTTTCTATTGATCAATTCTGGGCGGTTTTTTTTTTAATTGCTTGCTGCAATCTGGTTAATTACTGACAATAGAAATTAGTATCAATCCTTTGACCAGATTCTAGGAACTCATAATGCACGATTTCCTTCTAATCCCACCACACACACAGCATAACCTTATATGGCGTCAATCCTACTTTGAAGTGGTTTTGTTCATCCCTTTCTTTTGACCATGATTTTTTAGAACGATATTATCATATTTTAGCCATTTTTCATCGCCATGGAAATTAGGTCAATCAAATATTTCAACGACAATTCCTGCGGCACCCAGACATCGAGCTTCCTTTTGCATCCAGCCTTATGCAAATGGTTTAAAACTGTTTTGTGACTGAAATTCTTCGATTTTTTGTAAGATTTCGTTGACATTTTCAATGATTTGTCGACCAGAGAGATTTTGACATCGAAATTTTCAGAATATTCACAATTACAAACGCGCGCCACCTTTTATAAGCTGTATTTTTTTGCTTTTTTTTTTCTCAAAATCAGGTTTTTCACCTGGTTGACAGCATAGCACAGAGAGTTTTCGTCCGATCGACCTAATTCAAAATGGATTCTGTTCAGAAAATGTGTCGTTATCGCCGCATCGTACAGTTTTTTTTATTGAATATTTTTTTTTTTTGATTAACAATTTACTGCGAAATTTTACTTCAAAAAAATCTTTGTTTCTTTTTCAATGCAGGACATTTTTTTCTAATCGAAATTTTCGAATTCTGTACGATGCGATGCGGCCATAGCCATTCACCTATATTTTAATAATATTTTTGAAGCTTTTATTTCAGACATTCGGAACTGGAGTTATTCTGTGAACCGCCTAGTGACCTTTTTTCGAGGATGCCATCTTCCGGCCGCTATAGTGGCCATAATCAAAAAATTCCGTATTCTTTAAATTGTCTTTAATTCAAATATGAAATTTTGAATCGATCATCAAATCCATTTTCTTGTAAAAAATTCCGAAAAATACATTCATTTTCTGTGTAACCCCCTTAAGAAATTTAACGAAGCTTCGTTAAGGGGACATTACACCTTCAAATTTTAAAAAATGAAATTTTTTCAAACATTTTTTTTTAATGGAATAAAAAGAGATATCTTAATGAAACTTTCCATGGACATTTTATTTAAGTCAAAGCATACACAAAAAATTTTTTTAGATTTTTTTCCGCCCCTTGTCGTCTGCTACGGTCATTTTCCAAAAAGACCGAAAATTCGCGGCGTGCATCAGAACTGCTCTCAGAAACGTCTGAAAAAAAAACGGGGTTTTATTCAGCATTAAATCGCCCTTGGAATGAACTAAAAGGAAGAAAATGGTCTAAAAAATAACAAAATGGCGGCATTTTTTCGAAAATGGAGCTTTTTTTGTCCCCTGCAATTTCTTGTAACTCAAAAAATTGAAAGCCGATTTTCCCTTCCGTAGTTCATTCTGAGCAGAAATATGTGTAGATCAACGTGTTAAAATTTTAGAACGATTGGATAAGTAGTTTTTTCTCAATCTTGCACGCCAACTTGAAAAACGTCATTTCGAGATAATCGAGTTTAAAGTACAGCGAAGTAGACCAAACCGTAGAAAAAAGACTTTGACGCGCTCCGTAATAAATACAATAAAAATTTTTTTGTTGACATTTTCATGTTTATATTGTTAAAATCCTGTTCTAAAACGTTCATTCTAACATATTCAATCATAAAAAAAATTTCGATTTTTTAAAAATCTGAAGGTGTAATGTCCCCTTAAATTAGATATCACTTTAAAAAAAATAAGAATGCGTGATTTTGTGTCTAAACTTAAGCAATAAATATGAAACCAAATAAAATTTTGATGTAGTATATAATATTCATTTTATCACAATAAAAATCAAAGGAATTCTTTGTAATGTATACTGTTTTGCTTGATTTTGTAATACGCGAAATTATATAATGTGTATATAATATTTATTGTATAATTGCTGGACTTCCCTTACAATAATCAAAATTCTGAATAAAATAGGTTTAAAAGATTAATGGGTTCTTCAACATTAACAAAGAAAAATTACATAAATTCTATTCCAATAAACCAAAATAAACTCTACAACAGATTCGATATGAATAATTATATAATATCATACAAAATTAATGACCAAAAGGTCAGAGCATTAAGGAATATGAAACTGCTTAATAGATCAAAAATATTGATTGATATGTGAAAAGAAATGAAAATATTAACAGTTTTGTAAAATATTTATGTTTAGTATCAGTCTTCTCACTATATATGCGACCAAAACCATAACTATAACTTCTAACCATATAATAAAAAACACCCCTTTAAATGTTTTTATAAGTTGTTGACACCAAATTTTCACCAAAATCAAAATGAAAATTCTCCCGTCATATTATTATCCTTTCAACAAAGTGTAATTTAGCGAAAGAATGAACAGAAAAAAAAATGTTTTAATCAGATTATTAAATTTTAAGTCCGGGCAAAAAAATTATACGACTTGACAGACAGGTTATAGCCAATAAAAATATATAATTTCTTTTTTGTTAATCCAAAAAATAATACTTTTCAGTACACACCCAATTAAATAAATTTCAAAAAATTATAAAGTCATACTGATGGCAAAATCTGGTTTAGATTCTATCAGTTTTCATGGTTATTGATGTATGTGTTTGTATATACATATTTGCTCTGAAAATCTGAACACCTTGTTTCACCCACACAATCTACCCCATTGTGGTTGTGTTGTGCTAGGTCAAATATCAAAATGATAAATGATAAAATAAAACACTGAAATGTTATATCCAATTATTGATCGGTTTATAAAGAATTTTGTATGGTTGACAAGACCAAACCATCATCTTCATGAAACGAGAAAAAAAGTTGTTGTAAAAGAAACAAATGATTATAAAGAAAATCAAACTGCTGGAAAGGTTGTTTGATTAGTTTTGTGTTGCTTCTGTTTTCATTCCAATGTATTTATTTCATGTCGTGCTCCATGTTTAAACAATTACATATTACAAATCCCAGACTATAAATGGTAATTAAAATAAAGTTCCCTAAGCTCAAAATTAAATTATTTGATTTTAATTGTTAACATTTGTATGTGGTTTACGTTTTGATCACTTCTGTCGACAACAATTATATCGTATCGTTTTAATTTGTGTCAATTAGTCAACCGATTTAATATTTTACAATTAAAACCTTTAATTTTGACAAATAACAAATCTAATAAGGGTTGTGTCGTTTTTTGCTAATTTATATTCAATCGTTTTTGTTCTTTTCTAAACGAACAGAAGTGCAAGAAAGTCCTGATTGAACTAGCTCACGTTTTTGCTAAAAAAAAAGTTTTTTACTATAAACAGAACTATTAAATGAAACTTTTTTAGTATAATAGTTCAATCTCAGTTTATATGAGGATATAACGTCCATCCACTTATTCTATTTATTTTTAGGAATAGATGAAAAGATTTAATGTAATTTAGCCATTAGGGGCAAACCGGTGTTCAATGGAAAAAAATCTACAGCCCAAAATAACTTAAGGCTGAATTCCACTGTGAATAATTGACTGAAGTGACTTCAAGTCGAAAGAAGACAAAAAAAAAATCCATTGGAGTGACAAAGATAAAGCATGTTTTTTTTATTTTTTTTATAGCACAAATATCTTGATAAATTTTGACAGCGACAGCAACATAACCAAGCAAAATCATATATTTTTCCTTTTTTTGTGAGAGCACAGATTTATTTTATTGTGGATTTTTGATTGTTCAGTAAATTGTTCGAATTTTTATTGTTAATTGAATTTTAAGTTTGAATTTGTGTGTAAAATGAACGCAATGCAACTTATGTTTAGTAGTAGCAGCGAAGACGATAATGAAGAATATAATGTTTCAACTAAAAAAAAAAAAAATGTTGGGTTCGCCCGTATTATTTGAAGCGTGATCGGATCAGTGCATTTAACTGTATTTTTAGCCAGCTCCGACAAGATCCAACCCTGTTTTTTAGTTACACTAGAATGAATCTAGAGAATTTTGAAGAATTGCTGGGTATGATAAAACCCCTCTTCGAAAAGCAAACCATAGTGAGGGAACCGTTGAGCCCTACTTTTAGGTTGACAGTGACACTGAGGTAAGTGGAGTACAAGTGGTTTATATTGATTATTAATGTTTTTATTTCATTGAAAGTTTTTTAAATTTCTTTCTATGAAAAGTATAATTGATAAAGCTTTTTCGAAATTGCTTGTGAATTGAAATGTTGAACTTTTAGAAAATATAGAAAATTACTTTTAGCTAATTAAATTTTGTATTTTAATTAGTCTTAATTAGCCTTAATTTTTAATGTGCACAATTTTGAATCAACATTTCAATGCAGACATAATTTTGAATAAAGCTTTCAAACCGTCAATTTCCATTCGCTTAATGACACCAAAAACATGTCTGTGAAAGTCGAAAAAAATCGTCGAAGTTAAAAATGTGTTCAATTTTGACCGTCAAATTGTCATTGGCTTATCGACAAATTTCGTAATGCCGCGTTAGAGATTAGAGTAATAGTTTCGATGGGCCAATGGCTAGGTAAAAATTTCACACATGTATAAAACATGTGTTTTGGTGTCATTAAATGAAATCAAAGCTCATTAGAATATTAGAAATCAGTACAAAAGCAAAAATTAGTGTACCCCAATTTAATATATAGGACACTTTTAATCGATAAACAATAGATAATAAAAAATTAAATAATTAGATAAACTTTTTGTTGCCCTATCCTAGATATTAAATTGCGGTACACTAATTTTTTCTTTTAAACTATTACGGAAACTTTCGTATTGCGATTAGTGATAAAGAATTACGAAAACCCTAGTTTTGGTTTTCGAACGAAAGTTTTCGTAATAGTTCAAGAATAGCACCTCTGGGCTTGTAATAGGTTGAAATTATTGATTAGGATATCACATTTATATAATACAATATAATATCTAATAATACATAACAAATTATTAGATATCTAGCCACGGGTGAGTCGCAAACCAGCTTGTCCATATCATATAAATGCTCGCAAACAAGCGTACATCGAATCGTGGGCGAAACAACCAAAGCCATAACCACGGTTCTTAAAAGTAAGTTGTTTCCCGATTTAACAATGGAATATTTTAAAGAGGTCGCATTAGGATTTGAGAACAGGTGGAATTTTCCTAATTGCATAGGGGCCATTGACAGTAAACATGTCACCATTCAAGTAAGATATTTTAACACTTTAAAAATTTCATTTATTATTTTATTTGTTAAATATGGTAAGTAAAAAAAATAATTTATTTTTATTTTACAGGCACCAAAAAATTCATTTTTTAATTACAAAAAAAATTCTTCAATTCAATTGTTTTAATGGCCATCTACGATCATGATTACAATTTCATGTGGTGTGATGTTGGTGCTGCCGGTCGCCAGAGTGATGGAGGAGTGTTTCGGGAAAGTAATTTCGGACAGCGGTTTTATGACAAAACACAAAACACTGCCGTAAGTACCACCCTTACCATTTTCCCCAAATAAACATTAGGGACAATATATAAAACTTATTACATTAATTTTTCTTTTTTTTGATATTCCTCAACCAAGAAATATCACAGACACTTTCACGGATGTTCCTTATGTCTTTGTTGCCGACGATGCGTTCTCTTTAACTGAGAACATGTTAAAACCGCATACAACGATCCAGACAACAAAACAAAAAAATTTTAATTATCGGCTTAGTAGGGCTCGCCGCATTATCGAGAATTGTTTTGGTATCCTTTATTCCAAATGGAGGATATTCAGAACTGGTTGAGGACATTACGCAATGTTGTGAGAAGAAGAGAAACTTCATCACTCCTGAACTTATTAACCGTGAAGTGGAAGGAAATATCGTTCTAGGTAAAAATTTAATTAATTCGTACAATAAATTAAAATATGTATTTAAAATCTTTATTATTATATATTTTTAGGTTCTTGGAATAACCAACCAAATTCATTGTTGCCTCTTCAGCGAATAAACAGGAACGCAACAAATACAGCCAAATTGACTCGTGAGAAATTCGGCGATTATTTCTCTGGAGAGAGGCAGGTCGAGTGGCAGCTGAGCAGAATATAGTAGGTAAATATTGTTCCGTAATAATATTGTTTTTTTTTTGTTTCTTTTCAGTTCATAATTTTTTTTTTATTTCATGTTTGTTGGCTGTGTTTTTTTATGAGGTTTTTATGCCTAATGGAAGCTCATTCGTTTTTTTTTTCTCTAATTTGTAAATATATTTTTGTTCGTTGCTTCTATACGGCTTTTATCCTCAGGAATTACTGAAAATAAATATTTTTTTAAATTAAAATTATTTAATGTTTTTTATTTAAATTGAAATCTATTGAGAAATCTAAGCAATCTATTGTAGAAAGAAAAAAGGAAAAAAAGGAAACAAAAAGACAAAAAACGAAATGATGCCCTAAAAGGAAAAAAAAACATAATGAAAAAAATAGTGTATCACAGTAATCCAGCAAGCAACAATTTCATATAGTCTGCAACTTCATAAAATTTAAATGTCTCCCTGCAAAAAACAAATAAAAAATAATAAATTTAAATAAACGCTAATATTTTTTTTATTACTTGTTCACTCAAAGCTTTGGCGATATATTTTAATATGCCCTGCTGCATATTGAGCCGCCTCAACGGAATAAGCATTTTAAAGTGCGGCTTCATAACCGTCCAGAACGCTTCAAGCTCCACATCAATTTTATCAGGAGGAGTACCTAAGTGGCAACAGGATGAACAAGGAAGAGCGGCTAATTTTTGAGATACTATCTCGACATATCGGCGCTTCAACTCCAATTCTCTTCCTGATAACTCGTTCCTGAAATAATATAAAAATAATTAAAAATATACATATAAACATTTTTAAAGCCATAAACAAAATTATTAAGCACCTTTACAGTATGCGTGGTAATGTGCCTAATTATTTTGTTGAAGGCTGTGAATATATATAATATATATATATATATATATATATATATATATATATATATATATATATATATATATATATATATTCATTTATTTATATATATATATATATATATATATATATATATATATATATATATATATATATATATATAAGAATAAATGTAAATATACCATATAAAAATAAAGATAAATACGCCCCAACACCAATGGTCTCTTCGTGATAGTCCTGATAGCTCTTTCCTAAAAAATTCGAAATATAAAAAAATGATATAAAACTGCGTTATATTTATGTAGCCATCGCCAATATAGATATATATCTATATATATATATATATATATATATATATATATATATATATATATATATATATATATATATATATATATATATATATATATATAAATATATATATATATATATATATAAATATATATATATATATATATATATATATATATATATATATATATATATATATATATTATATATATATATATATATATATATATTTATATATATATATATATATATATATATCATATATATATATATATATATAAATATATATATATATATATATATATATATATATATATATATATATATATATATATATATATATATATATATATATATATATATATATATATATATATATATATATATATATATATATATATATATATATATATATATATATATATATATATATATATATATATATATATATATATATATATATATATATATATATATATATATATATATATATATATATGTTTGGCTCGATATAGTGGACTGTATGGTTGTATCAATATCAACTATCCAAAAAAAAACTTGGTTTTAATTCGCAAAACTTTATTTAATTTTTGAAATAAAATGTTTGATTTGGGTTTTAATCTCTTTTTATAATTTATTGGTTCGCTTATCTCGGAAATCAAAATTTGACTGCTCTTTTTTTCATTGCATTTTCCTTTTCTAATTACAGCTATAAAAATCCCTTGATCTGATTTGGTCCATAATTTATGATGCTGTGTCGTTCACTGATTGGTCATAGTAAAACTCGGCTTAAAAGTAATCGCGGTTAATTTGAATTTCAGTGAAGACGCAATTATCACGAATGGTCTAAATTAGTGCGTATCTAACTCTATAGTCAACCACATAATTTATTTATCTTTACATAGATGGCAATCGGATCGTTTTTAAGCTACTACACATTTATACAATTTAATTTGAGAAACGTCAAATTAAACAATAATAATTACTAATTTAATACATATCCAAGATAAGTTCATTATTGTTACTATTGTAAGGAAAAAAGTTAATTAATTTTCTTTTAGGTGATTGATGACTATTGTTCCACAACATCCCCCTCGCCATGAATCGGTTGATTCAATTCATTTGTTGATAATTTCGTTAGTTTATGGACGGGTCGCTTCAAGTATCCAGTTTTGGTTTTTATTGTTATAACTCTTGTTGTGCCGTCGCGCCCGGGATGAACTTCTTCTATTGTTCCTAGTAACCATTTTGTAGGTGGAAGATTTTCTTCTCGGATTAGCACAATCTCGCCGGTGTTGTATGATTCTCCTGGAGTTTGCCATTTATTTCGGTTGTGTAATGACGTCAAGTATTCCATCTTCCATCGATTGCAAAAATGTTGTGTAATCTGTTGCATGTGTTGCCATCTTGAGAGGTGTGAAAGCTTGGCCTCGGTTAACGGTGGTTGAGGAATTTGGACAATTGGCCTTCCAATTAATAAGTGACCAGGTGTTAAAGCATCCAGATGATCATCTGACAGTACGCATAGTGGTCGTGAATTCAGTACTGCTTCGATTTGACTGGATATCGTTGTGAGTTCTTCAAACGTAAACACTGTGTTGCCCATTACGCGTTTAATGTGGTGTTTAAAGGACTTTACGGCGGCTTCCCACAGTCCGCCAAATGTTGGTGCTACGCTGGGAATAAAGTGCCATTTTATGTGCTCTGAAGCGAGAAATGAGAAAATGTGATTAGAGTTAGTTTTTAAGAAATCATAAGTCTCGCGAAGTTCATTGTTGGTGCCAATAAAGTAGGAGCCATTGTCCGAATATATATCGCTGCACAATCCACGACGTGACACAAATCTCTGCAATGCTGCGATAAAATTCTCCGTGGTCAAATTTGAAACAACTTCAATATGCACAGCTTTAGTCGCCATACAGACAAATATTGCTACGTAAGCTTTCCACCTTTGGGTTGACCTGCCATAAATTTGCTTCAGTTGCAATGGTCCCGCATAGTCAATACCGGTCTTTAAAAATGGGCTTTCGTACCGAACACGATCGATTGGTAGATTTCCCATTATTTGATAATTTGGCTTCGTGTTGAATCGTTGACATCTATTACATCTCTTAATTACATCCTTTACACTTTTACTGCAATTGATTACATGATACTGTTGCCGTATTATACTGGTTAACAATGATGCACCTGCATGCTGGTGTTTTCCGTGAAGGTCTCTGATCAATAATTTGATAAAGTCGCAGCTTGGTAATATTACTGGATGTTTGGTGGAATAGTCGGCGGCTGCATTTTCGATGCGACCGCCAACTCTCAATAAATCTTGCTCGTCTATGAATGGGTTTAGGCTGCGAATCTTGCTCTTCTTAGGTAATTGTCGTTTCGATTTGATTTCAATGATTTCGGTGGCAAAGTATTCGTTCTGCACCCACGTAAAAATTGTAGTTTGGCTTCTCGTGATTTCATCTACTGTCAGTACTGATTCTCTGATGACTTTAGGACAAGGTTTCACTCTATTATGGAGTATATCTAAGTATGTGTAGACCCAGGCCAGCACTCGGATAATTTTATGACTGGAAGAAAATTTATTAACTAGGTATTGTAATATGACATTCGTATTATTTGATATTGCTGTTAGCACTGTCGGTTTAGTCTTTCTTTCTTCCGTCGACAGGTGGCCTTCGTCAATAATCAACCTTTGATTTGGCCATTTTTCCAGCGATTCACTTAACCAATGTGGACCGTGCCACCACAAATCAAATTGAATTAGTTTTGATGGCATCATTCCGCGTGATGCGCAGTCTGCGGGGTTGCAGTGTGAATCGACATGATTCCAAGATTCTCTCGATGTTTTCATTAATATATTGGCGGTTCGATTGGCTATAAATGTCTTCCATCTTCTCGGCGGAGCAGACAACCATCCCAAAACTATAGTGGAGTCGGTCCATAACATGGTTTTAGCATCAGGGACTCCCAAAGCTTCTCTCGTGGATTTGATTAAAGTGGCTAATAACGATGCGGCACACAGTTCAAGCCTTGGAATGGACACCTGATTTAACGGAGCCACTTTAGTTTTGGCGTTTATTAGCGTAACCCTTATCTTGCCATTTTGGTCTGTGCATCTGCAATAAATGCAGCATACGCCTTCTCTGATGAATCGCAAAACCCGTGCAGCTCGAACTTTTCCGCATTTGTGCCGTACCATCTCGTAATCTTTACCTTTTCGAGTTCTGGAAGTTCCTCCTTTATAATTCGCCACACCTCATCCTCCCTTGTAGGTAACTGATCATCCCATTTCAGGTTTAACAATGGATCGATATTTTCTGGAGCAATTTTATCTAGTAAGGGGCCGTAGTTCGATGACCACTTACGCAAGTTAAACCCCAACCCAAGCCGTGATGTCATCTTAACGAGACGAGATTTCTGAGACTCTAAGGTGTATCAGGTGAATAATGCATGGAACCCTCTTGTATACCTTTTGAAGATGGAAAGATCCAAGCCATGGTGTGAAACTTCAGATACAGAATTGCCGGAAGAAGTCTATTGGGTGTACTGTAATTATTTCTTAAATCAACAATTTTGTATTATTATTATACTTTGGCCACTTTTTAAAAATTCTATTGATAATGAGCTGTAGCTCAAAATAGAATTTTCAAATTAATGTAAATAAATAAATAAATAAATAAAATAAAAATAAATAAAAGTAAGATTTGAGAACGTCAGTAACGGATTCTTGAATGTGGTAGGCTTCCTCGGCTGTGTGACATCCGGACATAAAGTCATCTACGTAAAAATCGTGCAGTATCTTCCTTGCGATTATCGGTTCCTTGTTCATCAAACTCTTCCCGATCACTTGGAGAGCTTTGGTAGCGAGGTATGGTGCTGATGTTGTACCGTAGGTGACGGTCGTGAGTCGATAGTGTGTTGGTGGTTTCTTTGGATCAGAACGCCACAGGATTCGGTGATAATTCCGATGATCTGGGTGTAATACTATTTGTCGGAACATTTTCTCCATGTCCGCCGTAAATACGATTCTATATAGGCGGAATCGCATCAGAATTGATGTAAGCGGTTCGTATAAAGTTGGTCCGACCATCAACATTTCGTTAAGCGAGGTTCCACTGGATGATTTGAAAGATGCGTCGAATACAACCCGCAGTTTTGTGGTAGAGCTGGATTCTCGAAGCACACCATGATGAGGAAGATAGTAAACTCCGTTGGTTTGGTTTATCTCTTCTGCTGGTACTTCTTCCATGTGTTTGAGAGCCACGTATTCTTCCATAAAGTTTATGTAAGACGTTCTAAATTGTGCATTTTTCTCGAATCGTTTCTCTATTGCCTCCAGCCTTTTCAATGCTCCGCGACTGGAATTCCCCAACTTAAATGATGTTGATTTAAATGGAAGTTTGATCATAAATCTTCCATCCTCCATTCGTGTTGTCGTCTTATCGAAATGTTCCTCGCAGCTCTTCTCTTCTTCAGAATAATTAGTCGAGTGGCCTGACGGTGAAATCTCCTCTAATTCCCAAAACCTTTGTAATAATTTATCTACATTTACCTCACAATGTAGACTGTTAAGAATTGGTGACTGTTGATTGGTGGCACACAATGCGCCGGCGGTAACCCACCCGAACACTGTATTTTGTGCTGTTAGTCCGCTACTATTTAGATTGATAATGCCTGCTTTTAATAAACCGAAGAACTGGCCGCTTCCCAATAGCACATCGATTTTGTTGGGTTGGTTAAAGGTGGGGTCAGCTAAGGGCAGGTGTTCTAAGTCGTGAGGTATAGGTTGTCCAATTAGTGTGGCTGGTTGATACGAAGTAATTTTCGGAATTATTAGACACTCTACTTGTAAATTAATTTTTTCGGTGCGGGATGATATGCAAATTGTGACCTTGCCCTTGGTTGTTCCCGCCGTTGCTTGGCCAATTCCGCTAATACGGATGCGTGCATTTGTCCGCGATAATTTTAGTTGCTGTACCAGATTTTCACTCACAAACGACACTTGAGACCCTGAATCCAACAATTTGAATTTTACACTCGGTATTAATCAATTTTGGTATTGATTACAATTACATGGTAGTACATATATCAATTTTGGTATTGATTATACACTTATGCAAGTATTAAATAATTTGTCGGTTGATGAGTAACAAATTATTTATTTATTGACTTATCTGATCTAGGGTGGTGGTTAGTGCGGTCTTGAGCACGTTTTTTGGTTTAGATCTGTTGATGCCTTATAGCCGATGCGTAAGATCCGGCTCGAAGGACCAATGTTTGGCTCGATATAGTGGACTGTATGGTTGTATCAACTATCCAAAAAAAAACTTGGTTTTAATTCGCAAAACTTTATTTAATTTATGAAATAAAATGTTTGATTTGGTTTTTAATCTCTTTTTATAATTTATTGGTTCGCTTATCTCGGAAATCAAAATTTGACTGCTCTTTTTTTTCATTGCATTTTCCTTTTCTAATTACAACTATAAAAATCCCTTGATCTGATTTGGTCCATAATTTATGATGCTGTGTCGTTCACTGATTGGTCATAGTAAAACTCGGCTTAAAAGTAATCGCGGTTAATTTGAATTTCAGTGAAGACGCAATTATCACGAATGGTCTAAATTAGTGCGTATCTAACTCTATAGTCAACCACATAATTTATTTATCTTTACATAGATGGCAATCAGATCGTTTTTAAGCTACTACATTTATACAATTTAATTTGAAAACGTCAAATTAAACAATAATAATTACTAATTTAATACATATCCAAGATAAGTTCATTATTGTTACTATTGTAAGGAAAAAAGTTAATTAATTTTCTTTTAGGTGATTGATGACTATTGTTCCACAACAATATATATATATATATATATATATATATATATATATATATATATATATATATATATATATATATATATATATATATATATATATTTATATTTATATATATATATATATATATATATATATATATTAATTTTTATATTTATATATATATATATATATATATATATATATATATATATATATATATATATATATATATATATATATATATATATATATATATATATATATATATATATATATATATATATATATATATATATAGATACTTCCATATATGTGAAAACCGCACTCGCCTTTATCCTAGATAGAGAACTTAAATATGTTAATTATGTAGGTAAGGGCATATGAAACATTACTTACGTTTTTGGCTGTTTGGTGGTATTGGGGTTACTCTCTCCTGACATTGGCTGACCTTGACGCTGTTATTTGGTTCAGCAAATTCTTGAATGGATCCGAATAGCTCAATAGACCTAATCGAATGAAAAATAAAGCAACATGAAAACATATTGGTTAATTAACAAAAAAAATTGCCCCAAAGTATATGGAAAAGAACATACCTCCTTGGCTCGTTCGTATCATCTAAAAATGACAGAATCTTTGTATATTTATAGGTTTCTTGTATTTCCTGCAACACCACTCGGTTTGCGTTTCTTGGAGCGAATATATGTGGCCTTGATATTGTCCCAATACTTTCTAATTCTTAGTTTATTTTCAGTGGTGAGTGGGAGATCTGTAAAAATATAAAAATTTCGCTTTTTATTACCAAACTAAAAATGTATATTAAACCTAATTACTTACTCGATTCCCTCGTTACCTCTTCTCACAATCGACTACGTAGAATACGATTTTTGTAGTCCTTGTCCCGAATGTTCCATAGCGATAGTCGGGCCCGTACCGCATCAATAATAATTTCTGAAAAAGAAATTAATGATTAGATTCAATAAAACATTAAATTAATTCAACTTTTACCAGTGCAGAACTCCAAATTATCGATAGATAACGATGTGGATGATGCATAGTCCACATTAAACGCTACATTATCTTCTATTTCGAATAAATATAAATATTATAAAATCTTAACTATAAACACGATTTCCAAATTTTTTTGTAGATACCACACTTTATTCTAGCAAGGCGTACATACTCGTACATACCTGTTTTTTCAGTATAATTGTTCTCTGTGGTGTCCACAAAGTTTTCGAAATAACTTGTGCACCGTCGCCTGATAATGATAATGGCGGGTGATACAGCTCATTCGAGATAACTGTAATTTTGCGGTCTCCTGAAATTATGGAAATAGTAACTCACCTGGGGTGCGATTATGTATCTCTCGTATTACGAGTTTCGAGAACTCGAAATATGTTACCAAATTTTCTTTAAAAAGAATCTTTTTAAACATTACGAGTTGTCTGTCATACTTAAAAAGTTGTACGAGTAAAGACATAGCCCCATGCACAAACAGCAAAATTATTAATAGTTCGAATTTATAAGTTCTTATTCGTAGAAAACTTTATAAAAATTGATTTAATTTCATTCAAAAAATCCCAATTTTATATTTAGACGGTCGGATTTTTGAAGGCCGGCAAAACACAAAATTGAGGTTTTTTGAGTGAAATTAAATTCATCTTAATAAAATTTCCTTAGAATAAGGTGGAACTGATAGATTTCAACTATTTGTTAATAATTTTCATATTGCAAAGTGAAGCAAATTACCCAAAAATTGGTCTTAAAACGATTTTAAATGCCGGTTTTCCGTTTTGCATGGGGGCAATGCCTTAAACAACAACAACAAATCGCAATCATCAATAAATATTTAATAACCGCCTACCATATTTATCCATTTTATTCAATTTATTTAAATAATATGTAGTTCTTATTTAAATAAATTTGTATATGGGTTTGTATATAATAATATTGTATCGAAATTTTTGGTTATCACTTGGAATTTTAATTTGGCTTTTTCACCACTAATAAATTATTTAAAAAAAAACGATTACTTTATTAAATGGCCAATAAAAGTATTAACCGATATTATCACCATTGATCCCAAGTTATCACACTTTAATTGTACACAAATTTTATATTTTTTTTATCACAGCTATTTGTAGAACCAACCACGAAAAAAAAATTATGACACTTACCATAAAAATAACAAACTTTTAAATTATCTTCAAGAATTATGGCGATCCACTAATACAAATACACATTTGATGTAAGTAAAATCTTGACTGACTTCGTTTTGTGTTTCTTTCACACAACCACCGATTTTATATTTTTATCTCCCTTTATTTTGACTGACAAACTTTTATTCGCAATGGAATTCAGGCTTTAAGCCTGAATTCCACTGTGAATAATTGACTGAACTGACTTCAAGTCGAAAGAAGACAAAAAAAAAAAAAATCCATTGGAGTGACAAAGATAAAGCATGTTTTTTTTTATTTTTTTTATAGCACAAATATCTTGATAAATTTTGACAGCGACAGCAAAAAATAAAAAAAATAAATTTTTGGTTATCACTTGGAGTTTTAATTTGGCTTTTTCACCACCAATAAATTATTTAAAAAAAAAACGATCACTTTATTAAATTGCCAATAATAGCATTTAGCGATATTATCACAATTGATCCCAATTTAACACAATTTACCTGTATACAAACTTTATATTTTTTTATTATCACAGCTATTTTAGAAGCAACCACCAAAAAAAATTATGACAATTACCATAAAAATAACAAACTTTTTAATTATCTTAGGATGCGGAAAAAAATTTGCGTTCGTACACAAAATTTGTGTGCTTATATTAGTTGGATAACCATAAAATGACTTCGATTTTGATAATTTTTGACCATAATTATGGCGATCCACTAATACAAACACACATTTGATGTAAGTAAAATCTTGACTGACTTCGTTTTGTGTTTCTTTCACACAACCACCGATTTTATATTTTTATCTCCCTTTATTTTGACTGACAAACTTTTATTCGCAATGGAATTCAGGCTTTAATTGTGCAAAAATCGTTCATTCCGTCAAAAATAACAATTATAAACTGTTGTTTTTAGCAAAACCACAGAGTGCTTGGATTATGCATTATAAAATTTAAATATGCGTTAAATAAATGGTAATGAATGAGTAATGAACTCAGTTTCTTCATCATTATTATTGATAGTTGGTTTAGCACAATTGAAACACCCATGTACATATTAATTATGACGATCACTATATCAAGCATTAAATGAGGCGTTTATTATCTCAGAAGTTCTGCAATGCGCACAACTAACCAATGTCTGGGGTCCCGGAACTAACCAATCTATGTAATAGCTTACCATTTTTGAGCTTTTGCTAACGATTATTATACATTGATGAACAATTTAAAGTTTTCCACGACCGAACACAACTTAGAACGAAAATTGAGTCACTTGCTTCAATTTGAAATTGTAATCTAACGTTCGAATTTTACTGCTTAAAACAGAAATTTTACTTCGAAATATGAAAACTTTGGAAATATCTAAAAAAATGTAAAAATTACATTTAGGTAGTCTGAACAAAATTTACCAATTTGAAAGTTGCCTCAATTACCGATTTTGTAATACATTCTGCCAAAAAAGTACCGGGAATTGTTAATTTAAAATGCCCACGCTGAAGTGATGTCAAATTTTTTCCTGGATTGGTAGGACTGTTTTTCATTGTGAAGTCAAGTCGACCTCATTAGTGCACGGTAATTATTACGATGAACGAAATTATTGAACAAAGAGTTGGTCTTAAATTTTGTGTTCCAAACGAAATTTGGAGAAAATTTTAAAGCCAAATTTAACAAGCTGAGATTTTAAATTTCAAATTAAATCAAGGTAACTTTCTCAAATTTCAATCTCTTTAAATTTGAAATAGTCAATATTATGAATTTTTTCATATTCCTAAGTTCCTAACTTTTTCTTAAAATTTCGCTTCTAAATTTTCACGGATTTATATCCGATTTCGACGAATTTTTAGATTATTTTCCTAGGGTGACAAACATGCCTAGGATAACAAATCGCCATCGTCAATCCACCATGAAGTTTAACAAATTTCTTGGTTAATGCTTGAAACTAAATTTTAGATTCGGATTTTTTTTTGAGGAACATAAAACAGATGAAAATTATGAATTGTGAGAAACTATAGGTAACTTTTTAAATTCTGCTTTAAAAATATAACCCGAAACCATTGGTGAGAAGAACTATGTCAACAACCTGGCCGCATTTATTTCGATGACGAACCAGCTTTTGTTATTATTATAGCCAACCAGAATAAGCGACGGCGTTCTTTAAGATGGGGAGCCATCATCGGGCCTTTAATTTCATGTACCACATCGATCGAATCAAATTCCTAATTTTGCGGTTTTACAGAAATGGTTTATGCAAACCTAATGTGAAATATTAAATTCAGGACTGGTCTCTCTGATCTCGCTATTCAGCTATACCTTTCGAAGTTTTTAGGTATAAACAATTAAAAAAATTATTTCGCTCTTTCAAAGTGATTTAAATTTTTATTTTTAATATTGTTCTAGAAAGAGGCAGCGAAAAAGATAAAAATGTCGCACGCAATCTATACTACAGAGCGATTGAAGAAAATATATTAGGGAACGATATTTTTTTTAACACACGAATTGCTCTTTGAATTTCATTAAATAAAGAAAGTTCAATAAACCATATTTGGATAAAGTTCTGGAATAAGCCCAACTAGGATGGAACTTGGCTGTTCCTTAACCGATTATTATATATATATATATATACATATATATATACAATATATATATATATATATATATATATATATATATATATATATATATATATATATATATATATATATATATATAATATATATATATATATATATATATATATATATATATATATATATATATATATATATATATATATATATATATATATATATATATATATATATATATATATATATATATGGCCCTGTAAAAAAAGCAACAGTTGGCGTTAACTGAAATATTGATTCCATTAAAAGAAACTGAAGTGAACGCAAACAACTAATTCTCGAAAAATTACACTGGTCCCCAAACAACAAAGATATTTTTACTGTAACATTTAAATTACAAAAAGAATTATTTAATTCATTTAGAATATGTTTAGATCGCAGCATCCTTTTATCTTTGAAAGTTTTTGTTTTTCAATAACAGAACATAATTAAAAAATATCGTGACCGTGGTTAGTTATTATTATTGTTTGTGAAATAATAACACCACTAGCACTTCGATTTTTTTTATTTTTTTATTTATTCTTTGTAAACTCATTTTATAACAAAATGTATCGGAGTTACGATTCAATCAACAAATTTCAAATTTACATAATTTACAAAGAAAAGAAAAAAAAAGAATGCATTTTATTTAAAAGTAATTAAAAATATGCACAGATGGACATTTTCTTTTCTCCGCTGCTCGTGGGATTCTTATGAAAGATCTACACAGAAAGATAGAGGCCGGGACTCTTAAATACCCGGAAACTACGGATAGAGGGACATTGGCTTCGAAGCCCCACCCTGAAAGCCAAGTTTTGAATCGGGACATAAGCAAAAATATTACTGGTCTTTCTATTATAACAACTGCTACGGGAGCGTTGACATATAGGTCTGGTTCACATACAGCAGTAATTAAGAGAAGGATATTAGCTCGCATAAAGGTAGTAGGTATCTCTAACACTTTGGGAAAGGACAAAAAGTCTAGCAAAACTAGTCCCGGAATAATAAATTCCGAAATGTCTAGATCCTTGCTTGGGGACATTATGTGGACTCCAGGAGGACTTGGTGTTAGACTCGCCTTTTGGCGGGGTATTCCAAAACGATGGTGGTGGAGGTGATGGTATAGATTGAAGCTGAGGCTGTTGCAGATCAATTTACACTACTGTAAGGCAGCCTCGGCTGCTCTGATGCTCAAAATTGAGGCTGAAGGACTTGATGTTGCCCTGATCCAGGAGCCATGGGTCATTGGAGACCGAGTTATAAGACTCAGAGTACCAAACTATAAAGTGATGTTTGCCAAGAAGGAAGGTAAGATTCGTTCGTGCATTCTCCCTAAAACTAATTTAAACTTGTTTGTGCTGTTTAATTACAGCAACTCTCTGGCTTATTTCAGCGTATCTGCCATCTGAAGCTGATCACATACCGCCTGTAATTCTTAGAGATGTTTTATTGGATGCTCAAAAGCAGAAAGTTGGAGTCATTCTGGGCAGTAAAGTGAACTCACATCAATATGGGAAAGTACGCGTACAAACGGGAGAGGTTCTCGATTTAACTCTTAGCATTAACCTTCAAATATGTAATTTTGGGTGTAAGCCCACTTTTATAACTATAAATCGACAAGAGGTGCTAGATATCACGCTTATCTCAGATTTTATTAAGGATAGTTTGGTGAATTGGAAAGTGTCTGATGACCATTCCTTTTCTGACCACTGCTATCTTCAGTATGAACTGGTTACAGAACCCAAAAATAGGGCTATGTTTCGAAACCGGAGGAAAACCGACTGGGATACCTTCAGAACCATTCTAGGTAATTCATTGCAAGTATCGGTTCCTCAACCCCCTAAATTTACACAGGAGCTGGATGACTTAGTAGATAAGCTATCAGATGCTTTTCATTTAGCTATGTTGGGAGCATCTCCTCTAGGTGGAACTTTGGGTAAATAAATGCCACATTGGTGGCCGAAACAGCTCCAAGTATTTCGTCAAAAATGCAAAAGGCTTTTTAGGAAAGCCAAGAAAACGAGAACTGATTGGGACTACTATAAAGAAGTCCTCAGAGCATACAAATATGCATGAAATAAGAAATGCCAAAATAAGTGCCAGGAGGCTCTACTGTGGTAAAATACAAGAGTCTTCGGAGGCTGCGAGGCTGCACAAAGTACTTGCTTCATTTCCTATCATCCCGAGTCATCTCGAGTGACGGGTGGTTCTTGGACTACAGCTAGTGCTGAATCTTTGGAGTTACTACAGATAAACCACTTTTCGGAGTGTTTCGAACTGGCGCCTGTAATGCCGAATGCTTTTACGGATTCAGGTGTTGCAAGTTGAATAATAAGCAGGAGAAAGTTAATGTGGGCAATTAACAGCTTTAAGCCATAAAAGTCAGCTGGACCAGACGGCATTATCCCTGCGGATGTTCAGCAAGCCATTGACTTGGCTCTACCCTGGCTGGAGGTTATCTTCAAAGGCAGCCTGGAACTTTGCCACATTCCTAGGAAATGGACTGAGGTAAACGTAATATTTATACCTAAAGCGTTAAAAAACTCTCATTGCCATCCCAAAGACCTTAGGCCTATAACTGTAAAAGGAGACTGTAAAGGAAGAGCTTATGGACTTTTCTATTAAAATATTATTGAGCCAGCTTGGTGGTCGAAATGTCAACATGCGTACTGTAAAGGGAGACCGGTAGAAACCGCTCTTCACTCCCTAATTTGTCCTATTGAGAAATCCCTAGAATTTAAGGAATACTCCTTGGTAACCTTTCTGGAAATAGAAGGTGCCTTTAGCAACGTTAAACCGGTGCAGTAACTCGGGATTTGTCGAGTCTGGGCGTGGATGAATCGCTCGTTTACTGGATAGATCAGATGCTGAGAAGCAGGATCGTGAAGGCTAAGCTGGGCGAATCCTCCATTAGCAGATTTGTAAGTGTTGGCACACCACAAGGTGAAGTATTGTCCTCCTGCTTTGGAACTTGGTCATAAATGCCCTGTTACTGGACCTGGATGGGCAAGGTTTTGGGTTGGTTGCTTATGCGGATGACGTTGCTATTGGTGTGTTTGGTAAGTATCCTTGTACCTTAAGACAGCGCATGCAATGCGCGCTTGGTCTTCTTTCCAATTGGACCAACAGTTGTGGAACAAATGTCAATCCACGGAAAACTGAGGTGGTCCTCTTCTCTTGGCTTGACTTTTAATGATAAAGTGAAATACCTGGGTATTGTTTTGGACAGCCAACTTAGTTGGAGGCCTAATATTTTAGAAAGGGTAAAGAAAGCTACTATAGCGATGTACTCCTGGAAAAACGCTATTGAAAACGAGGGGGCTTCATATCGTTTACTGGCTCTATACTTCAGTGATAAGGGGCATACTTTTATATGGGATTGTTGTTTGGCCAGCTTTAAACAGTAGGGCTGACCAGAAGTTGCTGAGGAAAATTGAGAGAAATTCCACCTTATGTACTGCGGTGCACTCAGGAGTACACCCACTCAGACATTGGAAGTTCTTTTTCATCTCATACCCCTAGATATTCTGGGCATTCAAATGGCCATGAGCACAGCCATAAGGCTCAAATCTATTTCTATGTGGACCTGTAGTAATACAGGCACTCATCTATTTTATGTAACAAAGATATCCCCGGAACCACTATTTACATGATTCCATTACCGTCTTTTGAGCAAAGGTTTCGTACTGATATTCGCTCCAGAGAAGACTTGCTGAGTGGAGAGATGTTGAACCCTGAAGTTTTGAACTTCTTCACGGATGGTTCAAAAATGGATGGTAGGGTTGGTTGTGGTGTATTCTGTGAGAAATTAAATGTGAACCTCTCATTCCGTCTCCCCGACTTTTACAGTATTTTTCAGGCAGAATTAATTGCGATAATTGAGGCCGTGGATTGGTTGAGGTATAATGTAGTATCTCTCAGGGATATTCGCCTTTTTACGGACAGTCAGGCCGCTATTAAAACGCTACGAGCTTATTTTCTTAGGTCGAAGATGAAAAGGCAGATGAACTCGCTCGACAGGGTACAAATTGCGTCACTTTACCAAGTAAGATAAAAGTTGAAATTCTGCTCGCTACATGCAAACTCTTGCTTCAGGAAGAAGCTAGGAGGGTAGCGAACTATAGATGGTCCATAGTAGTTCTTGTGTTATAACTAGGCATATTTCGCCAAGACTCGATCATGCAAAAACTAGACAGCTGTTAACACTTCAGCGTCGCCATATTAGTAAGGTCGTGGGAGTTATTACAGGACACTGTCTCATAGGTGAGCATGCGCGCAGACTATATCAAACGCTTTAGTGACGTTAGTAAATATGGCAGATACTTTTGAGCTCGCATTTAAATTGGATGTAATGGACCTAAGAATTCAAGTGCTTTTTCCGTGGACATATTTTCCTAAACCCAAACTGTTTATTATCCAAGAAATCAATTTTATAAAGATAGCTCAGAACTGTACCTTTAATAATTTTTCCAAAAACCTTCCGTTAGTAACGTTATTGGATGATAGTTGTTGGGGTCGGAGCAAGAGTCCTTCTTATAAAGTGGTTCCAGAACTCCTCTTTTTAGTTTCTCAGGAAAAAACCCTTTTGAAAGACTTAATAGGTGTCTTTCAAAAGGGTTTATTCCTGACAAACTAAAAAGGGGAGTTCTGGAACCACTTTATAAGAAGGACTCTTGCTCCGACCCCAACAACTATCATCCAATAACGTTACTAACGGAAGGTTTTTGGAAAAATTATTAAAGGTAGAACACTAAATTTAATAGATTTAATCTGTTAAACAAACTTCCTCCCACGTCATTGATCTGAAAATTAACGAAACTTTATATTAGGTAATAAACATACATTTTTATTGTCACCATAATTTGCAATCATCACCTGTAAAACAAATAATATTTACTAACTAATAGCTTGTTCAGACTAGACATTAGTAATCCAGTTTTGCCTAATCAAGTTTACTTTTAGTCTGGATTAGGTTTTTTGGCGTTCAGACTGTAAGAGAAAATCGAGATTAAAAATGGCACATTGCGACTTTACCGAAAACTGTTCAAAATCCTATTCATTATTAGGTCACTTTGCATAAAATAAGTTATAGAACATCTATTACTTCAAAAGTTTTATTAGTAAATATTAAATAAGTCTGCTAATATTAACTAAACGACAAACTAAATAAAAATTGAAATTATTGACGTCTCGAATAACAATTATTTTGCTCTAACATCGTAATATTTTAAGCGCTTTTATAACATAATTGAGATTACAGACAAAATCCATAATTTTTTGATGATTATGGGATTCAATAATTGTTTCTCTGAAAAAACCGCTCATTTGCTACAACAGTGACACAACTAAAAAATTACTATTGTTCAGGAAACACTTTTAAAACTATATGAATTGTAATACTTTTCGACAATAATTTTAAAACGGCCTAGGGATACGCATGTGAATGGCCACAACCTAAATACATTACACAACTCAAAAATTACTATTTTGAGTTATGTCCCTATTGCAGCAAATGAGCGAAATGTCCAGATGATTTTAAATTTTCAGAGATTATTCTGTTTATTTAAACATTAGATAAAGCATAGCATTAGCATTGACAAATTTGCAAAATAAATTATTTTTTAACAATTAATAAAAGAAATCAATAAAAATTAGATTTTTTTTGTAACTCTAAAATTGTTTTTTTTTTTGAGGTATGGACAGATGTATCTCAGAGTAGTTATCCACCCATTCCACACGAGTCGCGCTCACGCTATTGCATTTCTTCGTCTCTTACTTCTTTGCACTGTTTTTGCTTATATACTAAATTTTGTTTATTGGCAAAAACAGTGCAAAGAGGTAAGAGACGAAGAAATGCAACAGCGTAAGCGCGACTCATGTGGAATGGGTGATCGGATAACTCTGATATAAAATCTATATGACTTCTCTGATTTCTCTAACCTTATAAAAAAAACTTGCCCAATAAACTCTAAATCAAGAGCTTGGGTTGAACTGCTCTTCTTTAAAATGCCACTTTGTAAAATTAAATAATATTTCAAATGATAATCAGTCTCGGCAATTAAATTTTAATTAATGTACAATACTTGTAATTCTTTCAAATCATCATAAAAACTTGTATCTTCATGTTTAGATTTCCTGCTAATTGTGTTCAATTTGTCTTTTGTATTTAACTTAAAAACAGATGTACTTATTACAGTATGGCAAATATTAATCTAATTAAAACAAATAATTCTTAAGTTCCTTCAACTTATCATACCTCTGTTGTATACACACATAATATTTGCTGACTATCTACAATTATCTGGTGTACGCAATCTTAATGGAATTGTTACATAGCTTACGAATATTGTTGGTTTGATTAAATAAATTAACGTAAGAAGGTTTTATCGACATCATTTTTTTTTTATTTTGGTTTTTTTTTCAAATATTCAACTTAGGATGTAATTTTCATTATTGTGTGCGCTGTGTAGTAGATAGTTATTATATTCGTCTGATGTGTGAGCGCTTCAAAAAAATGGCACAAAATATAAAATAATAAAAACGTATAAAGTGGAATATAACATCAAGTGTATGGTGAGGTGAAATACATATGATAGCAGAAGAAACTAGAAGAGAATTATTTTTTTGCTTTATAACTAGATATGTATAATCATCGTTGCTAAAATAATAATAATAAATGGGAAACCCAAGGATACAATGAAAAATTGTATAAAGTTATCTTTACCAAATGGAATCAAATCAATAAATTTTATGTTTATTTTTGATAAAAATTCCAGTACAATACACATAAGAGATTCGAACTATTTTACAGTGGGAATTTCAACATTTTGTAAGGATTATAAAATTTTATTTCATTTTCTGCTCTTTAAACTTTTTGGGTCAAGATATTGGTTGCACATTTGTAATAAAAAAAAGTAAAAAAGTTTCATTTCCAAATTGTTATAAGAGAAAACAGTGGATAAAACATTTGACTTTGGCTAATATCAATAATTAACTAAATTTTTTTATATTATATACGTATTACGATTAGTAAGACACAGTCAATCAAATATAGGTAAGCTACAAGGTGACCCATAACTAAATTACCTACTTATTGGTTGAATAAATCAGTAACTATAAACAAAAAAATTTTTAAAATTATGTTTGCTTAGGTATCAACTCCTAATCAAAAATTACGTCAGGTAAATGGACACCTACAGCTTAGATGGAAAACAATTATTGGCTTTAGATACCTAAATTAATTTATTTTTCGGGTGTTTGGAGTTGATTTTTAAATTAATAATTAGCTTTGAAGTAAATTAATATTTGTATTTCTTAAAATATGAATCGAACAACTTGGTTATTAAATAGTACGTCATAATAAAATAATCGATTAATTTGTTTTAGTTTGAAAACACCTGAAAAATCTGACCCGATTTCCTGAAACTTCAAGCGCCATCCAACGACGCTTAGCTTAGAAATTGTGTTGTCTTATGCTGAACTAATTTACCGTATATTACTAACAAAAAGATTTACTTAAATTTAAGTAAAAGTTGTAATCTGTGTAATCTGAAGGGTCATGCGGGCGATCAGCCACCACTGCGACCTAAAAGATCTATTGTACTGGACCCTGCTTAATTATTCGTCCAGTCAATATTTAGGTTCTTAACCCAGATATTGCCATTGTCCTTTATAAAGCCAAATAAAACATATGGTAAAAAACACGTTCGAAACTTGTCGAAATATTTTTTTTCGAAAGTCCCGTTAGGCATATTTAGTATAAAAAGGACTGACTCGTTGAAAAGTTATTTAGTTTTGAGTTGCCTTTTTTTCGTGAAAATATTATAGTGAATAAAAATTCAGTGACGTCATTTACATAAAAATGTATAATTGGTGGTACGTATAATTTAATAAATAAATGATTTATTTGCATTTTCTCGGTCTTATTTTATTGAAAATATATTAAGTATTGTTCCTGGTAAATCTGTTTTTTAGGAAACCGTTTTTTTCTTTGTGAATCAGTCGTGAAAAGTGCAGTGTTCTTTATAAAGGTCAATGGCTATACATATTACTATATTTATACGGATTTTATTATAGGTACATGAACAAACCGTAGACGCTCATCGAAATAATAGAAGAGTTGGAACTTGATGATGCCGAAATTAGCGAAGAAATAATTATTTTTCCACCTGAAAACGCAAATGACGAAATTACCGACGAAGATTCAGACGACGAGGATAACGTTACTATAAATAATCTTCTTTGAGGACAGCTAAGGGCCGAAACAGAACTCCGGTACAGTGGCAGCATTTATGATAGTGATGACGAAATTCCATTAGCTGTATTATCAAAGCGACAGCTTAAATCGACTCCAAAATTTAAAAACAACTTTACAAAATGTGAGAAGAAAGATCTCACTTCTACCTTGCCAATATGGAAAGAAATAAGTGGTTGTATCAGTGGTTGTATATCACCTGTTGATGCGTTTCACATTTTTTTTAACGATGAAGTAATTGATATGATTGTGTATTACTCTAATATATATGCTGCATCACATAATCGAAAAGCAGATATCCAGCCCGACGAAATTCGCAGTTTTATTGGAATTTTATTGCTAAGTGGTTACGTTCCTTCAACTAGACGTGAGTGGTATTGAGAAAACTCAAAGGACACGGTTTATTATGCAAAATATTCATTGCAACGATAATAAAAAAATTAATCCGAATGATAAATTTTCGAAAATACGGCCCACTTCTCGATATAATGAACAAACTTTTTATCGAGATGGCACCAAAAGAAGAAAACCATAGCGTGGATGAGTCAATGGTTCCATATTACGATCATCATGGAATGAAACAGTTTATTAGTGGTAAGCCTATTCGTTGGGGCTACAAATTATGGACGGCAACAATAAGATTAGGATATATAGAGTGGTTTGAACCATACCAAGGATCTACTACTATATTACCCCAAAAATATAAAAATTTGGGTTTAGGTGCAAGCGTTGTGTTGCAGTGTGCTGACGTACTGCAAAAAAATTATCCAAATTTAACATACCATCTATATTTTGATAATTTTTTTACATCATTGAGCTTATTAGAAGAACTGCGTCAGAAAGGAATAAAAGGAACGGGAACGATAAGAGAGAACCGAGTAGCAAAAATTGCAACATTTTAAAATCTAAGGCCATGAAAAAGAAGGAAAGAAGATTTTACGACTACGCAACCACCGATGCAAATGAAATCATCGTTTGTAAATGGAATGATAATAATGTCGTCATTATTGCAGCGAATAGTTGCCAAATTCTACCAACACAGTGACAAGATATTCACAAAAACAAAAAAAAATTATAAATGTTGGACAACCAAAAATTTTAAAATGTATAACGACAATATGGGTGCGGTAGACCTGGCTGACGAAAACATCAGCCTCTATAGAGTAGGTATACGTGGAAAAAAATGGTATTTTCCGTTAATAGCCCACTGCGTTGACATGGCTGAACAAAATGCTTGGGAACTTTACCGATTAAATGTTGGCAAATTAGATCAACTCAATTTTAGGCGGCAACTTACTCTTGGTATCTTAGAGTCATTTCAGAAAACCACAACCAGAGGACGCAGACCAGCTGAAAGCCTCCACAGTTATTCCAGATATGATGGTAAATATCATTTAATATTGCATAAGGAAACCCAAACACGATGTAGACTGTGTCATAAAAAATGCAATTTTATCTGTGCAAAATGTTGAATAGCATTAAACCCAAAAAAACTGCTTTTATGATGATTTTGATTTCTAAAATTAAGGTTTTTTTTTTTAATTTTTTTATTTATTTACTTATCAATTTATATAACTTAAGATACACTCCATTTTGAGCTGGATGCTCATTGACATAGTGTGTTGTACCAAAAGAGTTAAATTACACACATAAAAAAGCAGATTGCATCAAGGATCACAGCTTAGCCGATTAATTCTGTTGGAAGTACTGTAACGATGACATCGTTCCAATTGAGGGTTAAAATTTCTTGGGAATATGATAAAGATAAATAAATTAAAACCCGGTTTACAAGGTGTTGTTATTTTGGTTGTTAGCATTTAGGGGAAATGTTTGCTATTGTATCAAAGAGGTAATAAATAGATTTTTTTTTGAATCGAAGCGACGGGTTCGAATTTTTGAAAATTAAAAAGAGAGTTGGTCTAGATCTGATTGTGATGACACCAGTAATTGTGGAATTTAAAAATAAAAATTTGAAAATTAATAATAAGTTAAAAATAAATTGTGGGAAAAAGAAAATGTTTACGGTGAACTTTTAATGTGCTAGAAATAAATATACGGGATTTTAAACCCAAATTGGTTATATAAATTGAATTTGTTATAAAAAAAAAAAAAAAGATAAAATAAAACTGTTAATTAGTGCATTAGTAAATTCTTTAATTTAAGTAATTATTAAGTTGGAAATTATATTAGTTTAAGTCAATAGTGATCAGTGAACTTAATAAACTATATTATGTTCATAAAACAATTATGTGTTGTGCATGTATTTCTTATTGGAAATATTAACCGGTGTTTCACCTAACAAAATTTTAAATAAACCCGGTGTGATCAAGCTTAAATTGAGCTTTGGACAAAAAGTATTGTGTTACTAAAATTGGTTGTGTGAACAAATGTGATTTTAAAAATCAATTAAAAACAAAAAAGAAAGGGTGTAGTTGAGCCAGATAAAATTGCTGGAAAATAAACAATTTACAAGTGTTAAACGCCAGATAAATCCTCTATCTAACAGTGATTTATCTGGAACATTCGATCCAAGCTGAAAAAAAAAAACTACACAGTTATCGTCAGAAAAGTGGTGTTTGTGCAACGATATTTAAAGTACCGATATAGGTATCGATACAAATAAGTACATACATTTTGATCAATCAGCTTGTATTGATAATTATTCATATTTAAATGTATGGAAAACCATTGGTACCAAGGCACGGTATTTCAGCAAAGTGACGTCACATCATTGGCCAATTAAGTTAAGTTTTTCTGTTCAAATTATATTTAAGAATTTATTTTATTATTACGTAATTATTATTATTTAATTCGTAAATTTTTTATTATGAATTTTTGTTTATTACGAATTTTTTTTTATTATGAATTTTTTTTTTATATACGTATTTCATTTTAAGTCATTATTATACTAAATACTTAGTTTTCCTTAATACATATATTTTTTTTAAATTAAGTTTACTAATTAAATTAATAAACATTTGGTTTCTGTAAATATTTTTAGTTACCAGGTACTATGGTTATGCTAAGTATTATCATTTAATTTTAATAATTTTACTTGGTTTTGGGGATGGAATTATATACATAAGTTTATGGATTCATTATTTTATGATGGAATACCTAAGTTTAATTATTGGAATCACGAATGATAATAATTAGTATATGAGCTTCAGTTAATAGTTTTTTATTGTTTCCAATTTTGTAATTTTTAACGCACAATCAAGTCAACACAAATTAGAATTTTTTTTTCCTTTCATTTAATTATTTACAATAAAAATATAACAACCTGTCAAAGGAATTATTTGTAAACTATAGTACAACAATTTTTTTTAATTTTCAATATTTATTCCGAATTTATTTTTTTTCTGGTTCGCTTTTGATCGCATTTCAGAAATGAGATAGTTTGTAGAGCTGCAGAGGATGAGGTGAGTAGGTCGTCGCGCTTCGAGATAATCTGGTGAGTATTTCGTGCTTGCATTCGTTTTTCCCCTTTATCATTTTACGCGGTTCAACCAGATTCATCTAAGCTTTTAGAAACCCCACGCCGTACCCTGAGTCCTAGCCGACCATAGAAAACCGCCTGAAAGCCTCTAGATGAATAAATTTCTGTTGACAATCGGGTGTTGGTGTTGTGTCTGAAATCATCGCACGCTTAAGACCGTGGCGGATTATTGCAGATCTAGCAACGTTCATCTCCCGATTCGTTACAGTGGTGCCCAAACAAATTGGCTTCCTTTTGTCATATCCCATACTAATCCCAGCATAATCCTATTGCATCAGTATCCTCACACTTTTATTTAATTTAGTTTGTTTTTCGTATGCGCATCTTGGTCCAGTTAATACCTGTTGATTCTGATGTTAGTATTCATACGTTTTGTTTCATATTTTTTCTATTCTTTAAAATCAGTCTTCATTTAATTCATCTGGGTTGAGTGATGCGGCTGCAGGGCATCCTTTCCGATGATTCGTTGATTTGGATGACAAATTAAAGCAGTTGAATCAATCATCCCTGATTTTTGTTTGTATTTCACGTTGCGTTGGCCTGTATTCCGTTAATGTTAACGTCGATTTCGCCAACTGTTATCAGCCTGAAATATATGTTATTTTAATAGTTCTTAAAGCGTTTAGCGCAAGTATTTCCAGTATGTGGAATGTATACTGTGGAGATATTTTGTTCGTATTTACGTTATTTACGTTAGTTCTTCTTCCTCCTAAACCCAATCGCAAGCACGAAATAAGTTTAACTCCCGAAAAGACCCAATGAAAACTTAAATTTTCATCGGATCGGTAGCTAAGCGACCTATCATCTCATCCTCATCTGCAAATTTTTTTTTTCAATTAAATATTTTTGTTTATATTACTCGTATAACATATTATTGACATTTCATAACATAATTATTATTTGTCGGGTTAACCTTGGACAATACATATATGTATTAGCATTTTTATTTTTATTAATTTTTGAACAATAGTTTTGAATATTTCACCATTAATCTAATTAATTCACTATCAATACGTAAATCGGACTTTAATTTGATATAATTGAATTTAAATAACCAAAATCCGAATCCTATAATTCAAAATGGCTTCTCTAGTGATAAAACCCGAACATTTGGGAAATGATGAGTTTCCAATTGAATGTGAAATCCGTAGGATCGAGGGCTCTGAAATGCAACAAATTCAATTGTTAGGTATTCGTTTTGCAGAAGAGAAAGAAAACCCAGAAATAATGCCCAAGCGTCTCCACAGCCAAGCTTTGAAATATCCGTATAGCGAGATTACCATATGTGCATTTAAAATACAAGCCCTACAGCTCAAATTAGTAAATTCACTACAAAGTTCGACGATTGATTTCGAAAATTTAGAGGTCATTATATCAAAACTGATCCATTTCAAGGGACGTGTAAATAGATTGTCATGCATAAAACAAATTCAAATAGCTGCCGTTAGATTAGAGGGGACTTGTGAAGCTCTGCTTGAGGAGTGCCAAAAGACTCTATCGGATACTGCAAACGCTAATGAGTCAGTGATTAATGTCAGTGCTATACAAATCGATACAGATGCACTTATAGAGAATATCATGGCCACTGTAGATCTAAGTTCTAAGGAAACAAGCGCTCCGCAGGATTCTTCTTCTCCTATCAGTCCAACAATTCTTTCATCGACTCGGAACGTTCAGTCATCTACGTCAGGCGCTCTGCCCGAAACTGGTTCGCGAGTGACATTTAAATTGCCAACACAAACGGATTCTTCAGAGTATTTGCCAACAAACATGCCGCATATTCAATCTCGCCATCCAAATATTAGTCATAAATTACCTAGTTCCGATCATTCTGTGGAAAACTTATCCATTATGTCTAATAACCATAACATAAACACACAAGCTAAAAATTACACTGGTATGGAATTGAATAGCGTGTATACAGACGAACAATTTTCCAATCGTTCACAAAATGTTACTTTTCAGCTCCCCGGTACTTCTAAAGTAAATTCTCAATACTATGGGAGAAATATTTTTAATTCGAATGCAACACGACCACCTCATCAAATTACGTCATCTCGATATCCAGGTTCTGCAGCTAGAGCTAATTTTCCACCACCTGAGAGCTTTATACCAGCCAGTCACCCTCTTTCCTCAATGCAAGTTAACAGAGTAAGATACACTCCTGTGCATAAATGGAACGTTCAATTCGATGGGTCTCCATTTGGAATGCCAGTGGAACACTTTTTATTCAGGGTTGAATATTTAGCACAAGCAAATAGTATTACTCCAGAACAATTGGTGAATGATCTACATTCTATTTTAGCTAAGCAGGCCAGCGAACACTATTGGCTTACAATTAGACAAAATCCCCATTTAACTTGGAGAGATCTTCGTAATTCTTTTCTTCACCGTTTTCAGGATAGACGAACAGATGTGGACATAAAAGAGATTATCAGAGACAGAAAGCAAAAACCAAAAGAATCTTTCATGGATTTTTATTATGATATCTTGAATCTCGCTCATCCATTGAAAGTGCCTTTTTCTGAATTAGAGTTGTTTGAAATTTTAAAGAAAAATATGCGGGCCGGGTTACGTATTCATCTTGCAGGACGTAATATTTCATCGGTGCCTGATTTGGTCAGTATTTGTATTGCTACCGAAGATGCCTGGAGAAGCGTAGGACATATCCCCGAACTTAATATGAATCATCGACCAGGTCACATTCATGAAGTTTTTAGCCTTGCGCATGACTCCCCAAATTGTGGTTGGGAAAATAATGATACCCATATCAGAAATTATATTGATGCTTACAAAATGAATAACACCTCTTTAGAGATGCAGGGTAGCACTGCTTCTAGGGAAGTTACCCCGCTCATTTGCTGGAATTGTCAAATGCCGGGACACCTTTTTGTGGACTGCGACATTCCATTGCGAAAAATTTTCTGTTTTGGAGCAAGTGATGTTTTGAAGCCTCATTGTAATTACTGTCAGGGTAAATTGGGAAACAAATTTGCGGAAATGAGAACCGGGTCCACCCATTTCCGGAATCCCGTACAGGTCCGACCCAAACTAAATCCTCAAGAACGAAAACCATACCACTAACCAGTTCTTTTCAGCCAAAAGAACTTACCAATTTTTCCTCTCCACTTTTGTCAACACATAAACAGCGTTCAATTAAATATTTTCGAGATCGAAAACGCGTCCTTGCTCAAATTTCTGAATCCGTGATAACCCCTCATTCAGGTTTGTGTGAAGATATTCGTCCCTATGCCACCATACAAATAGAAGGAGTTGAAATTCGTGGTCTTCTCGATAGTGGGGCTACTATTAGCGCCTTAGGTAAGCACGCTGAAAATTTCATTACGGAAAATCATTTATTTCTGCACCCAATGCCCGCTTTCATCCATACTGCCAATGGTTCTGCTCAACGTGTATTGGGTTATGTTAGAGGAAACATAACATATAATGGCCAAACGATCAAAATGCGGATATTCGTAGTTCCTTCCTTGCAACAAGAACTTTATCTTGGATACGATTTTTGGGAGGCTTTTGGTATTAAACCACTTATTTCGGAAATCTCCACTTCGTCTTTGCAACCACCACAGCTGAATCAAAATCAACATAATTTATCTGACGAGCAAAGAATCCAACTCGAAAAAATAATAAACACTTTTCCTAACTATGTAACAGACGGATTAGGCAGAACTTCCTTATTGTCCCATTCTATAGACGTTGGGGATGCAGCTCCGATCAAACAGCGACATTACCCTGTGTCCCCTGCTGTTCAGTTGAAAATATATGCCGAACTTGATCGGATGCTGGATCTCGATGTTATAGAAGAAAGTCATAGTGCCTGGAGCTCCCCCATGGCTAATGTGCCAAAAGAGAACGGGAAAATTCGCCTTTGCCTAGATGCTAGGAAATTAAACAGCGTCACCAAAAAAGATGCTTATCCACTCCCTTTGATCCAAGGATTGTTGAGCAGGTTAGATCAAACTAGATATGTTTCAAGCCTGGATTTAAAAGATGCCTTTTGGCAAATTCCGCTAGATCCGAAATCACGAGAGAAAACTGCGTTTACCGTCCCGGGGCGTCCCTTATACCAATTTAAAGTGATGCCCTTTGGACTCTGCAATGCGCCTCAAACCTTGTGCCGATTAATGAATAAGGTGATCCCCCATCATCTCCATGACCGAGTGTTCGTTTATCTTGATGATTTGTTAATAACTACTGCCACATTCGAGGAACATTTGTCTTTATTAGCAGATGTTTCAGAGCGGCTAACGAAAGCTGGATTAACCATCAATGTGGACAAGTGCAAGTTTTTGTTGAAAGAAATCGAATATCTCGGTTATGTTGTTGGTGAGGGAGGATTAAGACCTAATCCGGACAAGGTAAGAGCCATTGTAGAGTTTCCAATTCCAAAGAATATTAGGCAAGTAAGACGGTTTTTGGGTGTTTCGGGATGGTATCGGCGGTTTATCAGTGGTTATTCTGTTTTGTCAGCACCTTTAACAGAGTTGTTGAAGAAAGGTAGGAAATTTGTTTGGTCTAGTCTCGCGCAAAAATCTTTTGATGATCTTAAGGAAGCCCTAATCTCTTCTCCTGTATTAGCAACGCCAGACTTCGGTAGAAGGTTCTACATTCAGTGTGATGCGAGTTCTACTGGTATCGGGGCAGTGCTATTTCAAAAGGACGAAAATGGATGTGATCGGCCCATTTCTTATGTTTCTCAAAAATTAAATGCAGCTCAAAGGAATTACAGCGTTACTGAGCTAGA
The DNA here is from genome assembly GCA_958295665.1 of Tipula vernalis. Lineage (NCBI taxonomy): Eukaryota > Metazoa > Arthropoda > Insecta > Diptera > Tipulidae > Tipula > Tipula vernalis. Next base: position 224,613,445 of record OY282559.1, on the reverse strand, counting down.
ATGCTTAGCAGCTGTGACAGCTATAAAAAAATTCCGTTCTTATGTCGAGTGCCTTCCATTTACAGTGATAACTGACCATGCCAGTTTGACATGGTTAATGCCACTGAAAGATTTATCAGGTAGACTTGCTCGTTGGAGCCTCCAACTACAGAGTTTCGACTTCCAAATCGAATACCGAAAGGGCACACAAAATGCTGTTCCGGATGCCTTGTCGCGGGTTAACATGGATTCGTTAGATCTTTCCCCAATGAACGTCGACCTTGATTCGCCAGCATTCGGATCTTCTGAGTATGTAGCATTCATAAAAAAATTGGAGAATGGATCGTGTAAAGTTAATTTAAAGAATTCTTTGGGGAAAGTTTATATTAATCTGGGCCCTCGTGATTGTATATTGTCTAGTGATATTCCTGATTGGAAATTAATTATTCCTCAGACTATGCGAGGTTCTTTAATTGAGTCGGCCCATTGTCCGCCATCTGCTGCACACCTTGGAATCCAAAAGACTTGCGAAGTCTTAAAACGATATTATTTTTGGCCTTCTCTTGTTGACGATGTTAAAACATTTATAAACAAATGCGGCAGTTGCAAACCAACAAAGCGATTAATTATTGTAATCGACCACCTTTAGGGACACTATCCCCAACCTTTCGACCTTGGCAGAGAATATACGTTGATTTTTTGGGTCCCTATCCTCGTACCCGAGGGGGAAACACTTCCATTTTGATCGTAGTAGATCATTTTTCAAAATTTGTTCTAACTCATCCCGTACGGCAAGCAACATCACTTGAGGTAGTACAATTTTTAGAAGAGAAGATATTTCTTATGTTTGGAGTACCTGAAACAGTGGTGACAGACAATGGTCGTCAATTTGAATCGAAACAGCTTCAAAGCTTATGCAAGAAATATGGCGTCATTCACATGTTTACGGCAAAATATTCACCCCAAGCCAATGCGTCCGAACGAGTTAATCGTACTCTTCTAGCGGCAATTCGCTCTTACATTAAGAATGATCAAAGATTATGGGATGAAAATTTAAGTGCCATCACTCATGCATTGCGTAATACTGTTCATGACAGTACAAAATTTTCTCCTCATTATGTTGTTTTTGGGCAACATCCTATTTTACATGGCTCAGTGTATAAAATGTTGAAAGACATACATGAATTTACTGGTAGCAGTTCATGTTTTAAAGATAAGCCAGATACCTTAAACAACCTGTATTCTTCCGTTCGTAGTCATCTAATTGAGGCTACTGCTAAGAATAATCAAGCCTATAATCTTCGTAGTCGGCTTCCTCAATTAAAACTAGGCCAATCCATTTATGTAAGAAATTTCACTCAAAGTAAAGCAGCAGACAAATACGCTGCGAAATTAGCACCTAGGTATACTCCGGGGGTTATTGTTAGGTTGATTGGTAATGTGATGTGCAAGGTTGCGGATGTCCAAGGCAAATCAATGGGAATCTATCATTTTAAGGATATTAAGATATAAATTATTCTCGTCTCGCTTTGGATTTGTTAGCATTTAATCAGCCCGGCTTTGAGACATCTCCTGGGTGTGAGTCGTCCCCACGCTTTGTAACGATGACATCGTTCCAATTGAGGGTTAAAATTTCTTGGGAATATGATAAAGATAAATAAATTAAAACCCGGTTTACAAGGTGTTGTTATTTTGGTTGTTAGCATTTAGGGGAAATGTTTGCTATTGTATCAAAGAGGTAATAAATAGATTTTTTTTTGAATCGAAGCGACGGGTTCGAATTTTTGAAAATTAAAAAGAGAGTTGGTCTAGATCTGATTGTGATGACACCAGTAATTGTGGAATTTAAAAATAAAAATTTGAAAATTAATAATAAGTTAAAAATAAATTGTGGGAAAAAGAAAATGTTTACGGTGAACTTTTAATGTGCTAGAAATAAATATACGGGATTTTAAACCCAAATTGGTTATATAAATTGAATTTGTTATAAAAAAAAAAAAAAAGATAAAATAAAACTGTTAATTAGTGCATTAGTAAATTCTTTAATTTAAGTAATTATTAAGTTGGAAATTATATTAGTTTAAGTCAATAGTGATCAGTGAACTTAATAAACTATATTATGTTCATAAAACAATTATGTGTTGTGCATGTATTTCTTATTGGAAATATTAACCGGTGTTTCACCTAACAAAATTTTAAATAAACCCGGTGTGATCAAGCTTAAATTGAGCTTTGGACAAAAAGTATTGTGTTACTAAAATTGGTTGTGTGAACAAATGTGATTTTAAAAATCAATTAAAAACAAAAAAGAAAGGGTGTAGTTGAGCCAGATAAAATTGCTGGAAAATAAACAATTTACAAGTGTTAAACGCCAGATAAATCCTCTATCTAACAGTGATTTATCTGGAACATTCGATCCAAGCTGAAAAAAAAAAACTACACAGTTATCGTCAGAAAAGTGGTGTTTGTGCAACGATATTTAAAGTACCGATATAGGTATCGATACAAATAAGTACATACATTTTGATCAATCAGCTTGTATTGATAATTATTCATATTTAAATGTATGGAAAACCATTGGTACCAAGGCACGGTATTTCAGCAAAGTGACGTCACATCATTGGCCAATTAAGTTAAGTTTTTCTGTTCAAATTATATTTAAGAATTTATTTTATTATTACGTAATTATTATTATTTAATTCGTAAATTTTTTATTATGAATTTTTGTTTATTACGAATTTTTTTTTATTATGAATTTTTTTTTTATATACGTATTTCATTTTAAGTCATTATTATACTAAATACTTAGTTTTCCTTAATACATATATTTTTTTTAAATTAAGTTTACTAATTAAATTAATAAACATTTGGTTTCTGTAAATATTTTTAGTTACCAGGTACTATGGTTATGCTAAGTATTATCATTTAATTTTAATAATTTTACTTGGTTTTGGGGATGGAATTATATACATAAGTTTATGGATTCATTATTTTATGATGGAATACCTAAGTTTAATTATTGGAATCACGAATGATAATAATTAGTATATGAGCTTCAGTTAATAGTTTTTTATTGTTTCCAATTTTGTAATTTTTAACGCACAATCAAGTCAACACAAATTAGAATTTTTTTTTCCTTTCATTTAATTATTTACAATAAAAATATAACAACCTGTCAAAGGAATTATTTGTAAACTATAGTACAACAATTTTTTTTAATTTTCAATATTTATTCCGAATTTATTTTTTTTCTGGTTCGCTTTTGATCGCATTTCAGAAATGAGATAGTTTGTAGAGCTGCAGAGGATGAGGTGAGTAGGTCGTCGCGCTTCGAGATAATCTGGTGAGTATTTCGTGCTTGCATTCGTTTTTCCCCTTTATCATTTTACGCGGTTCAACCAGATTCATCTAAGCTTTTAGAAACCCCACGCCGTACCCTGAGTCCTAGCCGACCATAGAAAACCGCCTGAAAGCCTCTAGATGAATAAATTTCTGTTGACAATCGGGTGTTGGTGTTGTGTCTGAAATCATCGCACGCTTAAGACCGTGGCGGATTATTGCAGATCTAGCAACGTTCATCTCCCGATTCGTTACAATACTGAATAAATGTACCTACATCGTTTTCTTAAGGTAACAACCTCCCTCTTGTCTGGTGTCCACATTTAAGTGCTGCGCGCTCCTTCAAATCCATCTGGTAATATTAAATCTTTACTAGGAACTTTTTCCACCACAGGTCGTTTCACAGGTCGCAGGAAAAATAAACATGTTCGACTGACTTGAGAGTCAAAGCATTACATAGTATAAATTGCCATTGTCCTTTTAAAAGGACAACCCCTCCTCCCTTACTTAGGAAGTTTACAACATATTTTCAAATTACATTCGATTTCTCTTATGATTTTAAAGCCCTTATAAGCTTAAAACGAAATTTGGAGAAAAAATAATAATTCGGCAATATTTGGGTTAATGAACTTGATGATACTGCCAGCAAGTATGTGATACATGCTATCTGGGCTTATTTCTCTCCCTCCTAGATGTTTACTAGCGATAGTTCCGCTAGAAAGGCGATACCATTGGAACCAAAGGACTTCGAGAGGGCTATCCCACTCCCGTATATTCCTACCCTTGCCCCATCTTCCGTTTGATTTTACTCTTACGAATTAACCCTCCAGTTTTATTTACCCAGGAAGGCTATATAAAACTGGAGGGTGCCTGGTATCCAGAGTCCGCATACTTTGGTCTGATTAACCAATCAGCCATTCATCCATCGACATATGCTCCACCTTAGATTAGGGTATTTTGGCAAGGTTTTCTCTTTGAGTGTCGTACTTTAGCCTGTTCCAAATGGCCTCAGTTACGTACACTTGCGAATTGTGAACAGGTTACCCCTTACACAATTGCACTCATCACGCAGCTGCCTAATACATGACCAGAATAGCTCACGTGATGCGCACCCTACTGGAAGGTTACGGAGCCGGTAGATGAATCTACTAAACTTTGCGGCCCCCCCCCCCCAATAGACGCCCAACCACCTAATAATGGATTAATTTTGATTTTGTTTTCAGACATTCCGAGAAATTCGATTCACATTCGATAAATTTTAAATTTCCAACGGATAAATAGTTTAGAAATTGTGTTATCTTGATTTTTGTTTTCTTAATTTACAAGCCCTTCATCTCGGGCTTCACACTTTAGGAACTAATTAGCGTCTTATCATTTTAATTTTGGTTACTGGTAACATTAATTATAATTCATTAAAGGACAGCGCCCGTCACATATCAAACTTCTATAATCATAGTGACAGTTTTGCGGAAATTCTAAATTTATAGTATTAATTTGAGCTAAATTATGGTTCCGAATTGCGACAGTGACCAGTACGGTGGAAATCATTTAAAGAAGTGCCGAAATATGTGGTAACAATTGGCTATACTTGGGTATCTGGAACCGAGTCAATTTCTATCATTACCAACTTAATCTCTCCAAAACCTCTTTATGTTGTCTGTAACAGGGCGTTCGGTGAGGACGCAGCATCCACAACATTACCGTTAAAAGTCATTAAAATTGCCGAGAAATTTCATTAACAAAAAAAAAACTTTATCGAAATTTTAAAACAAAAAAGAATTCAAGAGGAACATAAAACGTCTGGATTATCTAAAAAAGTCATTACCAAAAAGTTGAATTTCCAAAAAAAACCTTAAAACAATTTTAAGACCAAAAAGTAATTGATTATGAAAAAATGAAACTTATGGATTACCGAAGAAATCCTTAAAATTACCGAGAGTGAATTAACATGATTGAAAAAGAAAAATTGAAACCAAATATTACCAAAGAAGGTTCATAAAATGGGTTGGTGGCGATAACCCAAAACAAATCATCTCGGTAGTAGAGTGAGTAGAATACTTGCTTTATCGTCCAGGGTTGCCTGTTCAATTACCGGCGGTGACAAGAAAAAATGTCACGATTGGGCGTTGTTTTGTGGAAGTGTGTCTCTGTGTGTTTATGAAGTGCATTTCAGCCCCTTAAAATGAACTTCCCTTTTCCTTTCCAATAAAAAATAAAAAAAGTAGGGCTGGGTGTCTGCGATTATGCATGTTTTCAAAATCCCGTTTTTCAGAAAATCTCGATTTTTAATTTTATATTACACCTATGAAATCCCGTTTCAAATCACTTAATAGAAATGTAAACCAGTTTTTCATTTTAACACGACACTGTACATAGATTTTTTGGAGAATTCCCGACATCGTATCATGCGTAAGTCAGCCTCACACCCTCAGTCATGCCTTTTGTAAACTTCGAAGTTTATCACTTGCTACCGTGCTGGAATTAAAAAAGCAATTATATCCTTAATCCGTTTAATTAAATTTCTTAAATTGGGGATGATTGATGTTGGCAACAATGCGAGTTTCACAACTAAATTTAGTGTACGAGCGAAACACAGTATGGATTTTATTTTCAGTAGATTTGTAGCTGGTGCTATGTTTGTCGATTACTATGGTCGTAACTTTCCCCGCACTTTCCCATTTGGCGGTCATTCCTGAGAGAACATCTGTTAAGCGTTCAGCCGTGTGGCTGCCTTCAATTTAAAGTGTTTATTAATTTTAGGGGTTTTTTGTTGGTAAAAATACTGCTATATTGGGCAAAAATGATTACGAAGCGATCATTCAAAATATTGTTCATTGCTAGCCACTACCCTTTCCCATCTTTCTAGTAATAGGTAAGACGAAAAAACAATACATCTTTAGAGGCTATCCATAATCGATCCATTTTTTATCCCAGTTAAGCACTTCTAACGTTCCCTTGACCGATTTTGCAACATGAGCCATTTTTGCTTCAAGTTCGGCATCCCTGCACCATGATTTTTTGCGGTTCGGATTATCGTAGCCGTATCCATTTTTCATTAACCGACACGACTCGATAGGGCTTCAACTCGTACGGCACCCAATTTAATTACTTGTAATTTATTCCAATACCGTTTAAACATCTGGAAATCGTTCGAGTACAGTATATGTGTACATGTTGAAATCGATGGGGCTTAATCACCATAAGCTTCCACCAGCATTCATTGACTTTTAACAGCACTTTTTTCAAATGGAAACAAAAAAGCAATGCTTCCCAAAAATTGCGGAATAAAAATTACGTTGGCACAAAATTCGACATATTCAACGCTAAAAAAATGACATCTTTGACATTTCGACAAAATAAAATGTAACGAAGTTATATTGGGTTAATATTGCAATCGCGAAACATTTTTTGTTCCAGATTTTCACATTTCTCAACGAATTAAGGTCGATTTATATTATCGGCACGGCTCAGCACATTCATGCTTCGTCTCATACATCAACAATTTATATTATCAGCTCGGTTCAGTTCATATATTGCGTTCGTATTTATTTCGGTGTGCATTCGAATCTTCTATTCTACGATGGATTACGTAGAACGTTAAATACAATAATAATATTATTACTATTTAGTATTTTTTCCTTATCCTTCGAATAAATAAATATATACATATACACTCATACCTCGTTATACGGCCGCTCTTTATACGGCTTTTCGCTATAACGGCCTCTTAGAATTATGGTACAGTTTCGTTATACGGTCAAACAAATTCGTTATACGGCCAAAAAAAAAGAGAAAAATCGGGGAACTCCCGCATTAATGCATTTATTTTTTTCGGTTTTGCTTATTTTTGTTGCAATATGGAAAGGGAAAAACAGAAGAAATAGAGTATGGGTTATGTCTGTGTTTTTATTAGTTTGTAATTAAAATTGTATAAACAGGACGTGTTTGTTTAATCGTCTATACAAATCGTGTTTTTTTTACCACAAAATGTCGCAAAAACGATCTATGCAGATTATAGACAAGGTCTCGAACGCAAAGAGGAGTCGAAAATCAGTCACACTAGAGACTAAACTGGAAGTTTCGCGTAGAATTGAAGCTGGTGAAAAAATTGTAAAAATTTGTAGGGCACTGGGACTTGCAAAATCTACCGTTCAAACCATTCGTAATAATAGGGATAAAATAAAGGAACATTTGCAATCAGCCGCAGCGGTTAGTGTTTCAAAATTAACTCGTCAAAGGAGCAGTGTAATGGAAAAAATGGAAAAATTATTGGGCATTTGGATTGAAGACAACAACCAACGGAGAACGCCAATTAGCCAAATGACCATTCAAGAAAAGGCAAAAAGCATTTTTGAAAAGTTGAAGAGAGATGATCCAGATGATTCTTCGAAAGACGTAAATTTCCTTGCAAGCAGAGGTTGGTTTGAAAAATTTAAAAATCGACATAATTTACATAATTTAAAGATGAAAGGTGAAGCAGCTAGCGCCGATGACGCTGCCGCTCTACCGTATCCTAACATTCTAAAAAAAATCATTGAAAGAGGTGGATACCTTCCAGAACAAGTTTTTAATGTGGATGAAACCGGACTCTACTGGAAGCGTATGCCTGAAAGAACTTATATTTCAAAGAACGAAAAGACTGCATCTGGATATAAGGTATCCAAAGAACGATTAACTTTGCTTCTTGGCGGTAATGCAGCAGGTGATTGTAAGCTTAAACCGCTTTTGATTTATATTTCTGAAAATCCAAGACCATTTAAAGGGTTGAATAAGAATCAATTGCCTGTCATTTGGAAATCCAACAAAAAAGCTTGGATGACTAAGATTCTCTTTGAAGACTGGTTTAAAAATTACTTTTGCCCTGAAGTGAAAAAATATTTGCAAACCAAAAATTTAAGCAACAAGGTTCTGCTTCTTTTAGATAATGCTCCAGGACATCCAGTTAATTTAGCCGAGTTATCTAAAGATGTGGAAATTGAATTTCTGCCTAAAAATACTACAGCCCTAATCCAGCCAATGGATCAGGGTGTAATGGCCACGTTTAAGGCATATTATTTACGCAGAACTTTTCGGAAACTGATTAACGAGACAGATGGTAAATCTTCGATCACAGAATTTTGGAAAAAATATAACATCAAAGACGCGGTTGAAAATATTGGCGATTCATGGAAAGAGTTGAAATCAACCACAATGAACGGCGTTTGGAAAAAAATATGGCCAGAGTGCATAACAACGAATGATCATGAAGCTGAATCTCTTCTAGAAATTCGACAACACATATTGAACCTAGGATCTGAACTTGGTTTTGAGGAATTAGAAGAGGTTGATGTGGTAGATTTGCTTGAAGCGGATCGCGAACCTCTTTCCAACGAAGAACTGCTTCAGTTAGAAAACATTCCACCATTAGATGAGGAGATGGAATCAGTTGTTTGCCGAAAGTTAACCTTAAAGGATTTATCAAAAGCACTTTCTTGCTTCGAACAAGGAATAAACATCTTACGTCAAAATGACCCCGATGAAGATAGAATCACTAAAGTTTCACGAGGCATTGATACTGCCATTAGTTGCTACAAGGATATGCATATGGAAGCAAAAAAAAAGGCAAAGCAGCTAACGTTGGACCAATTTTTTAAGGTTGGTCCTTCCGAAGCAGTGACTGACCAAATTAAAAGTGATTCAAGCCCATATGAAGATGATTCTTCAGCATCGGAACAAACATTCTAATTTTTAGTTTTTTTAAATGTTATTTTATTTAAATGAATTTTCATTATGCTTTTCACCTTTTTTACTTTAAATAAATGTTTATTTTGATATTTTTGAATTTCTTTTAATAATTTTTCTTTTACGTACATCATTTTTGTTGTGAATAATATTGAAATAGATAAATATGTACATACAAGAAAAACAGAAAATTATGCATTTTCAGCTAAAAACTAAACTTTGTGTAAACGTTTTTTTTTTAAATTGGAACGGATCTTATTGAATTTGAATGGAATTGTATGAAAATATATGATTCGTTTTACGGCATTTCGGTTTACGGCCAAGTTTCCAGGAACGTATCTAGGCCGTAAAGCGAGGTATTGGTGTATATGGATTAATATCTGTAAATGTGAATGTATTGAATGCAACATCTCAACATAGTACGAAAAAATATTTATTATTTCGAATTATGTATTTCGTTTTTCTTTCGCATTTTCTCGTTTGCGATTTGTTTTCACAATATTCTTTTGGGATGATTCGATATGCGCTGTACTGTGCTGCACGGAAATGTACTGATAATATAAATACTCTCATAGTAAATGCATGTAACAAAATTTTTTTGGTATGAACTGTGCTGAGACGAGCCGATAATATAAATCCACCTTTAGGTTGCTAGGATTCCAAAACATCGATTAAAAAAATGTCGTGTCCATCCTTCGGTCCTTCCAGTCATACATTTTTATAATTTTTGTTTTGCATGCCATTCTCACAAATTGGCAGTTTCGGTCCAAATTTTGTATAAAGATAAATTTTAGTAATAAGCAGATTGTGTTAACTTTTAGTTCCATTCGAGTTTAGAATAGAATGGGTTGCAGTGAAAGAGGAAACTGCTTAACAGATTGTCTCAAAAAGGGGACCGACGTTTTGTTTGCTTTTATTATTTTTCGCTAGCTGGGTGAATACTTGGTCCGGCGAAATGAACGAATGACCGGCAAACGGGAAGATAAGTTCAAATCGTTTTATGTTCTTGATTCTTGGTGCTTACATTTCCAGCCAGTAAAATAATATGCCAACCATTATACTATTTTTATTCTGCCTAGCGCATCCATCAGACACTAAGGGGATGGTATTCAGATTTTTATTCTTTTTGATGTTCGTTTGTCGTCCAATGGAACAAAAAAAAATATTTTTTTTTAATTTTGAGTGGCATGCTCCGATAACTATGCCGAACAGAAATATAATTTTCCACTTAGTCAGATTCCGTAACTTTAGGCAACACAACTTTTTTTTTGCCGTAGAACGGATTAGTTATTAATTCATCGTTGTCGAAATCTAGCATCTGGAAGAATGCTTTATATGCTTTTATTGCATGGTTATTTTCTACTTTCATATTTTCTTTTAACTGTAAGCAGGCTGAGCTCTTGTCTTCGCCGCTAGGGTATTGCCGAATCGCAATGATACCTCGACAACAATTACACAGTTCTAGAGTTTTGAACTATTTTATAAAATCAACAATTTTGTGATTTTGTAATTCTTTATGAAATTGACACAGATTTTTTTTTCCATTCCATCATTTTTCTTCATGAACAGTTCTTTTAGAGGTTGTACAACAAAATAATTTGAAATAATGCAATAAAATGCCCGAGAAAGGGAAGTGCATCACTCCCACTTTGTGATTACACTTTAATCATTTGACAAAGCTTTGTAGCAGAATACCAGAAAAAAACCGCCATGATTAAAACTTGAAATTTTCTTTTTTAACATTACTTTTTTTCACTCGCAATTTTACGTTTTCATTTCGATATATTGATTGATATTTTCCGAGATATATAGGCATCTCATTCGGATATTCAAAGGATTCCATCATTCTTTTCGGATATTCAAAGGATTCCATCATTCTACACATAAAGGCCTGTTATTGTTATGCTAGCAGCATAACAATAACAGGCCTTCCCATCAATCATGGCGATATTCGTGGTGTAATCATTAATACAATTAAGAAACTTGGAGTGGAAATCAACACTGATGACATAGTATCAATTCAGGGAAAACAAAAATCAAATACAAATCTGGAACCAGGAAGTAAGAACAACATGTCAAAGCCAGTTTTAAAAAGTTTTTTTATTGTTAAACTTAAAACTGTGGAACTAAAAAACAATATATTGGCACAAACAAAAAAACACAAAACACTATCCTGTAAAGATCTTGATGTTAGTTTGCCAGTGAACCACCCGATGCAACGTATATTTGTCATGCACTACTTGACACCGTTCCAAAGCAAGCTATATCATGAAGCTAAAAACATAAAATTGAAGTACAATTACAAATTTTTATGGTGCAAAAATGGTCAAATTTACTTACGGAATTCCGAGGGATCAAATGCTCATCGAATACAATCATTTAGTGATATTTTTCGGGTTGCAGGTAGTCATCATCCAATTGAAAATGCTGATTAGAATATCGTTATCGATTCTAAAATTAGGGAAAATGACAGTCAAGAAATCATCCTGGATTCTTATGCTTTTTAAATTGTTAAGTATAATAATTTATTTGCCTGTACAAGCTCAGTTTTTATCTTTTATTGTGATTTTGTTCCATTTTATTTCGATTCCACCACTTTTATTGTTTATTTACATTACTTTTACAGTTTCAATTTTGATTATTATTTTGTGTTTAGTTTCCGTAACGTTGGCAACATTGAATATTAATGCATTGCATGTAAAGCACAATAGAAATTATTTTTTAGCGCTTTACTCGTTTTTTATTTTTTCTAAAACTATTTCTAATCTTTATGTCTACATTAAGTATCCTATTATTAAACGTACTAATATACTATATTTAACAGGTTATTTTACGATTATTACTGAAATTTTAATTATTTTCGCTCTTTTTATCATTTTCATTGTATGTAAAATATTATTGATTCGCATTCGTTATGAGTAGTGAATATAGTATATTACACCAAAATATTCGAAGTTTAAGAGCAAATTTTGATATATTTAGTACGTTTATAGCCAGTCTAAAAACTCAACATGATTTGATTTTTGTTTCTGAAATCTGGATTTATTCGCACGAAATTACAGAATTCAATTTGCCGAATTACAATTTTAAAGCTTGCTGTAATGATAATTACCGCGCCGGTGGAGTTGGTGTATTTATAAATAAAAAGTATACATTTGTAACATGTTATATTAGTAATTGGAGTTCAGCTGATGTCCTTAGTTTAAACATTCAGTTAGATAAAAATTTTTGGACTTTTCTATGTTTTTACCGCTTTTGTAATAGCGATCTTAACGTTTTTTGTAATGATTTGGATAATTTGCTGGATACAATTAACAATAATAATATAGTTATCTTAGGTGATCTTAATATCAATATATTAGACAACGTAAGTAGTTTCAACTACCAAACAATGCTTGCATCATATGGATTCCTCAGTGTCTCTAACAATCCAACTAGGAAACTATCATGTCTAGATCATGTATTTGTGAAATCCAATAATACTTACAATTTTAGTATTGATAACTTACCTATTCATTTTTCGGATCATAATTTAATTACACTTAATATTTTTGCATCATCGAAAAGACCTGTTGCATGTTATGCGGAAAGTATTTCTAAAGTAAATTATGACAAACTTAGAGATCGTCTCCTAGTGGAAAACTGGAACCTTGTTTATTGTGAAAAGGATTGCAATACAGCATTCAACATTTTCTTAAAAATTCTCAATTATCATATTGATTTTTCCAAAGACACAATTACAAATCGCAATAATAAGAAGTTAAAGCCCTGGATGAATTCGTACCTTTTATGTCAAATTAATAAACTAAAACATTTTTCAAAAAAACTAAGAAAATATCCTAATAGCGCTCGGTTAAAAAATTATGTTCAAAAACTTTCTAAACGCGTAAATATTAATAATGTTAAACGGGTTAAAAGATTATATTATAAAAATAAATTTGAATTAATTGGAAATAATCCTAAGCTTATGTGGAAGGAAATTGACGATATTTTGGGTAGAGGTACATATAAAAACCAGATAACGCATATTTATAAAAATCAATCTAATACTCTACTTACTGATAATCAAAATATATGTAATGAGTTTAATAATTTTTTTATAAATGTATCTTCAGAGCCAACTTCTGAAATTATTCTTAATAGTACTAATAACAGTGAAGAGCAAAAACGGTTTATTCTTGGAAACCGAGAAAATTATGGTACTTCTTGCTATTTTGAGGAAATCAATTCTTTAGAGATTCTATCTGAAATTCAGAAGTTAAAAAACAAACACTCTAAAGGATACGATGGAGTAGATAATGTAGTTGTTAAAAACTGTGCTTGGTATTTGGTTGACATATTAAGGTTTTTATTTAATCTCAGCTTAAAGAGTGGAATTTTTCCAGTCGCTTTGAAAATAGCTGTTGTTATTCCGATTTTAAAAAAGGGGCTCTGCATATGAATAATTACAGACCAATCTCCTTATTGAGTACATTTTCCAAATTATTTGAGAAATTAATTAAACGACGATTGATCTCATACCTTGGTAAAATTAAATTTTTTAATGATCACCAATTTGGATTTACAGCTGGAAAATCTACGGAGGAAGCTCTCTTAGATTTTTTGAGTAATATTTATCTAGCCATTAACAACTCTCAAAAATGCTCCGCCGTATTTATGGATATTTCAAAAGCTTTTGATACTGTTAACCATGGCATACTCATTACAAAATTGTCAAGTATTGGAGTTAGAGGAATGGTGTTGGATTGGTTTATCAGTTACCTTCGTAATCGTAGCCAAATTGTTAAAGTTAATAACGCAAACAGTCTTCCAGGTAATTTGAGATGTGGTGTTCCTCAAGGCTCAGTTTTGGGACCTTTATTATTTTTAATTTATTTTAATTCCGTTTTTGAAATAAATCTCACTGGCTGTGCTACAGCGTTCGCAGATGATTTGGCTTTAACATATGCGTCTAATAATTACCTAAAAATTAAACAATTTATTGAACTTGACTTACACATTTTAAGTAAATGGTTTTTCTATCACCGACTAGTTGCGAGTGACAAATCTAGAGTTTTGCATTTTAGACGACCTGACACAACGGTTGATCAAAACTTTTTCAAGTATCATGTATACTCATGCGATAAGAATTCATGTTTTGGTCAGTGTTTTGATTTACCCTGCGTAAACGAGTTTAAATACTTTGGTGTAAAAATTGACTCACGGCTAAATTGGTCCTCCCACCTAACTAATATCAGGAAAATTGTTATTACTGCGGTGCATAAATTTTATAATCTTCGACCTTTATGTCCATCTTATATTTTAAGAAGGTTATATCATGCTCTTGTAGAATCCATTATAATGTATGGGATAACTAGTTGGGGTGGAATTTACTTTGCCAATATTGTTGATCTTTTTATAGCGCAAAAAAGAATTGTGAAATTAATTTACGCTCGTCCGAAAACTACACCCACAATTCCGCTTTTCCGTGAGCTGAATTTGTTGCCACTGAGGTATCTATATGTATTTAAAGTATTGAAAATGTTTTTTGTTCGCAGCAATAGTTATCATAATCGAATAAATCATGCGCATAATATGAGAAATCCAAATAATTTTATCGGTCTTCGTTGTAATAATGAAAAGTTTAGGAGATTTTATCTATATATGGCACCGTTTTGGTTCCATCTTTTACCTAACCACGTGAAAATACTTCCATCTATGCAGAAACACAAATTTAACAGAGAAATTCGGACTTGGCTGCTTGGCATGGATAATATTGAGCGATATTTTTAGCATTAGAATTGAAGTATGCTATATTCCAATGTGTCTTCGTGTAAAAAATGTATATAATGTAATAATAACTGAGCTTGTATATTGTAGAAAATTATTATTATTTTATACTGATATCCAAAGAATATTATATTAATTTTATTAATAGTTTGTTTTTAATTGCTCCACTACAGACGTAATGTCTAAAGGAGCTTTACTCTATTTCAAATTTTTAAATTGTTTTGCTTGTAATTAGCTTTCATTATGTATATATTTTATTTGAAATAAAGATAATAATAATAATAATAAACCAAAAGTGTCAGTTTAACAATATTTTTGTAAAAATTTATGATTTAAGTTAGTTAATTTATTATTTTTCTTTTTCTCTCAACTGATTACTAGAAATGATAGAACAAAGTCTAATAGCACACATTAATAAGCTTTTATGTATAAAGTCAAAAAAACAAAAAAATAAAATCACGGTAACAATTCAAAATTAACGCAATTTTTTGGAATACACATAAAAGGGCTAACCAGCGATTCAGTAGAATCCTTAAAGAATTTGACGAAATTTTTTCATTACAGAATATTTGACCAATTGGCCACCGAATCTGTAACAAATGACAAATACAGTATTAAAATTGTAATGCGAATATCATAATTTATTATTTTTGAGAAAAGTATGCTTTGAAAATGTTGATGTATTCTGACATATCCTTCAGTTTGCGCGTTAATTTTCGCTCTGTTAAGTGGCATCTGAACTGAACGAAAAGTTCTTAAAGATTCGCTGGACAGTAACATGTACTTTCTATATACCGCTTTCTTGCTTAAAATTGTTACTGACTCGCTGGCTCCCTCATTATGCTGCGTGCCACAGTTCATGCTTTGTTAACACATGCTGTGCCTCACTTTTGATTTTTCAAACGTCAACCGAATGTTATTGCTATTTGAATAAAATAACAGACTTACTGCATGAAATTACGCTTATTTGTGTTTTTTTGTGTTTCAACTTTGCCTGCAACCAACCAAACAGCACAGTATTCTGTGGCGTTTGAATCTGAAGATATCGAGTTTGAATCCCGATAAATCCCACCCCTATGCAAAAGGTGATTTATAAATTATAATTACACGTGGGAGGAGTGGCGTATTTTCTTACAACCACAGTTTAAAACGGGATGGCGTTTCGCTCTTCGCTCGTAATTTTTTTCAAGAGCGATATTAAAAAATAGTAAAAAACTGTTCATAAGGAACGATAATGTAAAAAAAAAAAATATCGCTCTGAAGCGGCACAGGAGCATTATTTTTATTATAAGGATCTTGATCTTCCGCTGTTGTATTATCATATTATTTCTCTTTGTTATTGAGCTGTTTTGAAAAAACAAATATGCTCTGCTCTGATCAATAAAACCGTCATTAATATTATATTGCTCTTGCTCTTGTTACGGCAAACGGTTACAGTTAAAACCTTCTAAAATTCTCTATTTAGGACGTGTCCGAATTATGTGATAATATTTTTTTTTTTTTTTTGGAATAATTTTGATGTGTGTTTCTATCCCATATTTTGTAATAAGTTCGTTGAAAATTTTATTTAATTTTGGCAATAAATGGCTAACTTATGTGCGTATGTTGATAGGTTTCCTATGTTAATTAAGTTATGCAACCTTAATGACCGCAATTTATCACTACCAATGCTTTTATCTAGGCTTTATTTTTTTTAATAAATCTCTAGTTTTAACATTTAAATTGTGGTTTTCTATTTCTGGAATTTCTAATTTTATATTTTATACTGAAGTTTTGTACATCCACACATATAAAGCTTGGTTTTTCAAGTTCGTCCTAGGACAAAATAAAAGAGAGTTTGAAATATTGTATACAATATTAAAATATTTATATTCTGTTTTGAAAGATAAGTTATCTCGAAATTTGAAATCTTAAAAAGTTCAAACAATTCATAATTTCAACAAATTCATCAATAACCTGTAGGTATTTGTTAAATTTAAGAAAATGGGATATTAGGAATTTCATAACATTTAAAATGTTCTATGTAGTTTCAAGTTGTAAGTATTCTTGAATTACGAATTTTTTTTATTTTGAACATTAAAATAACATTTGTTTCTTACAGTTAGTAAAATGGATTTTTAACTGCCGTTGTTTTGAAAAACTATTTGTCTTCTAACATAATTTTGAATTTAGAATTAAAAAGGCTTAGGAAATTATAAAACTTGGAAATTAAGACTGAAATGGACCATTTTGAAAATTTAGGAATTAAGTGGGCTTTAAGAATTGATATTTGGAAACCTAAAACCATTGTATAATAATGTGAATTAAAAAAATTCAAAAATATACATTTGAAATACATAGTTTAGGATTTTGGAAAATTAACAAAAGTTCTTTCTGCTTTTCAATATCTTCATAAACTATCACAACTACCAAGTTTGCTTGTTCTAATGTACTTCAAATGGTTAAATTACGATCACAACTTTTGGTTTATCGAATACATTAATACAAATTTTATTGATTTTCTCACCACCATAATCGTCTGATTGTGATGCAATTGGACCTGTGCGTTGGAAATGGGATGGAATATGGCCAATTAGGATGGATGAGTGCTGTTACTTGCCTCTATGCTCGGCTGACACGACTTGCATATGCGGATAGATCCCAGCGGAAATTTGGGAGGTTCTTTGCCAGCATATCTTATGTGAAACAGAACAAAAAAAAAATCTTGTCTTCAATTTAACTATCTATACAAATGTCCACTTTACCCACTATCACACCACCACAATAATTTGCAACACCGATATTTCATTTTTACCTTATATATTTATTTAAAAAAATAAAAAATATCAACAAAGAAAATGTTTAAGAAAAAAAAACAACGATAATTTTTTTTGTGGATTAGTGTTTGATGAGCACATAGAAAAATTATTCTCAAAAAAAAAATTAATGTTAAAAAAGAATCACCCACAAAGCGCCCAATAATTACTTGTTGGTGCTTTTTATGGCTGGAACTGTACTCTGAAAGCAAAATGTTAGTTTTCCACTTAACCCACTCAACACTGTACCACAAAACAAATCTAATTTGAAACTTGATATATAATTTTTAACCAAAAGAAAAATTAACTAAAATTTAAGATTATAATTGAAATTCAAAAGAAAACTATTTTGCTTTTGAATAAAAAAAACTATAACTAACTTATTAACACTAAAGAAACATCACTGTATCATCAGCAAACGTAATTATTTGCTGTTCCTACAAACATATATATTTTGTGGATATTAAAAGCTAAGGCTATTTATTGATGTATATTTTTGACGTACAGGCCGATCGTTTCAAGGCCTTTTCTGGATTTGTAATCCTGTATGTTCCACTAATAATAGCCGCTCCACGGTATGTCCCACCAATATTGGTTATAATACCGGCCACTTAATCATGGGAGTATTTTCCTCCAAACGGTTGATTATTGCCAGGCTTGGCCATGTAGCGCCCTTGAAAAATGTTTAAACTAATACCAAATAGAAAAGAAACTATGAAATTCACTAAACTCAAACTTACACAAAGAAAAATCTTACCCGCTAACAGATTATTTAGCAAATATATAAAATATCTAGTGGCGCTTTTCCGACATATAATTGCTAACCACTGTGTGAATTCACATTACTTCCCTTATTGGATATCACAAGATAGAGGGTTATTACCGCGTAGCGACCTCCCAAAAAATTAATTTTGGTAAACTCAATTATTTTTCTAGGTACGTTAGTATGTATGTACAATATTTATAAAACACAATATTTATTGCCAATTTTTCCCCAGCATTAAGCTATATATTATAGAAGTAGATTCGCCCATACTCTAAAATGAGGAATTACATTTGTGTTCAATATCGTATGATAGACCATTTAGTATATAAACAAGTACATAACTTAAGTACATATGATCTATGTACAATATATAAGTACTCTCACCAACTAATTTCCATCACAACTGGATTCTGGTAATAAAAAAAATACAAAACAACTAATTTTTGGTATTTCCTCGTCAGCACATACGGACCACAACAAAAACATCAAAGCATTTAAAAAAAAATTGTTTAAAATCGTAGAATTGCTAGTAGGGCATGCGCGTAATTTATCAACGGTTTGCTCGGCTTAGGTAAAACCAGCCGTAACAATGCGCGATGGAAATGGGATTCTAAAATAAGATTTGGATAAAGTTCTAGAATATTGGCCAACTATGATGGAAGTTGGTTATTACTAAGCCGATTGTGATGCAAATCGACATGTGCGTTGGAAATGGGATTCTACTATGATTTTTAGATGGAGTTCTGGAATATGGCAAGTAAGATGTAATTCGACATGTGCGTTCTAAAACCTTGTTAGATAAAGTTCTGGAATATGGACAATTATTATGGAACTTGGCTATTCCTAAGCAGATTGTGATGCAATTCGACATGTGCGTTAGAAATGGCATTCTTAAATGATTTTTAGATGAAGTTTGGAATATGGCCAACTAACCTTAACCGATTGTGATGCAATTCGACAAGTGCGTGCCAAGTTCCATCCTGGTTGGCCGTATTCCAGAACTTTACCCAAAAACCGTTTAATATTTGATTTAATTTCTTAATTGGTTGATTGATCTAAAATCTATAATCCTACTACCGGTATTTTTTAAGAGTTGTTTGCTTAGTGGTGTTTAATTGGGTTTTTAGTGACTGGTTGACGGGGTCCAGATCGAATCTAAGTTCTCAGTGATTTTGTTGAACGGTAAATTAATGGTTTTGGTTTTGACTTTTAGAGGTGTCTCCTGTAAGCCATTTCTAACTAGTTTATTAACTTGTTTTTAGGTTGTCTAGGAGTAAAGCTGGTTTAATTTTGACTGTATCAATAAATATAAGGTTGCTCTCAATCAATGAATCAACCAAAAATTTTGTGTATTGTTTATAAATGGGAAAAAGGTAAAGCTTGACTGGCCTTACGTAACCGTTCCCATCATTACCCAAGAGGTAGGCTTCAATAAGTCTTTTTATCAAGGTTCCACCAAAAACGGGCTTATTCCCCAATTTTAAAATTAGACGACTTACAATTCAAATTATTTACATAAATATGTATTTCTAAAACAATATCACAGTATGAAATTAACATACAAACAGTTCGTAGCAAACAAATGTTATAAATTAATAAAATCATAAAGGAAAATTCACAGCCGTTTCATAGCCGAAAATATATTTAAAAATATATCGTATTAACATGCCCACCACCTTGCTCAATATTATGCTTGGAAAAATTAATTAGATAACTTTAAAGTTTTATTTGAATTTTCGAAAGTTTAAAATTTACGTTTTCTATCGGACTCAACGTTATTGTTTTCATGTTTAGAAAAATTAGTAAGTAAAATATTCGAGAAAATTGGTAAAACTATATAATAAAGATTTTTGTGATTTTTGCCACATGCACAAGAATTATCAAAATCAAAAGTCAGATCATCTATCATGTGCGATTTAACTGTTAAAAACAACAAACATTTTTTCTGATTTAAACACGGATTTGAAAAAATTGATTTTAATTTATTCTTACTGCAAATTTATTCAAAAACCGTACCTATATGCATTAATATTATTATTACTGTTTCAGTAGGGACGCTTATATCACCTTTATTAAGCAAATTAAACTAGTCGTCATCAGAAGCGACACTCTTTCCAGTCCTAATTAATTTCTGGCACTCTAAACATGAAACTTGTTTAGAAATAGAAAAGACCGCATATCCATAGATATATAATTTCTTGTGATATTCTTCTAAATAATTCGATCTAAATATTTCCTCGAACTCCTTAGTATTGACTGAAAAGAAATTGTATTCCTCTGATTTTGACAATTCGTAGTGTATTGTCTCAGATTTTATATAATTTTTCAGCCTTAACTTTATTTGTGATTTCATCGTCTTCGATAATATGATTCGTAAAAAGTACATCCGCTTAATCGGCGGTACCAAGAAAATCTTTTTTCAAGATGGTCAGTCTCGAATTAACCGAAAATTATGTATTAACCGAAAATTATGTAATTAACCGAAAATTATTATAATTATTATAATTAAGTAGTCATGGTTAAAATACTTTCAAAGAAATCGATGAATGAATATCTTGACAGATTGGTATCTCTCAGATGGGAAAGATGGATGGGTATCTTTCAATCCAGGATAAAAATTTATAGAGAAACAAAATTCCTACTATGTTCCAGCAACGTTTTATAATTTTAAGAAACTCTACAGTCCCCTTGACTTCCTTTATATAGCTAGTTGTTTCAAGAGCAACGATTGTAGATTCATGAGAAGCATTTGCATGAGAAGCATAACCGCACAACACATTCTGTCGTTCAATTAAATTAAAAAATACTGATTTTTTGTTTAATTTATATGCTTTTTTCCAAGTTGCTGTTCTTCACTTTTATACAGATCGCCGATAGGCGAGTGTCGTAAATCATCTGAGTGAATAACAGCCATTACATGCGAGGAGAATACTTAGACCACAGCCGATAAAAATATTGTATTTTATAATCAATTTTATAATTAAATAATCCTGAAATAATTTCCGTCGACAAAAATATAAAACTATTAGGAAAATCAGGGTTAATAAATTTAATAGAATTTGGCGCAAAAGTTGAAAACATATTTTGTCCACGACTAACGTATAATATACTCATTATACGTTTGTTTCTTCACTTATAATGATATCCATTATTCACTACTAGTTTATCTAGTGGGACCACTGAGATGTATAAATGGAGACGACATGCAAAATATTTATCATAATAAACAACCCAAACGTATGGTAGAACTTTTTTCTTCTAGTTGCACCACTCATTTTATATATGCCGCACACTCTAAAAAGTTAATTCCGAAAAAGAGCCGTACTGGATACGAAAATAATTTTTTTAACATGAAACTTGCGCTAAAATATTAAACATACAAAGATTTTGAGACTGATTAATTAACTGAAGCATTATTTGAACTATTCAAACATTGCGCTACTTATTTTCGGAAAATATTTAAATTTTTTCAAAGTATTTTTCTTGAAATTTTCAATACACGCCTGTAAAATAAATCAAAACACAAAAAAAATTCTAGTGAAACGTCAAAATTCGAACATATACAAATTGTTTACTATGTTTGCTATTGTTGTTTACTATTTATAACGGCCTGTTTAGGTTTGTACAATTCACTCAGTACATCTCAGTGGTACAATTCCATTTCCGAAAATTCAAGACAAGGAAAACAAATATTTTCTTTCTCTGTCACACAGAAGCAAACTTTTTTCTTCTTCTTCGTTTTTTTTCTTCTACCACGACTTTTTGCCTATGCCGTCTCCATGTATATATCTCAGTGAGTGGGACCTTCTTTCATTATTCACTACTACCAAATAAAAATTTCATTTTTGAAATTTTATCTAGTAGTCTCTTGCTATTTTCATTATTATTAAATTGAGACGTCAAAATGTCGACATAAATTATTTTAGGTTTATTTAAAGGATTTTTTAATAATATAACAACATTTTTTATCGGTCGTGGACAAAGTATCGTATTCTACTCGCATATAATGGCTGTTATTCACTCAGATGATTTACGATACTCGCCTATCAGCTCGTGTCGGTAAACTTCATCTTCGTGAATAACAGCTATCATTATATGCTCGTTGAATAATATACTATTGATTTATTCTATGATTATCTGTTACGATTGAAATTACTTCTAAATCTACTGATTGTACTAATTTTAAAGTAGATAAAGTTAATTTACGAAGATAAAGGGTTACTAACTGGATGTAAGGCAAATACTGAACTGACTAAAAATGCTATAACGGTTTTTATCATGTTTGAATTATTCTAGACATGCCCAGTTAACTTTTGCGATTTATAATTTATTTGCGCCTATAAATTCATTTCATCTTTTTGAATTATGACTTTGCGTTGCACATTTTTTAAATGTGTGTTTAACTCAATAGATAACTTTTGTTACCTTCTAAATTTGTAGGGCTTAGGTTTTGATGTCATGATAGTCCTGTATACGCTTGCTTGATAACATCAACATATTTTGATCTCTAATTAGACGTTCAGTTACAGGTGATTGCAGGTAAGTTAAAAATGATTTAACTAGGGTATTTCTGAATACCGTTTTTTCCAAGCATAAGTTTGAGCTGATCATTATTTCAAGAGTAGAAATATAGTATATTTAAAATCAATACTGTAAGCAACATCCAACATTTCAGTCATTTTCAGACACAATTCATTCAGAAGTTCGTTCATTCTATCAGCGAGGCAACTATCGTGTGATTAATAAAAAAAAATTCAACCGCTTTTTTAAATTGAGACCAACACTGGAGTTGTTTATCTGATTTTGATTTTTGTTTTGATTCACCATAAAACTAAAATTGGTAAAATTTTCTTCGTTAATTTTATAAAATTAAATAATTGTCTTCAACATTCAATTTGACTTCTGTAATGAAAAGCAATGGAGTTTCGCCCTTAAATTAAAAAAATCCAATTCAGGAAAACCAAACCCCAAGGCACGTCAGTTATCAGAATATCCACACCATTTTAATGTTTCTGGGCGGTCGTTTTGCCGGCTAAAGCTCAGGGAAACGGTTGGATATTTCCAGAAACATGATATGGACCTTGTTAGACCGCAGGAGGGGAAATTGACGGGGTAGGAGACAACATCCTATTCATACTCACTTACATACTTACTCTTGAACTCATCCTATTATTAACACTTAATACTCCATCATATTACACTTTTCAATTGAGTAAAATATGCTAACACAAGTCGAAAACACAAAAAGCCGAATGATTAAGTGATTAGATGATAGATTGATATTATTTTATACCAATAAAAAAAAATTTATTAACAAAACAAGTTTGGAAGCCACCTATTTTAATACTAAGCTACACTTACTTTTAACCTAAGAGATTAGTTTTATAAAAATGGAAGAATCTCGACTTGTGCAATGTTAAATTAATGATAACCAAAAAAAAGAATAAGAATAATGTATAAATAAAAAAAAATCTTAGCTGTTGCCATTGTTGTTGTATGTTGCAGAATGAATTCAGATGTTATGTTGAATGTTAAAGTGGCCATCGTAATGTATTTGTAATTATACATGTTTGTTTTATTATTATATTTACGTTATTTTATGATTTTTGAGTTTCTTTGAAATTTCATTGTTAAATACTTATTGTTATATGTGTATATATATATTTTGTTCACGACTGACGTAAAATATACCCATTATACGTATGTTTCTTCACTTATAATGACATCCATCATTCACTGCTAGTTTATCTAGTAGTCCCTCCTTCTATTATTCACTACTACCAAATAAAAATTTCATTTTTGAAATTTTATCTAGTAGTCTCTTGCTATTTTCATTATTATTAAATTGAGACGTCAAAATGTCGACATAAATTATTTTAGGTTTATTTAAAGGATTTTTTGGTAATATAACACAAGTTTTTATCGGTCGTGGACAAAGTATTCTATTCTACTCGAATATAATGGCTGTTATTCACTCAGATGATTTTCGACACTCGTTTATCGGCTCGTGTCGGTAAACTTCATCATCGTGAATAACAGCTATAATATACTATTATAGAAAAGAAAATCAGAAAATAAAATAGATGAGGTTTAGAGTTTAGGGTTTTTTTGAATGAACTTTGTCGTTTTATTTTATACCTCAATGTTGATATGATGGTTACGGTAACAACAATTTTGAACGTTTTAACTGTCAAAGCCCATAGTCAATAAACTAAGTACGTATTGTTTCGAACAAAATCAAACTTGCACTTACGAATTTATCCAAACATTAGTTTTGATTTACTTACAATTAACACGGGGACATTTATAGTTTGTTATGGCTGGTTGTCATAACTCATTTATCACTTGGCACTTTTTTCCTGTTAAATTAAATAATCATAATTAAAATCCTACTGTACGGAAAAGGATTTTTAGGCCTACATTTTAAGATATAAGGATGTAAAGCTCACAAAAACCACATAAAATCAACTTTTGCCATTTGATTTTGTTCCAATTTGTTGTTTTCTTTACAATTACTAATACCATATAGATGCCTGAATGTTTTTAAGTGGCCTGTATATATGTATGTATATAGGTATTGAGCCTAGAATAAATAGTAAGCCAAAAAATGATAATTTTCGAAATGATAATATTTTATTATTCCAATACCAACCACGGGCTGAATTTAATTTCCGGTGGAGTTGAGTGGATATTGGAACTCACGATAAGCCGCTAAAACAGCATATCCACCAAACACTTTTTTAAACTTTTTATTGGTTCAGCAAAACGCAGGTTTGTTATTTTGTAAATAATTTTGTAATTACATATTTCTAAATTCTAGTGATTTTATTGGTAAAATTTGAAAGTTTCAAAATACATTTTTAATTAAATTTTTTGATGTGTTAGTTTCCGTTGGAATTATAAATTTAAAATGATTAAATCAAAGTAATATAATCATAATTTATTTATTTATGCATTGACCAAAAAAATTTGTTTGAAAAACAATTCCTAAAGCTGAACTTGTTTAAAGTAGTATTCATATTTAACATTCCTATACCACATTTTTCTAAAATTATTAACCAAATAATTCATAGTACATTACCCCAGTCATGCTATCCACAACCTATTGCTTTCAGATAGTAATTTATTTTATTAAACAATATAAACATCCCTATCCGAATGGAATATATAAATGCACCAATCAATTAACTATTCAGAAAAGTTATTATCTCCAATCAATTGTTTTCAAATCAACAATCAACAAAGTTTATTACACTATTTTTACTAACCAATATGACCATTAAAAATAATTGTCCTGTTCTGCAGCAGTAGTAACTGCTAGCTATTTTAACCTTCTTAGTAACTCTATCGCTCCTCATTGTGGCTGTTGCCGGCACTATTATTATTTCGTTAAAAAAAAAAATAACAAATAAACGAGCACAAAAAAAAAATACTTTAGAAAACCCATATATAAATGTTTCATTCTCATTTTAAGCATGAATTTCCATTCCACTTTGTTTTTATTCACTTATTGTGATAACGACATTTATTATTCCATATTATGCTCTCTATTTAGTTGCCGAATATTTTTTGTGTTGTGTTATTGTGCTTCTGCTGTTTTTATTTTGGTCTGGCCTCTACACATTCCTAGCTATAACGATTTTATAATTAAATAAATCGGTAGTTTCTCTATACTGTAAAATTGTATATTCCTACTGTATATACAAATGTGTTACACTTTGCTAATATTGCAACTACGATGTATGTATTATATATTTATGTCGTTGGGAAATGGGCGATGCGCATTCCAACACAAAAAATATCGCTACTTTACATATTCATAAATATATGACGAGTACCGTTTATTGGATTGTTTCAGGTGCATTTGTTGTTGTTTATAGAGTATTATTGCCAATTTGCTTCAGGACGTGAAAGTTGGTTATACGAAAAACATGATTTATTTTGGCACCCAATTTACGATTCATTTCGAAATAATTGAATTTGCATTGTATGCTAAATCCTGTACCATGCTCAACTTTAAACCGATTGGGTTGTTATGAATATGCAAATAATGTCGCGTGTATGTATTAAATTTATTTATTTTTAAAATAAATAATCAATTTAATTTTAGTATCAATAATTTTCTTGTTTTTTTTTTTACTCTGGAAAAAATCCGATAAAAATACAGATTTTCAATTTCATTTTTTTTTTTAAATTAAATTTTAATCAAATCCTATTATCATGAACATTGCCTTTATTATCAATCTTGCATAATCATAAATGGAGATGGAAATTTGATATTTTCAGTTTTCAATTCTTCCTCATTTTGTGTTTAGGATATTTGTTTAAGTAACAACTACAACAACAAAAAATGAATTTTGAGTTTATTAGAAAGTTTATTTTTAGGATATTTTAGATTTTCATAAAAATTGATTTTTATTTAGGATTTTTTTTCTTTTCGATGTTGGTTATGGTAATAAACTGAAAATAAACATAAAGTTTGTTTTTTATTAATATTTCCACTTTGATTTGATTTTTCTTTTTTGCGAAATTTAATTGGTAATTAGGTGAATGGGTATTGTATCGTTCATCGTTATTAATAAAATAATGTGAAACATTTTATAAGGGGTTGGAACAGCATATAGGAAAAGGTTAAAATATTAGGATCTTTAATGTTTGGTGTAAAAATTGACAATCATGAAATAATTTTGGTAGTTTCTTTAAGATTTATATTTGTTTATGTCTTTTTAGTATTTTTTTAGAGTAATTACATTTCAATTATTGTTATTGTAGTTTACGTTAGGTCAAGCAGAGTATAATTGGTACATAATTTTTTAATTTAATTTTAATTTTATAGTAACTTAAGCTATGTTTACATGATAATATTAAAAAAAAAATCATAATAAAAAAAGGGAATTATAAACCTTTATTAAAAATAATAAATTGGAAATTGGAAATAAAAAAATTCGGGATGCATGTTTTTATTCAATGATACCGCAAATATCCCTAACACACTTGTATAAATTCCCAACAATCTCAACCTGGGACTAAAAGTAAGTGCCTTTCCATTGAACCAAAATAGAAGTAGTACACCCATCCCTAGATTTATGAAGTCTCTTTTTACGAAATTTTGGAAAATTTACGAAAAATTCGGTTATCGAATTAATTCGTCCCAAAAAATTGCACGTGAATCGAAATTTCGTAAGCCCAATTTTTCGTAAATTTTTTCGGAAATTCGTAAAAAGAGATTTCGTAAATCGAGGGTTGGGTATACTTCATTTTCAATTTATTCTCATCTCTGAATTCAAGTGCTAAGTATCATCCTTGGGTCTACGAAATTATAATAACTTGTACAATGAGGCATTTATGGCAATAATAATTTTTTGGGGAATCGAGTGAACAGAGGGTACATTGAGCCAACTTATGTAAATGATTTCATACAACAGTGCTTCACTTATAGTTTATTCTCGCCTCAAAGTAAATACAAATTGTGTTTTATGTTCCAGGTCGATGTTTCTTTAAATTTTTATTTTATTACTTCTAAATGAAATACAATTTTATAATTTAATTTTATTAATTGGTTATATGGTCTTTAATATTATAGATTTAGCATTATTAAGGTGCTTCATCGAAATCCGCGAATCCACAATTGAACAATTATTTAAATAAAATGTTTTAATAATTTCAAGACGTTGTTGTGATTGTGACGTTAGATACTCCATAATAAATTGTTATCGACCACTCTCTACGACTGTCAAATACATAAACGATCTACATCCATTAATAAAAGATTGAGAAGGTTCGGACCCGAAATATGGCTCAGAGTACCCTCTATTCCACCGATTCTCTCAAAAATGTTATTGACATAAGTACCCTTTTCTATAAGTTATTATAATTCCATAGAGACAAGGGTGGTGGTACTATGGTGGTCCATTGCATTTTATCAAAACGTTCGTTTTGAAGTAATTTAAAAAAAAACTACCACATTTATGGTCCAACAATGCTTTCTTTAATAATCCGTAACCCGAAAAAAATAAAACAAAGGTTATTATAGTTAATAATATTAACCAAAAATAATTTATTTAAAATTCCGTCTTTCTTCCTTAGAATTTTCGTTATAGAAGGGTCCATCTCCTTTTGGTATGCAGAAATGGTATTTTTAATTGAATGCATTATCTAATTATTGCACTATTAAAAATTAAACGAACATTGTATTAATCAAAAATCTCGAACCAACTAACAAAAGAATGTTTTTTTATTTTCATAGCCTACACGTGTGGTAAAAAATTAAAACGTTAAGCATGCTGGGCTTATTACTAAAATTATTATCAACTTCAACAACCTTGGAAAAATATTGCCATTACAATTTTTAAATCAAATAATTTTACATAGACAGTAACTTCTATAAAGGAATAAATATTGATGATGATGGCAGCAATGTTGATCAGCTCAAGTGATTTATACCATAATACCCTTAGCATTCCCGTGAAAAGGAACATTTTACGATACATACGAAAAGGAACATTTTGGAAGCTGATAATATTATCATGTCTATCTAGCAATCGCTGCCTTAGTCGAAGACACATTTCAGAATAATATTCTCGTGTAACAATCAGGGATGATATGGAAGTAAATTTCATAGTTTACTGTAATTTTAAGTTAATTAGTACTAAGAAGCATTTGAAATTATTTTCATTTAAGATCCATATGTTTGAACGAAGAATACTCCAAAAAAAATGAGATTTTACTGCGACTAAATTGTGGATAAGTCCTCCGTTGTAGGTTAATCTCCATTCAAAGTTTCAGGCCTTAACTATAAATAATTTTTCGTAAGTAGGAATTTAATTTTATCTGACGAATTTTATCATAATCGATTAAGAAATGGCCAAGTTACAGGCTAATTGGCCATATCCCAAAAATGTGTCCAAGAACAATTTAAACATCCCATTTTCATTGGTGCCACTCAAAAAAAAAAAAAATGAATAATTGCGAAAAAATAAGAGCGAGGCCGAAAAACGCGATAGCAAAAAGAGCGAAAACCAGAAAAAGCAAAAATATAAATAGTGAAAACCATATTCTGGAAAAAACAGGGGAGAACTAACCTGATTTTAATGTCAGTTCACACGATCCCAATAATCTGAGTGGTACAATAATTATTAAACCAGTAGAGCTAGAAGAACAGAGTAGAAAAACTATATTCGCAGGCTCAAATCAAAGAAATTTCCTGCTGATGACAAATTGCATTTGCAGTCTTCTTAGCTCAATTGGAAAGCTGTTCGAACGTAGTACACTTAGTAGGATCAAAGATTATATATAATTCAACGATATACTATCTAGACAACAATTCGATTTTCGTAATGATCATTCTGCAACACATCAACTAAGAAGACTGACTAATATAATTAGTAATAAACTGTCTACTGGGCTAGTTCTATTTGATTAAGAAAAAGCTTTTGATAGAATATGGCACGACGGTCTGGTGTTCGGTTTTTCTACACCTCCATCAGTGATAAAATATCTACATTAAGGCCTCTAATTAGCGGTGTACCACAGGGTGCCGTACTATCGCCAACAACATTTTTACTTCGGATATCCAATATATCTTTAGGACAGGTTCGGAATACGCAGTGTACGTGGACGATACGTCGATATATACATCTGCTAGGTGTTCTGATACGCTTCAACATAACATACACCATCTGACTGAATACTATAATAAATGGAACATTAAATTAAATGTCAAGAAATCACTAGCTATATTTTTCACTAGAAGACGAGCTTCACGATATTTAACAATTAATAATTCTTTAAAAATAAATAACACTCATTTACAGTGGCAATACAACGTGAAATATTTGGGCATAACATTTGATAAAAATTATCTTTCACGAACCACGTTGATATGCATAGTTATTGAAAAAACCTTACGCCTTATTAAATAATTGTATTCACTTATTAACAGAAGATCGAAACTGTCTTGTAAAAACAAACTCTTATTACGATAATAATTCAATAAACACAAATACTTTTTTTTTTTTTTTTTAAATTAAAAACATTCAATTTATTAAAAACAACTAATTTAAATGGCTTTCTTTTAAGTGATATTATTTATTTTATTATTGGAAGACCGGTTTCGGATTTTCTTCCTTCATCAGTTCCTTTTTAAAATGTTACTAAATTTGATTCTTATTTTAAATTAATTTATAAATTGTTTCGTGTCTTTCTTAACACCATATCATAAATTTTGTTCGTTTTCGTGTACCATTTAGTAAGATTGGATTATTCCGGTGTTTATATATTTCAATTTCTTCCATTCTGTCCCTTATATTGCCCTTTGGAGTTTGTGTTGAATTGAAAGGTTATTTTCTAAATTTGTGTATGAATGTTTTTCTATATAAAGATGTTCTCTATAATTAGATTTAAAATTTGTGGTATCATTTACTCTGTTGATTTCATGTGTATGTTCTATGAACCTCTGACGGAATGAGCGCCCGGTTTGTCCGATATAAAATTTTGAACAGTCATTGCACATTAATTTGTAAACTCCTCTATCTAAATCGTTCTTTTGAAATGTACCCAATTTTCTTTTTAATTTGTTGCTCGTTTTGGGGAATATTGGGTTAGAATTTTATTAATTATGGTTTTGTATTTTTTATTGTACTCTATTCCGATGTTTTTTTTTTGTATTTTCTATACCCCTATTATCATTGTACATTGTTGTGAATTATTGTTGTCGTATTTCTGTCTAATTTTAAAATGTATGCGTTGTACTATGTTTTCGTCATATCCATTTTTCACTGCAATCATTTTTATTGTGCCTAACTATTCCTTATAATAGTTTTCGTTCATTGGAATATTATTCAATCGGTATATCATATGATTATATGCCGAATATTTGTGTTGTTGTGGATCATGATGGCTGGTCTCCACTTTCGTATTTTTCTCTTGACAAAAAAAAAATCTAGTCCATTTTTTCCTCGTGACAATTTTTAGTACATTTTCCAAAATACATACACAAAAATTGATTTGAGCATGCGCATTGAAATTTTGTCAAGAGAGGAAAAGATCAGAATATTCAATATTTTTGTCACGATGTTGTGCCATTTGAGCATAAATTGTATTTTATGCTCAATTTAATGTCATTTTATGTTGAATTTTTTGACAAATAAAATGAAATTTTGATGTTTTTTGGCAAAATTTTAGCTTTTTAATAAATTTTAGGTGAAAATGTAATAAAATTTGTGTTATTATAATAAAACATAAATAATAAATTGTGGAATACAAAAGCAATTTTCCAAAAATTGTATTATTCGAAAAACGAACCAAAGTAAAATTTTTTTCTTATTCTCAAAGAGAGAAATTAGTTATATTCTTTATGTTAGTAGTTGTACAAAAAATGTCAGAGCCGTTTGTCATTTATTTTTTGTCAAGAGAAAAATATACAAGTGGAGACCAGCCATGATAAACCAATTTTAAGGTATGATGAAGCGCTTCTATTGCTATCTCTTTCACTAAAAAATTACGTCATTCTGTGCTACATATACTTTTTTTTATAAACGCCAGTTCATAGCAAACAACCAAATCGAATTGTTTTGCGGCGTTATTTTTTGTGAAAATTTAAAAAAAGTAAAATGTCAACGATCTGACAATTTTAATATAAAGAATTCTCGGGTCCCTGATAAGCATTTTACCCCATTAATATTGAATTTACAAACATCAGCAATAAATGTTGATGTAGCATGTAGCAGTCGCCAGTTGAGGAAACAAGTCAGAGAACAAAAGACAGTAGGGAAGCAGTTAGTGTAAGCAAAAAATCTTAAATTTAATATTTCTGGTTACTTATTGTTTTTATTGTTACAGTGCACAAACCCCAGATGAAAATGTGAATCCAGATTTACTTGTTCCAGAAATCAAAGTAGATGAACCCGAATGGCAGAATAAATAATATTTTAATTTTAATTTTGATTTTTTAATCAATATTAATTTACTATTTAAATTTTTAGTGATTTTACTACAAAATCAACAACGCTCGAAATTAAGGTAGACAATTTAAAGAAGCACAACGAACGCACCAGGCGAATTAAAATTTAGATGCAGAAATTGTTGAGATGACAAAAGCTAATTTAAAGCGGAAGAAAGAACACGAACTACTAGAATCTGAGACCAGAGAAATAAAAAAAATATTTAGTTCTGGACAAATTCGTAAACTTAATCAACCATTTAAAAATTTGTATAAATTTCAAGTCGATGACATCGTCAAAGGTATTTCTTTACATGCCGCCGCATTGAACGGATTAAGTCTAAAATTTAATTGTAATTTTAAATAATAATTTTAAGGCATACGAGACAACTGATTTCGTAGAAATAATTGCAGAATAAAATATTCGTGTTCATTTTGTACAAAATGATCAAAATACATTTTCTTGGTCTTCAATCAGCAAATACTCCGAATATAAAATGCAAAATGTATAAATATTAATTAATTGATTTATAATATTGGAATTATTGCACAGTATAACTGTTTAATAAATAAATAGTCAAATTAAGTCGGAAATTTAATATACATTTATTATTAATTTTTAATTTTATTTATTCAATTTACATAATTTAAATTATCATCACAATTTATTATCATCAAATAAATTATTATTTTTATCGCTACATATTTTGGTTAAAATATGTGCATACATATGAATGCATATTTAAATGTGATATCAGTAATTAATTATTTATATTTCATAAGTACATAAATCATAACTGGTGAAATTCGATAAAATGCTATAAATCTTCCAAAATGGATTACCATGAGAACTATACACATTTTTAAACCATTTTATCCTTTTTTAATATATAAAACATCAAAGGTAAGTTAAAGCAAGTGTTACCATTTCAATCCATACACAAAAATAGGTTAAACTTAAAAAGAATAAGGTAAAACAAAAACTTGTTTTCGATTGACCTTCATTTTAAAAAAAACTTATCTTACAAGAGGTGAATCAATCAAATATCGTATGAAAATCGAAATTGAAAGATGAACACTTTACAGAATGAATAAAGTTTTGTTTTCTTTTTACATAAAGTTTGTATGTGAACTTGTTTTCTTTTTTTAGAACTTAAACTTGTTCTTCCTTAAAACATGTGTTTTAATTAAATAAAACACTTTTCTTTTATAAAGATACCAAAAAAAAAGTTTTATTTCAAACTTGTGCAGGTAAGTAGTCGCCCATAAAGGTCATGGTAAAACTTCAATGATTAATGTTCAGGAATCAATAAACAAACAAAATAACAAAACTATGTATGAAATGAACTTTTTGATCCTTTTTTCCCATTTTTATTAAATGGAACAAATAACAAAATTAAATTAACTCTTTCTAAGGGAGAATTGCAAAAGAATTTGAAAACATCCTGTTCCTCTGAATTGTTTGCGTTTTTTGTTTGTTTTGTT
The DNA here is from genome assembly GCA_958295665.1 of Tipula vernalis. Lineage (NCBI taxonomy): Eukaryota > Metazoa > Arthropoda > Insecta > Diptera > Tipulidae > Tipula > Tipula vernalis. The sequence continues at coordinate 224,579,652 of OY282559.1, read as the reverse complement.
CACATTACAAATAATAACAAAATACCACCGTAGGTAATATACTCGTATGTGTACTATCGTAGTATAACCGCACAACAATTGTTGTGTGTTATATATACCCGTATGTAGATGGGTATGCTTAAAACAACAAATCATTTCAACACACCTCTGATAAGTTTTGATCCTCTTTTTGTTGTACGGCTATACCTTAATAATATTATGTAGAATGTAGTAAGCTGGAAAAAACATTTAGGTTTTATAATTATTTGAACAATAATAGAATTAGAAAAATAGTTTACAGTATATGTCATGCATATACATATGTATATTTACGTTTACGACCATAATATAGAAACAAAACTGACAAACATATTCGATGTATTCTTGTATGTTTATGGACTGTATAGTAGTCGACTGAAATACGAGTAGGTGGTATTAGGCAAGATTATATACCAATACATTTGTAATTTTTTTTTATGAACTTTGAAGAACTGATCAACTGCTCCGAATACTATATAATATTAGCATTGCCGCTTAGCATTGGCCCCTTTACACAAAGATGGCAAATAAATGGCATAATTTTTCAAAATATATACACACATATATATATATATATATATATATATATATATATATATATATATATATATATATATATATATATATATATATATACTATTGTGCAAAACAATAGCAACAAACTTATCAAAAACTGAATAACAAATTTATATTTTTACTTTTGATACTTACAACAAAAAAAAACATAAAATAATTTTTTCATTATGTCTATATTTCAAATCTATTCAAAAAAATAAAATAAAAATCTTTTTTAAATTACACCACAAGAAAATGAGGAACTATAAATTTTATTGTGCAAAACTAAAGCAACAGATTAATATTTGGTTCAGTTCCCCTTATTTTTAATTACATCCGCACATCTACGAGGCATTGATAAAATTAAATTATCAATAATTGATTGTGGAATATTTCCCCATTCATTTTTTAATGCTTGGAAGAGATTTTGCCGGTTTCCGAAACGTTGCCCACTAACTTTTCGTTTTAATATTCCAAAAAGGTTTTCGATGGGATTCAAGTCTGGCGATTGTGCCGGCCAATCTAGAACTTGAATCCCAGCGTCTCTTAAATAGTTTTTGACCAGCACCGATGTGTGTTTCGGGTCATTTTCATGTTGAAATACCCATCGAAGCGGCATATTCCACTCGGCATATGGCAACATTTGAGTCTCTAAAATATTTTTATATTTGAAACGGTCCATAATACCATCAATTTGATGAAAGGGTTCAACACCATGACCTGAGAAACAAGTCCACACCATCACACTGCCACCTCCGTGCTTCATTGTGACCCTGCAGTTTTTTGGATTAAGGCGTTCGCCTTTACGACGTCTGACGAAACAGTTTCCATCCGAATTGAATAAATTGAACTTAGATTCATCGCTGAAAATCACACTTTTCCACTTATCCACAGTCCAATTCAAATGTGAATTAGCAAAATTTAATCTAATGATGAAAAAAACAATAATGTATGAGCTTGCCATAATAAATATAAAAACTACCTTTTTTTTAAATGTTTTTTCGAAAGCACCGGTTTCTTTGCAGGTCTATATCCTTTTAAATTATTTTTTATAGCTAGTTTGCGGACTGTGCTGTCATGGACATCTAAATTTAGAGATTTGACTATTTCTTTAGAAGGCACGAACGGATATTTTTTTAATTAAATTACAGATTCTTCTTTCCATTTTGCAAGAAATTTTTGAAGGTCGGCCACCTAAATGTAGTGTCGTGACATTTTTTGATGTCTTATATTTTTTGATAAGCCGGCAAACAATAGACCTACTAATTTTATGTTTTTTGGCTATACAACTTTGAGACTCTCCTTTAAAATAGTCGTCAATAACCATTGACTTAAAAGTAGTATTATACTTGTTGCGCACCATCAAATTTGTCTATGCTCTTAAGTAACTTAACAGAAAATAACTCGATTTAATTGTAAAATTGATTTTCGAATACTAAACTAAACCAATAATTTGAAAAAGTACCGTTAACTTTTCGTTTTATTTTTTTTTCCTCTAGTGACATCGTTTGTTGCTTTTGTTTTGCACACGACAAATACAGGTTCCTCAGTTTCTTGTTGTTTCGGTAATATGACTAGTTGTTTATTTTTTTTTTTTTAAATACAGTTGAAATATAGACATGATGAGAGAATAATTTTATGTTTTTTTTTTGTTGTAAGTACCAAAAGTACAAATATAAATTTGTTATTCAATTTTTGATGTTTGTTGCTATTGTTTTGCACAACAGTACAAAATATATATACAGTGATACACAAAAGTATTCGTACAAACTTTAAATTATGCAAAAGACGATTTTTTAGGTACTAATATTAAAAATTTCACATATATTCTCAAATATTTAGCTTATTACAAGGACGTAGTTCATTATACAATCCGGAAAAACCAAAAAAAAACATAATTTACAACTAAAAATATAAAAAAATTAAGAAAACGTTCTAATTCCATACACATAAGTATTCGTACAAATTTTATTTAACAATGTTTCAATACTTCGTGTGGTAGCATTTTGCTTCAATAATGGCTTTAAGCCGTCTAGGCATTGATTCTGCTAATGTATTAAGATATCCAATGTTGATATTTTTCCATTCTTCCAACAATTTTTTTTAACAGTACTTTATTTGTTATTTTGTGTTTGCGGATTCTCGTTTCTAGTTCAGCCCATACATTCTCAATGATATTAATATCTGGAGACTGCGGAGGTGTTCGTAGTTGATGGCGGACGTTATATAAAAGCCATTCCTTAACAATACCTAAGAAATTTATGCAAATTAATATAGAGCCGCTACTAGAAATATTAATATTACCTGCAGTATGTTTCGGATCATTATCTTGTTGGAAGTAATACCCGTCCAGAAGGCCCAATTTTTCAACCGTCGGCATTAAATTTCTTTTCAAAATATCCAAGTAATGGAACCGGTCCATAGTTGTTTCGATAAACTCTATATTTCCCACGCCAGTTGCTGCAACACTGCCCCATACCATTAAGCTACCACCTCCGTGTTTAACAGTGTGTTGCACATTTTTGTTTAAGAGCTCAGTATTTTTTTTTCGCCAAACCATTTGCTGTTTATCTGAGCCGTACAGCATAGACTCATACGTAAAAATTACTTTTTTCCAAAAATTTAATGGTTGGTTTATGTAGGTTTTAGCGAACTCCAATCTTTTTTTTCTATTTTTGTCTGAAATTAAAGGCTTTCGCCGAGGAACTCTGGCATGGTATCCGGAGCTTCTCAATACTCTCCTAACAGTTTCTGCTGAAATCGATTTTTTTATTTTATTTCCCATTTCTTCAGTTAATTTTGGAACATTTTCCTTTGGATTGACCTTAATTTTCCGAATTATATATTTTTCATTTTGTTGTGTCAATAATTTTTTTCGTCCACATCTCGGTTTATTTTTTAGTGTTCCATCATTTTTATATTTATTTATTATGCTTTGCACAGTGGTGTGACTTCTATCAACAAGTTCACCAACTTCTCGCATAGTTTTACCTTTGCAATATAATTTTAGAATCAATTCTCGCTCACTTAAACTAGTTTCGTTTTTCTTTCGTCCCATTTCAATTTTTTTTTTGTGTGTTCACGGTTTCGAATTCAATTAACACTGCGGCGAAATCTAACCATTAACTGATTTAAGCATCATGTTTTGTTTTTGTTTAAACAGGAAATTTAACTGTAAATTCGAACGAATAGTACATTTTGCGAATACGAATATACATTTGTACGAATACTTTTGTGTGTGGAATTAGGACGTTTTCTTAATTTTTTTATATTTTTAGTTGTAAATTATGGATTTTTTAGGGTTTTCCGGATTGTATAATGAACTACGTCCTTGTAATAAGCTAAATATTTGAGAATATATGTGAAATTTTTAAAATTAGTACCTAAAAAATCGTCTTTTCCATAATTTAAAGTTTGTACGAATACTTTTGTGTATCACTGTATATATATATATATATATTTTTTTTTTTTTTTCGTTTTAATCTATGCAATCTTTTTCTAGGGCTCAAGGCACTGCCAACTTTTTCGCATTTCACTTTTACTGTCCTACTTTACTTTGTATAAAAAAACGGCACAATGGGCGATTTCAGGTCTTCAACATGTTGGGTTTGAAAATTTACTGATAGAAAAAATGAATCTTCATCTATCACATTGCCATGAAATTTTCGATAGATCGAATGCATTCAGAAAACAACATATTGATTTTGATCAACATGTTGCCAACAGTTGGCGGACCTGATAGCGCCCATTGCATTGCTTCATGCCAGCCTACAGTGCCGACGCTCGGTTCGGTATATTTTGGATTTGCTTTTTTTTTCTTCACAAATACTTAAATACCCTTAAATGTTTTAATTAAATTAAAACTTTTAATTTAAATTTAATTCAATTCATGGTTTTTATTCATCTGTTCATCTTTAATTATAATTCGCATTCCTACGGAATTCCAAAAAACAGAAATATTATTTATAATTATATAAGATACTTTAAATTTAATTAAATTATCGTATAATCTGAATCACTCGAGAAACTATTCATCTCATCACTGGGATTTCATTAAATTTTGTTGAACCTTGCTCCTGATGCCAGCTAGCCGCGGCCTGGAGAAATTCGTGGAGAGGATCAATATTCTGCGCACCACATCTTTTAATAAACATTTAATGCGCTAAATACCCGTCAAAAGAATCTCTTCGTCTCATGTAGTGGGCAGCCGGTTTTTGATGTGTCTCCAAAAACTCTCCACAGTATTGGTACAGACAACCTGTCTTCTTATTTCTAAATTCCTTAGAATGGTTCACGACAAGGTGCGTGTAACAATTTGTGGATAAACTATTATAAGCGGCCCAACCATCACTCATGACGATGGTTCTCGACTGTACATATTTTTCTATTATCGGGATTAGAGCGCTCGCATCTTTTTTCTCCATGGCTACAAAAAGACATGAATTTGAGCCTCCCTCGAACGCCCCAAAAACTCACTGCCCTTCTACTGCGTGTCCGCGATTATATTTGTGAAGGCCAAATTTGAACCCATGTATCTCCACGATCTTTTCAGGCCCACCGAACGGTTCAATTACCCTTTCAATATAATATTTAATAACCTTGTGGCTTAAAATGCGTAATTTAGCCCTCTTTAACCCCCCACATACTCGTAAATGTGTTTTTCGTAAGAAAATCGGTGTTGCAATATAATTTTGTTTTCCGGCGATGTGGCGAAATTTTATTTTGGCAGGTCCACATTTTCTTCCCCCTCCAATACCATCACTATAGAACCTTCACAATTGTCGCATTTTTTATTTTTTGGTATTACAACCCAAATCTGTAGTAGTGGAATAATTCTCCTCTTTCGTCCAACTGATAAATTTCAATTACAATTAACATCTAAAATATGAAATATACCATGAAATATAAAAATTATAAGTGTTTGCATAGCCTAAAAGTAATTCGGCATATTCACAATGTACATCACTTACTTAAAACTTATTAAACTGTATGTTTGCTGTTTAGTAACTAATATCTAACTGCAAAATGATAATTTAAAAAAAAATCAAACAAAATAAAATTATAATTCATTTAAATTTAACTGTTAAATATAATTTGTTTAAACATTTGTTTTGGTTTTTCCGCTGTATATGTCACTAATGCCAATCTGGTGTACCAATCACGTCCTCAAAAAAAAAAAAAAAATAAATAAATTATTCCAAGATTATCACGAATAAATCTACTTAGTTTCATTGTGCAAATTTTCATAAAAATCAGAAGTTGTGTATGAAAGTGGACTTAAGCCTTTTGCATTTCGGTTTTCTACTTTGTTGAGAACCTTTCCCTATTCATCCGATCTAATTTGTCTATTTCTTTTTTTTTATAAGCCAGATTTTTGCCTGATTCGGCTAGACTATTTAGGAACTTTTAAAATAAAATCTCAAAATGGAATCTTACTCTCCTGAGTGTGGCTTCGACAGTTTTATATTTTGTCAGCTGTTTTGCGTTTTTAATAAAAAATCATATAGGAAGCGGGGAAAAACCATACAAAATGAATTTTATGATTCCAGAATCGGGTCCAATTTAGAATACATGCTTAATTAGAATAAAACTAGCAAATTTTATAAATTTTCAAATGGTTTCCATTGAATTTAGATTTTTTAAAAGAAAAGGAAAATCTTAAATATACAAAACTAAACAAAATACTGAAATAAAAAATTAAAAAAATGTCAAAAAAATATTAAAATCAACTGTTTTGTTCTAATTTTTAGATAATTTATTGATTGTTGATCATTAAATTTTATTGTTTGTGGTCAGATTTAAAATAACCATAACTTTTGGATCATCCTTAATTTTGTTTGATTGTTTATCGATCTTTTTTTGCTTCTTTCGCACGGGATATTTTGTTTAGCCACTCAGAACAGATTTTAGATTCTGAGATCACTGATTGAATAAAATATAACAAAACAAAGTAGATCTATTCGATCGCACAGTCGTATTGTAACATTACACCAACTAGCAAATTTTTCTTTAAAAATGCCCCTTTGATTTGATAAAATTCTGTAGTCGCGAGGGAATTTTTTTCATAAATAAAACTTAATAAAAAATCGACTAGTTCTGTTCAACGATTGAATGACCAATGAATAATATCTCGAAATAGCATGTAGCAAAATAATAATACATAACTGTAAATTTGCATTTAAAATAAAAGCAGTAATTTAAAATTTTGAAAACGTGCAAAATTGGAAGAATGTGCAATGTTTCATATTTTGAATTATGGAAAGATAAGCTAAATAAAAAACGGTTAATTTTGCTATTCAAGGATTTTCTAGTGAAATATAAATTAAAACGCATAAAGTTGTTCTTCTTTATTTGCCTTTATAAAACCGTAGTACTGAAAAAACAAGAATTTCCTATTTATTCACCCATTTTTCTCGCCTGTGTATAAGAACATAATAAAGTGTTGCCACCACTTTATTACATTCTCTCTACCGTCCTCTTATGAAAAATTACTCAAGTCTTCCAAGAAATGTCTTGAGGTGGTAATTGGTAACATCTATACAAGATGTCTTTGGTAACATGTCTCAAGGTCTTGATAATGCGAATGTCTTAGGTAACATGTTTGAAGGTCGTCTTATGCAACATGGTTGAAGGTGGTCTTAAGTAATGAGTTTGATGTTCATTATTAGTAACAAATCTCATAGTTGTCTCAGGTAACACGTCTAGCAAATGTCTCGTGGGGATTTTTTTTTTTTTTGTATAAATAAAAAACTATTGTATTTGATTAATGTTTTAATTTATTTAGAAAATATAATAAATTTTGTGCTTAAGTTTTTGTTAGATTTTAACAATAATTTTAAAAGAATTAAAAGAATTGTTTTTCTTAGCTATACCATATACATACATGCGTAATTATTATTATAATTTTTACCTACCACAATGTAGATTTACAGCGAGAACATATAGAAAATAGTCTGTGATCTAAGTAATCTAAATTGTGCGATCAAAAACGATTGCAGCGATTTGTAACGATTTTGCATCAAGATGAAAAACTTACGATAGAGGCGTTCAACACGTCCGGAAAATTTTACCCGTTTAGTGTGATTTTACGCGGCGATTATTGGAGTATTTCGCCTCATTTGCTCAAATAGCTGTTCCGTATTAAGACTGTCTTGAATGAAAATTGGTGGTGATGGTGGTTTCTCGAATAATTCAATTTCGGAATCTGATAGAACTGAAACAGATTTCTGCGATGGAATAATTAAAATTTAAATGACAAATAGACCGGGCGCTCTATCGAACAAAACAAAGCTTAATATCCAAATTTCGAACTAAATCACAGGCAAACGAAAAGAAAAACTACGTTTATTTTTCACTGTAATTCCAAAATTTTATCTTTATTTTATCTAAAATCTTCTGGTACTTGAGCTGACTCAATTTACTATCTTCAATTTAAAAATTCAAACAATGTTTAATTGGTGAAGAAAATACAAATTCAATTTTTTCAGATGAAAAAAATTAAAATATAACTTTTTAGTGCAATTAAATATTTTATGAAATTTTTTAATGTCAAAATACGGCACATTCAACCATTCCAGAAGATTTTTGCCTTAGCAATAATATGGGATTATATCGAACAAACTAAATGCATTTTTCTTTACGTTTTCCTGTGTGTGGGTTTAGCGCTTTGAGTTTCAACACGTTACTTTGTATTGAACTCTTTACTGCATCAAACTTTAAAGCCGGTACACATTGAGAACGAGCGATGAGAACTAATTTTCCTTTTCCACTGAATTATGTAAGGAAATTGTTAAAATAGTGAAAAATGTTTAGTTTTAATTAACGACAGCAAAAATATCGCGCACTTACTAAAAAGCTAAAGTAAAATTTTAACAGTTTGAACATAAAATTTCAATTTATCGTCTTAAATTAAAAATTAAACACGATAAATTGAAATCTTGTAATAAACATGTTCAGCTATTGTTAATTAAAAACATACGGTTTTTACTATTTTCGCAATTTTTCTTACATAATTTGTTGTAAAAGGAAAAATCGTTCACGTCGCTCGTTTTCAATGTGTACCGACATTTAAAATTTTTTTTGATGGTTATAAAGTTGTGACGATAGATAATCCTAAATCTCCAATCGTCAATCGAGTGGCCCAAATATTTACGAAATTTGTGTACTAACAAAGTGTCATAGCAGGCTGTGGGTTTTTATGTAATATTCCATCTTCAAATTCGAACCATATTTTAATGATTTTGACATTGCCGAAATAATAATTTTGTTACAAAAACCGAAATGTCGGCATAAAAATTCGGTCGAACATTTTGCATCTTGTAACGCGTTTATCATAAATAAAAAATTTAAAAGATATAACCTGTGATTTATTATACGTAAACATTTATTTATTGCTATATATTTTGAAATAATTTTGAAATAAGTGTTAAAGTACTGAAAAATACAGCTAACCAAAATGAGCAGAATAATTTTCGTGAAGCATGGGTATTAAATAAAGATACTGATTTTTTTATATAGCCAATGAATGATAAACGACAATATTTAGAATTAATTTCTGATACTGGAAAAATCTCATATTATTCTGCTAAATCATTAGCCACTATTATACCAAGATCAATTTTAGAAACCAGAGGTCCAAATATAACGAATTATTTTTAAATCTTCTTCCTCGCATTATTTTAGAATTATTTATTGTATCGAAATTTTCAATAAAAAATGGTATTTCTTCTACGTAAAATAATTATATTTATATGATTTGTACCTGTGACAATCAAGGTTTCGAACCGAACCCGCTGCGGTTCAAAGATTTTTAGTAATTTTTTCGAACCCGAACCTGAACCAGAACCCAACATTTCGCGGGTTCGATTCAACCGGGTTGACAAAAAAACAAATCTCGTATCATATATATTTAGACAGCCGGGCTAACTTAGAACTAAGCGTATAACAGGAGTTTACCGTTTATGAATCCTTCGCAAGGGTCCACAAGGAGAAAAATATTATGGAATGGTGGGAAAACAATAAAATGGAAATTCCTCTTCTATACGAAGCTGCACAAGTTGTGTTAGCGATTCCTGCAATGCAAGCCAGTGTGGAATGTGCATTTTCGCCTTTAAAGTTATTATTTTAGCACCACAAAGGGTACACCTTCAAGAAGAATCATTTAGAGCTATTCTATTCCTCAAAATAAACGAAATGTTTTTAATGAAATAAATAAGTAAACAGATTTAGTATGTATACCATATACATATATATATATTTTTTTAGGGTGAGTGTTCGTCGCCCAGAGCACTGACCATTGAGGCCTATTGTGCATCCATAGAAATTTCCTTACGTGAGATTTAGGTCTATATCCCTGATAATCGCCGCTACTTGATGCATATCCAGTGGGTCGGGGTTAGGCCACTAGATTATGTGGAGGATAACATCGCATGTGAAATAGTAGGTGGAGGTTATAGATGTGTTCATCTTCGTCACCGATCGTAATCAGATGATGAAAAATCCCTTTTGCATCCCGCCCCTGTCGGGACTCGAACCCGGTACCTCCCCCGATCCAAGCGCCGCAGCTTTAACCACTGCGCCGTTTGGTCGGTTTTTTTTTCATATACCTGTGAAGTTTTATTATTTTATTAACCCGAACCTGAACCCGAACCCAATTATTTTCTTGCTTTGAACCCAAACCCAAAATTTTGCGGGTTCGAAACCCTGGTTACAATCTTGAAATTTTTCTATATTATCTAATTTATTTTTGAAAATAAAGTTATTTAAATTAGCCTGTTCTTTAATTCTAGTATATAATTGCTTCAAAATATGTTGAAGTTTTTTAATGTATTTTTTAGGTCCTGCAAAAAATTTTCATATAATACCCTTAGAACGAATCTAATACCCTTGATAGACTAGGGATTAGCTAAGCGCGATTAGCGAAACAAGATTAGCTAATCCAACACAAATCCATTTGCGTTGACAGACTAGAGATTTGTTTCCTAGGCAGAGAATAAAATGTTATGATGGTGATTCCCTGAAATATAGCTAGTAAATCAGCTGGACTAATTTTTTAATTAAATATTTCTAAGATTTATACATTAAAACAAATTAGATTTTCTTTTTATAAACATAGCCTCAAAATTTATTCAGCACAAATTGTTTGAGATGCCATTGATTTTATAACTTCTATCGCAAACTCACACCGCTTGCACTTTCAGCAATGTTGAAAGAATTATTTTGCATTGTAGCACCACTTCTATCATCACTAAACCCATTACAACCAGATAAACCTCAAAATTTTCAAACATTGGTCCACTTAGCTCGATTACTCACTAATCCTCAAATAAAACGAGATTAGCTAATCTTCAACTTGACACACTACAACATACAACTTTAGATAACCGGGCAAATGTTAAATGCTATAAACATTGTAATTTACGTAATCAGCGACAAACACTGAACTGTTTTACTTTAATTTTTAAAACAAAGTAGAAATGATTTTTCTAACGGGATTTGGTTAAACAAATTCAATTTATTTAACAGCAATAAAATTACATATAAATAATACACACGATTTTCTAATTTCAAATTTATTTAGATAACGCTTCAATAAATGAAGATAACAGCAAATTGGTGGCAATTATATGTTTATATACACTTTTTGTTTTATTTAAACCACAAATAAACATTATTAGTTGAATTTAAAATATTTTATAAGAAAAATATTTTTGATATTTAAATTAAACAGTATTTATTTCTATTATACTCACAAAAAAAATTGAACACGTCAAATAAACTAAAAAAAATGGCGAGACATATGCTTTTTGTGCGTTGGTGTCGATAACGAAGCTGTTTTTGAAGACATTTTCAAGACAACTGAAAGACTTCTTCCCGTTCCTTCTATTTTCCACCGATAGAAGCGCTTTAAATTACATCACGTACGTGTCTCTAGTAACGTACTAAAGACAACCGTAAGACACGTTGCCTCAGAAATTTTCCTCTTTTTAACTAGTATAATTTCATATTATTTTCTCTATCCCGGACAAGCAAAAGACTTGTTACCAAAGGCAAAAAATTTGCTGGGCGGTTCCATTCTTAATATTTTTAATTTTTTATTTCGGAATTTATTCTTTCACAGTTGTATGTAAGACGTACAGTTCAGTTATGAGTATATAAAAACATAATAAAGTGTAGTCAGTATTTTATTACATTCTCTCAATCGTTCTCTTCTCAGCTTATTTCTCTTAATTGTGCCATTATTATCCTTACTATTCATGTCATTTTCATCATGTTAAATGAAAAACTATAAAAAAAGCACATTCAACACCAATACTATTGCCTTTCGGTAATCCTCAAATCAATCCTCATTTTGCAACCGAAATCGCTGTACAGTTAGCTCACAGAGCGTAAACAATGTTAAACTGTTATTTTGATATTGGCTTATTTTATCGGTTGTTGAACCTTGGTCCTGGCCCGGGCACTGTCATAATTATAAACTAAAAATCAATTGATATTAACAAAACATCAATGAGATTGATGCTTGAGTGATGAATTGATTTTTTACTTGATAACTAGTTTTTAATAGATACAAGCTAGTTGGTTTTCTTTTTAGCTTTTTTCGGCTTCACCTCGGATCACAAACGTCGCCTTGAAACGATACTCAAATAACTACATATTTCTGGCTGGAAGTACTCTAAATTGAAATATTCACTCGGTATGCAATATATGAAGCATGTGAAGTTATCCCAGTTTTTCATCCCAGAAAAAATAAAAATGTTCATCAGGTAACACTATCTCATCCCATCCCAGTTTTTTTCTATACATATTAAAAATATAAATAAAAAATAAAATGATGATTACATTTTTCCATCCCATCCCAGCTTTCTCTATATAGTGTATTTCGAATACAAAATATTCAATATAAACTAATCATAATTTTAAATTCTTTATTACCGAACTCATAAGACCTTTGTAGGCCGGAAATGATTCTTTACATTTTGAGTTGGTAATAGTATAGACTAACTTTGGTGAAAATCTTAGATCAGCCGTATGGGTGCAATTTCCACAATCGGCCAACTTCCAAATAATGGGTTCATATAAAACAATCATAATTTTAAATTCTTTATTACCGAACTCATAAGACCTTTGTAGGCCGGAAATGATTCTTTACATTTTGAGTTGGTAATAGTATAGACTAACTTTGGTGAAAATCTTAGATCAGCCGTATGGGTGCAATTTCCACAATCGGCCAACTTCCAAATGGGTTCATATAAAATAATCAAAATTTTAAATTCTTTATTACCGAACTCATAAGACCTTTGTAGGCCGGAAATGATTCTTTACATTTTGAGTTGGTAATAGTATAGACTAACTTTGGTGAAAATCTTAGATCAGCCGTATGGGTGCAATTTCCACAATCGGCCAACTTCCAAATAATGGGTTCATATAAAATAATCAAAATTTTGGCTGATCTAAGATTTTCACCAAAGTTAGTCTATACTATTACCAACTCAAAATATAAAGAATCATTTCCGGCCTACTAAGTTCTTATGAGATCGGTAATAAAGAATTTAAAATTTTGATTATTTTATATGAACCCATTTGGAAGTTGGCCGATTGTGGAAATTGCACCCATACGGCTGATCTAAGATTTCCACCAAAGTTAGTCTATACTATTACCAACTCAAAATATAAAGAATCATTTCCGGCCTACTAAGTTCTTATGAGATCGGTAATAAAGAATTTAAAATTTTGATTATTTTATATGAACCCATTATTTGGAAGTTGGCTGATTGTGGAAATTGCACCCATACGGCTGATCTAAGATTTCCACCAAAGTTAGTCTATACTATTACCAACTCAAAATATAAAGAATCATTTCCGGCCTACTAAGTTCTTATGAGATCGGTAATAAAGAATTTAAAATTTTGATTATTTTATATGAACCCATTATTTGGAAGTTGGCCGATTGTGGAAATTGCACCCATACGGCTGATCTAAGATTTTCACCAAAGTTAGTCTATACTATTACCAACTCAAAATATAAAGAATCATTTCCGGCCTACTAAGTTCTTATGAGATCGGTAATAAAGAATTTAAAATTTTGATTATTTTATATGAACCCATTTGGAAGTTGGCCGATTGTGGAAATTGCACCCATACGGCTGATCTAAGATTTCCACCAAAGTTAGTCTATACTATTACCAACTCAAAATATAAAGAATCATTTCCGGCCTACTAAGTTCTTATGAGATCGGTAATAAAGAATTTAAAATTTTGATTATTTTATATGAACCCATTATTTGGAAGTTGGCTGATTGTGGAAATTGCACCCATACGGCTGATCTAAGATTTTCACCAAAGTTAGTCTATACTATTACCAACTCAAAATATAAAGAATCATTTCCGGCCTACTAAGTTCTTATGAGATCGGTAATAAAGAATTTAAAATTTTGATTATTTTATATGAACCCCTTATTTGGAAGTTGGCCGATTGTGGAAATTGCACCCATACGGCTGATCTAAGATTTTCACCAAAGTTAGTCTATACTATTACCAACTCAAAATGTAAAGAATCGTTTCCGGCCTACAAAGGTCTTATGAGTTCGGTAATAAAGAATTTAAAATTATGATTAGTTTATATTGAATATTTTGTATTCGAAATACACTATATAGAGAAAGCTGGGATGGGATGGAAAAATGTAATCATCATTTTATTTTTTATTTATATTTTTAATATGTATAGTAAAAAACTGGGATGGGATGAGATAGTGTTACCTGATGAACATTTTTATTTTTTCTGGGATGAAAAACTGGGATAACTTCACATGCTTCAATATATGCCTACAGTTCGAATCTTTACTCGCGCAGTTAACATCGTAAACATACATAAAATATACATTATCAAATTAAGTTACAAAAACCATACTCATAACTGTGATATATTTTCTCACCACGTGTAGTATGTGTAATATACATATATGTAAGCTAACTACTACGTAGCTATGAATACAAAAACTATAATTTCCAGACATCGAAAATCATTCATTTTTGAGTGTGCATTAAAACACATGAATTTTAAAACTCAACATAATAACAAACAAAAAAAACTCTCTCTACAAACATTTTGCTCAATTTCTGAATGTGAATAGTCATAAAATTTCAGCTTTCTTTATTCTTCTAACGTAACACACATTCAGTCTGAATGTGTTTGTGAAGAGAATCCGGTTCGTTTTTTATTATGTTGAGTTTCAGAATTCATGTGTTTTAATGCACACTCAAAAATGAATTGAAAAAACTCAAATGAATTTTTTTAGTTTGCTCAAATGAAACTTTTTTGGTGAAGAGTTAATAAAACACACGAATTTTTTAAAACTTGAATATGAAGAATAAAAAAAATCATTCATCGCATTTGGGTATTTCTTTGAATGTGTCATTTTGTGAATCTACATTTTTAATTTATGCTTCCTTTATTCTTCTAAAAATATTTTCGCACATAGATATTAAATAAGGGAATCGGCTTTCTTAGTTAGCCTTATTTGAAAACCACCGCCCAATTTTACCGAAAGAACGGGTAAACTATTAAAAACGTATTATAGGGGTAAAAACATTTTCCAAAAAAGAAATCTTTTGTTTTTGTTCCATTATGTAAATTGTAATTTGTAGTACATATAAAATGTAGCGACATTCAAGCCGATCATAATTTTATTTTAGTAGGGATTATGGGGATTGTTTAAGTTTGCTTCGTTAATCTTTATCTTACACTATAAATAGCTTAGAGTTTCAATAACTAGTAATAAATTGAAATTTACGGGCGAATTTTGTCTTTCATTCCTTGTCCATGATATTATTCGGAGGCCGAAAATGGTAACGACATTTAAATTACTTAAGACGAAGATATCAATACTTCAACAATTAATTAAAGCTTCGATCATTGATAAGTCTCTTATTGTGGGTGAATCATGGTATTATAGCCGATAAAACTCTTCTACGAATAATAGTGATATGATTTTCGTAGAAAACGATTCCAACAAAGTTATTACAATTAGTGACGACGAAGGTGAATATCACGTAGAACGGATTTTCAATGATATGTAATAAAATTCTACAAATTTAATAGAAAAACGTGTTTTGTTTATTTTCAAAAACATTTAATTTCAATAATTTTTATTTTATTTAGTCTATAAGTAAATCAAAAAACAAAACAAAAAAATAATAATAATAAATATATAAATATGTAAATTTATAAAAATATTAATTTCAAGATCACATTTCGGTTCACTTTAAATATTGGGTGAATTTAAAATAATAATACTTATCAACTATTTGCTTTAATACGAGTATCTTAAATTTTATATTCTATATCAAATTTACCATATTTACATTATTTACATTAATTATCAAATAAATCTTTGTTTAATTTGATAAGGAGTATATATCTCTTCTAAGATATCTCCAGAAAGCCTACTTCTATGTGGTGTTAAGATTAAAGATAGCGCACTAAAGCCCCTTTCCACGGAAACTTGCGTTGCAGGAATGGTAAGGGCCATACGGCTAGCTGGTACAGTTGAGGACACTCATATTTATTTCTCTCCCAATATTGTAAAACATTTTCCTGGGAGTGAATCTAAATTTTTTTTATCCATTTGTTTTATCCGTTTTTATCCGCATTTGTTTTATCCGTTTCCGACAAATTCGTCGAATTCAAATAATTGTCAAAAACATTGCGGCTTTGAAATTGTCTAACGAGAATAACTGTAGTTCTCTAAATTTCATGTCTCGCTTTAAATCGGCAGAGATCTGTTTTTCACACAAGTTTAAAGATAATCAGCATTGCAGCCATTCTTTAAAGAAGTCACCATATATGGTATATAGTCAACTAAAAGATTCTAAAAAATGTTCCATACATTTAAATTGGTCCTCAGAAAACCCTATGTTGGGATCACTTTAACCCAGTTGCTTGTAAAAATGTTTGTTTTCCCAAATATTCTTAATTATTAGGAACGTTGAACCCCATCTTGTGGCTACGTCGAGAACGGGTATTTTTTCACTGTTTAGCCTAAACAAAGGTTTCTATATTTTGTAGTCTTTAATTTTTTTATATAATTTCGGATGGAATTTATTTTTTCAGTTATATCGGGTTGGTTGATTACTGAGTTTGCCACTGATTTTATATAATCAATAAATTGCTGTGAGGTGGATTTAATGTAGTCAACGATATTATGGGAATTTAGTTTAAAGCCTAACGCTCTCTCTAAAGGATTTATAATTTTTTGAAATCCTTGGTATTGCTAGTTACTAATTTAACACAAGAACGAATAACTATGTTAGTATCAATTTATATTTTTACTAAAGTAATGAGTTTTTTTTGTTGGTTTTTTTTTGCCATTGGTGGATTATGCTCTTTATCCGAGCTATATGATCTATTAAATTTAATTGATGGACAATATCCTGATGAAAGCTTATAATGTGTCTTGATAGATTATCTCAATTTTTTCCGCTTAATACTTTCCTGCATGAATTGATAAGGCACGTGATCTTGTTAGTTTCGGCACAGTTTTTAAAATGGCGTCTTATTATCCCTCCTAAGTAAATAACAAATTTGGAAAATTTATTGTATGCATTTATGTAAACAGCATAGACTAACATAACTAAGTCATTATTTATACAATTATTTTCTAAAAAGAAGATTTAGAAAAATAAAGCTAAATATCATTTAGTGTTGCAAAAAATTCCGAAGTGTTACAAGTTGTATGCATCATAATTACAGCTGTGTAACTTCTATTTTGAGATATTATCATTGAGGAAGGACTTAAAATAGAGAGAGATTTTGTATGGCTAAAATATGCAAGGGAAAATAATTTCTGTTTCGTTTGGAGATTTTAGTTGTGATATTATGAAAGGAATATATAAATTTTAATTGCCTCTTTCTATTTCTCATGTTTCCTATCCCCATATTATTATAAATGAACACAATGGAAAATTGAAAGGCGGTGCTTAATATTTCATTCTTTCTTCTTTGAATATGTAACAAACAAAAAATCGAACGCAAATGCTAGATCAATACCAACAAAAATGTTCAAAGCATTACCAAAATTTTAATGCCTTAAAAAAATTCGAAAAAAAGGAAGATAACAACAAACACAATAATATTTTGTAAACAATGATTTTGGGTTAATATGTATTTTTTTTATTATATGTAGCATGTCGATATTTTTAGACTAGAAAGGAAAGAGGAAAACAGTTGATTTCAATGTCATCGTTTATAAATCGTATATGTATTGTTTTAGTGTTGGTTCGATACATATATTAAAACCAAACCAAAAAACAGATCAAAAATATCGTTGCAACTTCGTGAATGTATTTTCGTTTTTTTCCTTTTTAAAACTTCACGTATTGTATTCTACTTTTCATAAAAACAATACAAATAGGTATATTTTTTGAATTTCATTATACTGAAGTTTTTAATTGAGCTTCGCGTTTTCATTTTTTTTAAATACAGTATTTCGTTTTTTCTATTTTTGTGTTTCGTTTTGCATTATACATGTATTATGAACGAAGACCAAAATTTAAATACTTTACAGAATGAATTAACAATCCACATATTCAAAAATTTTTGTATTATGATTTTACTTATTCGCAACGTGATAAATTTGGAATTTTTCGATTCATGAATTTCAAAATCCTAAGCACTGTATTTCAAAGATCGAATATTCAGTATAATAAACGTACGAAGAATGCAGTACGTACAAAAACGCGAAGCTCAAATAAGAACATTTAGTATAGTGAAATTCAAAATTCGTCACGTTGCGGATAGGTATATTCATAATACAAAATTTTTTGGATTTTGTGTTTTTTCAATTTCGTTATACGAATATTCGTCCATTTTTGAATATAAGGATTATTAATACATTCTGTATAGTATTTAAATTCGTTCTCTGCCAAAAAAATACAGTCAATGATGACACCAAATTGTCTTAATTACTCGTACCATTAAGAAACAAAAAGAAACAAAAAATTCGAGGTGGCTAAAATAACAACTAAAAAACTACCGAATAAAAACCATACTCGTGTATACATATGAATTTCTTCTGCTTTTTTGTTTTTTTTAGATTTTATCCGTATTGGAGGGCAACATTTTTTTCAGTTTTAATATTTTTTGTATGGATTTTGTTAACCCAGTGAATGCCATTTATATAATGTGCAAGTTAGTTTAAAATTGCGCTGGCAAGTTAGCTGTTAACGTGGTAATAAAAAGATTATAAAAAATCGGTTTCACTGAAATATTAGGATTACTTTGTAAGAAAAATTATTTTACCACGATAGTTTCTATCTAATGTGATGTTCTATTGACCCAACACTTTTCGCAGAAAATCCTGGGAAATACGCATTTTATTTTTGCAATAATTCTTTATTTAAATTAATACAAAAGAAATGCAACACTCATTTCGAAAGTAATAACAAATAAAACTAAACATGTTTTCTTTTAACAAAAGTTAATATTTTATTGTTAGTTATACAGTTAAAATTCTAAGCTTTTTGGAAGTTTGGGTAGATGCTTGATGCCTAGGTTTATTTTTTAATTTTTGAAATTCACCTTTTACTAAAGACCATTTTGAATTTTTTCTGATCAACACAAGAATAAAAAAGTGTATTAAAATTTTAAAATTGTCATAACAACGCCCTTCATCTTTTAAAGGGAAAAATCCTGGAAAATCCCGAGCCACAATACTCATACATTTTTCCGAAATGTTTGCTACGATATTTGGCAAATGACAGTTTTTTCTAAACATTTGCTCAAATACAGCTACTAAAACATATGCTACTTCACCATACTCCGTCTGCGGTGCTTTAAGTGACCCAAAGTTTGACGATTTATTAAATTTTTTTTCTGTTATAAATGTTTCACTCGTTGATGTTATGTTGTCATTTTGTTTTAATAATTTTTGACTACATTCATTGCAGTTTACTTTTTTAAAAGCACAATATCCAGCATAGTACAGTATTGCATTTTTTTTTTAAATGTTATTATTTGTGTTAATGTTATCTAACTCACACTCTTCAGGCAAAGGTTTGTTTTCGGCTTGCATTAAACTTATTTTATAATCATTTTGGAAAGTTTTCCATTCGAGCTCTATCATACTTCCATCGTCTGCAAGGCAATTGGAATATTCACTATTGAATAGTAATTTAATAACAATAATGCTAGCGAAATGAACTCCTATTTCGTGGCTGGTGGGTGTATAGTTAAATCCTCCCTTTCCTCGAAGTCTGGAAAAGAAATTTTCCAATCCATCTTGGTTTGTTTTTCCGACGAGAATGTAATCCACATCAAACGCATATTTTTGGTTGCCCTAATTATTACTTTTTTTTTTTATTTAACAAATTTGTTTATCAATTTGATTTTTCCTCCAATCTAAAAATTATAATTAGTGCATTCGAAATCGCAAACGTAATTTAAACTCCATCAGATGGAGAAAAAAGGCAACAAAAACATAAGCAGTAAAATAATCAAAACACAAAAGGTGAATGACCGTTCTGTGACACAAAATAAAATACATTAATATAATTTTTCATCTACATTTTTATGTGCACGTGTATTATCAACCAATGCCACTACATGTCATTGTATTATCAACCTAACTTTATTACGATCATTTATTTCTTACGTTTCCCAAACAAACAGATTCGGATTATTCATATTATTATTATTTTTTTGTTTTGCTTATAAATAGAGAAAATAAAAAAGGACGAAAGATGCAAATCGAAATTAAGTTATATATTTACAAGTGTTGTGTCAGTCTGTATGTTGCATGTTTATTCAATGTAGTTCATTTCGCTTATTTAACCTTTGTTTGGCACGATTATAAAACTACTTCTCGTCAACGCTTACAAATCGGGAAGTGGAACAATTTTATCAGAGTTTTCCATAAAAGGACGTAAATTCGAATAATATAAATATGATATCATAATTTAAACGTCGTTTTAATTTATTATAAAAAAAAACTTCATTCTAGTTTTTAAAAAAATCAAATTTAGGATGTGTCGTGTTAACAAAAGGGTTAAAAAATACACACGTTAAATCGACTCTTTATTTTGTTTTTTTATTTTTTGTTTTACTTATACAAAACCAAAATATATATAGGTAAAATGGAAAAAATTATTAGGACAAAACCAACAAAAATGCTTGTAAAAATGTATAAGCATTTTTGTTGGTTTTGGTGAGGGGTGTGGTTTCCAGTATTTGTATTTCGTAAATATTTCATTAATTTTAAAAACATTTCGTTCTGTTTATTTAAAACATGAATGATAGAAGGAGAGGCATATAGAAATTATCCTCGTCTCATAAAATCACAAAAACACAACTTAAAATATTTGAAATTATTTTATTTGGGTATATTTCCCTCATACAAAATATGCTTCTATAGTAGTTATTCTATGATATTATATCAAATTTTAAATTTGAATTTAATGATTTATTTGAACTGTATAAATGCGGGGAATGTTAAACGATTAACAGTCAGGCGAAAATATATTTGACTGGTCGGTTAATAAATGATTTTAACTACTACTACTTTTCCAAAAAGCAATTCAGAATTTGATTTATCTTGAGACAGTTTAGGTGGTCTAATTTTAAATAGCAGAAAAAACATCCGGTGCATCATTATTATAAATAAAAAATTCCTGTCAAAATAGCACTTATATATTATGAATAATTTTGAAATTGTTTAATCGGTATGCTGTGTTTAATATTGCTCGTGCTGTAGCTGAGCTTTGTTATTCGTAGTTTATACGAAAGAAAAATTATAAAACTGGTAAATTTATTTGAATGACATTTTCTAAAGATGCGCGCAAGGAAGAAGCCGCAGAAAGTTATGCTACCATCTTTCGAGCTGCTATGATTTTACAGTCATAATATCGCCTATGTCTAATAGAACCGTTTTCTTTGATTTGGTTCAATCTGATCAAATCAGCGCTGTTACTTTGCTTTGTTCACCGGGTTTTCCGTGACCATTTACAAAAGTCTAAATATGGAAACTTCAACAAGAATGCCGTTTATGAGTCGTGTATTTGAAAGTGTCAAGTTAATCATCTAAACCTGCACCAGGTTTAGATGATTAACTTGACTGAACTGTGCGTTGGTTAAGCTCACCAAGACATGTCTATACTGAAATATAGTGGTTTGTATTTCTCGTTGTCAACAAATAAATTATAAATCTTAATTATTAATTAAATAATAAATGTAAGGTTCCTCCTCCGAACCCAAAATAGAATAACTTAAAGAATTTTTAAACCAAAAATGTAAAATTTAAATACTGAGCGAACAGCAGCCGGCTATATCTGCATTGGTTTCTCAGGCCCATAAAAGAGGCTTGAAATGATTCAATAGAAACTTACTCGTTTTTACATAATTCTTATGCGTGCCCGTTGTTTTTTTATTTTACATTTTTCATAATACTCTTGCTCATGCAGAACAAAAAAAAACAAATAATTAATTTCATTTTTAATAAAAATCATCGAAAATCATTCATATTTGTGTGTGCATTAAAAACACATGAATTTTAAAACTCAACGTCATAAAGGACAAAAGAATCCTTGTTTCACACATTTAGACTAAATGCTTGTGAATTCATCGAAAGAAGAAAGAAAACTGAAATTTGATGAATATCCACATTCTCAACACAAATTTCATTCTTTATTATGTTGAGTTTTAAAACTCATGTGTTTTAAAAACACACAATTGGACACTCAAAACCGAATGATTTTCAATGTCTGCTCTTCTACCAAAAGAGTTTCATTGTGCAAGCTAAAAAAATTCATTTGAGTTTTATCAATGTGAATTGAAACATAAAACAGAAAAGAGAATTTGGATATTCAAGAAAAAACGAAAAACGCGAAACAAAAAACTCTTGATATTCGTATTTTACTTTTTATGTGTGTGTTGAATTTACTCATTCTCAAATAATGGTACAAATGAACAATTCACTCATGAGTTTTTCGATGTCTGATTTATTCTTTCTAACAAACTATAACAATATATGTAAGTAGTGTTCGTTATAAATCATTATTTACACTGACAACATAGACATAGCGAGAAGTGGAAATATAAAAACGAAAGACGGCAGCAAAAACAAGTTTCGCTCTTTTTTCATTTCCCTTCAGCAAAATCAACTTAAACGTCTCTTATGCTTTTATCTATAAAAATTTCATTTTTCACTTTTCAACGTATTCTCGATTTGTGTATATGTGTTTACTTTGCTTGTTTATTTTTGTACAAAGCGAACAGAAACCTTTGTGAGAAAAAAACAAACATTTTTTGTGATTTTCCAACAGAGAATAATGTTGGTTTCTGTATGCTTCTGTTTGAACACTTTACCTCTCTGAGTTTTTCCCACAAAATTTGAACACGCACCTATATAAAGTCATTTAAATGTTTTTGATCATGTTGTCAGATATCTTGATTGAGACTAATTGATTTGTAAGGAATTTGTTTACTTTTTTGTTGGTTGCCATCCGGATTTTTCATTGTTCACCATTTAACACGGTTATTAGTGTCTGTCATTGTTCGGTTTCGGAATATGTCAGAAAAACTGTTAAGCAAAAATGTATTAAATTGGGATAATCAAAATGGAACAAAAATATAATTTATTTAAACTTTTTTGTATTTTTCAGAAATTTTACAGCAAAAAATTGAAAAAAGAAAAATGGTATCCAATGAATCTTGTGACATATATATGTACATACTCGCATATGAAACAAATACTTGGAAGGATAACGTACAAGAATAATATTGTATTCCTGAATATAAAACAAAAATATATCAAATCAGGTTAGATGACAAAAAAAAAAAAATTGGTTTTGAAAAATTTGTTGACTTTTTAAAATAATAATTGGATTGGTGTAAGAGAACTTTCTCGTAAAGTAAATGTTCACAGTTTAATACAAGAGCATAACAAAAAATTAAAGTTTGCAATTTGGGTCTTAAAATATTATCGTGTCATACCAACAAAACTTGAGTTTGGCAAATGAAACAGATGTTGTATTATCCAAAAGTCAGTTTAATAAAATAAATTATATGTCATAATATCTTGGTTTATAAAAGTAGCATTCTCCTTGTGTGTTGGTATAATTACGGAAGTCATTTCAATTTTATAAACATTTTGTGTTACTACATGAAAAATTTGCTCAGGGAAAAACCATGCTAACTTTAAAGATAATATTTTATAAATGTCATCCACATTACACATTCCAACTAACAAAAATTTATGAATAAATGATGTTTATAAAATTCAACGGCTTCTTACAAAGAAGGTTTTCTTGAAGGTGACCTTAACTATCCAGGCAAGAATGATGGTTAGATTATAAATCAACTTTTATTTTAACACTTGGATGCTTTATGTTAAAAAGTTGATTGGCTTACAAATTATGTATATATGCATCCTTCACATTTGTTATTACCCCGTACACCAAAAGGGTGATATGTCAAACCAAGTCATATTCCTAAGTAGTGTTATGTTCGTAAGTATTATTGAAAAAACAATTTTATTCAATTATAATTTAAAGGTCAAAACTTAATAACAAATTCTTTTATATAAGGCCGTTTGATTTATCAGGTTATCACTGATCACTAATAAAAACGCTAAATTTTATAAATATTTGTTCACGTTGTAGACTCCCTTTGACCACTAGTTTGAAAATAGTCTACCAGAAACCAGACGCTGAAAGGCGAATTGTACGTTAAAGAAATCAGAAAAATGAACAAATTACAAATACATATCGATACCTTAAAGCACACTAGGTGAGCATAAAGGTATTCTTGATAAAGGTATTCTTTATCATTTAAAGTTCTGTTATTTGGTATTATAATCATTTAGAATACTATTGTATTTCCAAGGATATTGAGTGAAAATTTCAAATATTTTTGAATTTAGAGACATTCGTGTTGTGGACATTCAAAATCTGAACGTAGCACTTGTGTGCTTCAAGGTATCGACATGTATCATGTATATCAAAATATCACAAGCATTTCAATAATTAACGGTATTAAAACTCATTAAAACTAATTTAATAATCACAAATAAATTTAATTTTTATCAACATGAACTTTTAAAATTTAAATTCATTAAAAATATAGCACCTATTTGGAGAATTAAACAAATTGCTGTTTTGCGACCATTGGTTTTGGATCACACACAGAAAAAGGTACGATCAATGGACTGAGAGTTCAGTTACTTTAAAAGTATCTACTGCTTCATTAGTTTTTTTTATAGATGAAGAGGATTAATGTTGTGCTTAGGATTCGTTTCTACTTAATATCTCAGAGGCATTTCTTTCCGAGCATACGGCAACATTTGCCTTTTCAAAATATCCTGGTACAAGTACTGTGTCATAATACCATCAATTTTAAGCAACGGGCCAGTTCCTCACCAAGAAAAAGCACCCCAAACCATTATATTTCCGCCGCCATGCGTCGCTGTTTTTTTTTTTTTTTTTTTTTGTAAATCTGATATTCAGCTGTGCATTTTTCGATCGCCAGACGTACTTTTTTCCATCAGGTTCAAACTGGTTGAACTTCGATTCATCAGACCACAATATATTTTGCCACCAAGACGCTAACTCTACCCTAAATAAGCCGGCCATAAATTTGAGACTCGTTTAATCGTCGTTTTATTGTACTCCGTGATACCTCAAGACCAAATTTTGTGTTTAACACTAGAACTACCAACCCGTTAAAATGACGGATTTATATTTATTGAATTATTATTTTTTTTTTATTATTATGTTAGAATTATTTTAGAAATTTTTGTTCTGTTTTAATATGACAATAAGGCAATTAAATTAAAAATCATCAAAAATGTCCAAAACAATTCTAACATAATAATTTAAAAAATGAATTCAATAAATGTAAATCGGTCATTTTGACCGGTCGGCAGTTCTAATGTTAAATCGCATTGAATATCTCGAGTCGAACGAAGCAAAAGGATTTTATTTTATAAAGTGAACCATTTCGCGATCTTTCCTTTCACTGGTTTTTCTTAGTCTATTTTTATGCACCTGATTCTTGAATGAAGTTGGGGATTGAACAAGTTTAAGTCCATTCTGCACCTTGTGTCTGGAACATCCTAGTTGATTTGTAATTAAAACTTGGCTATTTCTAGCTTCCCAAAGTTTTCACACAAAAAAATAAAGGGTCACCACAACACCGAATCGGTGTTACATAGTGTCCCACCGATCGGATATTTAAAACTTAAATCCAATCGGATATTTGAATAAAAATGACATAAAATACATTTGGATAAAATCTTTTACACCGCATAAAAACCAAAAAGAAATATTCATGTTTAGGAACACACCGAAAGGTGTATTTTATTAGGAAAACACTGAAAGGTGTATTTTATTAAATCCAAAAGAAGTTTTTCTAAAAATTTATCTTTTCGGATAGTTAAAAATATTTATGCGTTGATGCGTGCTTAATTTTATTCGGTTGGGCAAAAATAAAATACTTTTTCGGATAAAAAGCAAATTAACACCGCATATTTTTTTGAGTGTATTGCTTCGTGCATACCTTCGTTGTAATGAATTCCACGACCCATTCTATATATATATATATATATATATATATATATATATATATATATATATATATATATATATAGGGTGGTCCTTGTTTGTATGGGGCAAAAACAATGTAGAGATATCTAACGGGACACCCCCTAGAAATGTGAGGTTATGCTAAAAACTTAAACAGAAAAAATATTGGGTCAACCGAAGATGGTTTAGAGGTCGTGACTTGAGCGCAAAGTTCGATAAAAACGGTATTTTTTTTTATTTTTCAATTTCAAACGAACATAAAAATTATTTTAAAAATGTTCTCAGACTAAATCAAAATTGTGGTGAATAGAGGAGATAATTACTTTTCCAAAACATCAAAGATATCAAAAATCGGTTCACAAATAGCGACTTTATGGCCAAATTTCAAAATACAAAAACTAGACAAATTATTACTATTACTTTCTTTTACTCTAGTAAAATAAAGTATAGTAATCATGAAAATTTTGGACCTTGAAATTTTTAGAGATTTATTTGTTTTGAGGTCCCCTGAGTCCGAACAAGTGGGTTTCGAAATGGTGTCTGTCTGTCAGTCTGTCTGTGTCCTCTCTACAGCCCAGATGGTTTAACCAATCGAACTGAAACTTCACATATAAGCTTTTTGGATAAATTGGGAGGTCCAGTGAATTTTACTCCAAATCGGTTAACCGGAAGTGGCCACTCCCTTGGTCCAGAAAATTTATTTTGCAAATATCTTAAAAAGTATAAGGTTTACAAAAAACTACTTGAAACAAAATGTTTCCAAAGATTAAAAACAAATAAAAATAAAAAATTTAAAAATTAAAAAAAAAAAAATTAAGAAAAAAATAAAATTTTTCAAAATTCTCTGTTCGTAAAAGAAAGTCGTGTGTTGGCCACACCTCAATTTTTTTTTTATTATAAACGCATAATGTTTCTTCTATACAATGATATTATGATTTAATTTTTATAATGAAAATAATCAATCTAGGATGATCTTCTACCCATTAAGGATGTTTTGGTATGGGTTGGAATCTTCTGTGTGTAGTCCTTTACGACTTGTAGTAAATACTGAATTTCATCGTCATTTTATGTTAATTTCTTATTATAATCTTGTATTAGCTTAACACCACGTTCTGCAATATCATTTACGACTTTTATTTGACTAATAATCTTCATTCCATTCTTGAAATTATCATCCTGAGGCCACATATCCGGATCTTTGTTTAAGAAATCTGTGGAAATCTTGAACCGTTTAAAAAAATCGCCAGTGTTTGGTGTAACAAAATCTGCCAGTTTTTTGGTAATGAATGTTTTCACATCATCAATTTTCAACTCGACGCGCTTACTAGACTCGGCCTCTACATCCCTCATCATATTCAATTGTTTCACCATTCTTCTTTTCTTTGCACTAGAGACGTTTTCATCGAAAAAAGAGAATACGATGCTTTCGTCGGACAAATACCACAAATGACCATCTCGTAAATAGTTCGAATCCAGCTTTGGTGCTTTAGCTGCTTTAGTGCAATTTAACCAAATTTTCACATAAAATCGTACGACAAAAATGCAAATGTACCGTAAATTCTTCTGTTCTTGTGCTTTTAACAAAAATTCTTCACGAAAGATAAATAATTTCAACGGTATTGCCCGTTTTTGATTCAATTGTCGCACACAATGTAATTTCACATATGTGATGTCGACAAGGAAGATATAATAAACTTCGTTCCAGTTTCTGCTCTAAAATAATAGCTGCTGCATTTAATCTTCCAGAATTTGAATATGTGCTATCGAAGCTAGCCGCCACGACATGGTCAGCTACTCTCCATTCGACTAAGCTTTGGAAAACAGCCTCCACCATTTCCAAACTAGTAGATCTCAATAATTGTTCTCCATCTATATGAGAAATAATCACCGGCAAACGATCCACGGTGTCCGTTCCAGATAGCTTTGGGAGTAATTTTCTATCCCAATTTACTACGCCTGTTGTAAACTTAAAAGTCGACTTAACTGATGCTGCTATTTCTACTCTATTTGTTTCACGAAGACGCCTCAGTGTTGTTTGATTCAAAACGGGTTCATCAATAGAATGTCCAAAACTTTCGGCAACAGCACTGATTAAATGCATTGCTGCATGATCACTAATCTTCCACTTATCCAAAGCTGACAATATTCTAGGAGTAATAAAACATTTGCTTTCTCTAGGGACTTCTTCTGCTCCTTCTGCGCTTAGCACGGGCAAATCAATATTTTCGAAGCTCATGTCGTTATCAGGTATACTTTCGATGTCACTCTCCGATGCCGAAAATAATGCTTGTGAGTCTATTGGAATTGATTTATTTTTTTCTTCAAGATACCTTCATTTACGATTTTTTTCTGTCTCGATAAGTTCCGATTTCCGCTTTTCTCTTTCAATTTCATATTGTCTGGCTCCAGTCAAATATCCGGGACGCTCTTTCTCACACTGCGACAAGAGGAATCGCTTGTCGTCTTCACTGATCATCAAGGCATTGATATGTGCGATATGAAAAATATCATCCAGTTTACTATTTAATGCATTTTCTCTTTCACGGTAAACTTTTGAAGATTTATTTTTTTTCTTTAGGAGATTTTTCCACTCATCATGCAATTTTTCCAATTTTTCAATGGAATGTTGTTCCTTTTTCACTGGGATTCGTGCTTTTGACCAAAAAATAGACACTTCCTGGGTCAGAACTGCACTTTCACGAATTGTTAATTTTACAGTACGGTGATTGTAAAAAGAAAGACACATCACTTGCTTATTTGAGGGTAACTTAGCACCAATAATTTGACAGTACTCATGGCCAAGAAGATAAATTTCTGTGGTGGACAGTAGCACTTTCTTAAAAATATTAATAAAACTCTTAAATTGACTAGATTTAGTTATTACAAATTTGTGTCCTTTATTCGCGAGATTTGGATTTAAACTGAAATTAATTTGCATTTCTCTTCTTTATATATTATATGATTGTATGAACATATTGGCCATAGCAGGTCATAATTGATGCGGTAGGCGGATTTAAATACAATAACTACTGAGATGAATCATAATGACATCATAAAACACAACTATGTTAAGTCCCTATGACCCATGCGATTTTTGTGACATCATAAAATATTCCTTTGTTTAGTCGTTACACCTCATTGCTATTTATTTATTTATTTTTTTGTAGTTTTGAACATAAAATCCAGGATTTAAAACAAACACCGTTTATTATTTGAGTTTTTATTAGTTTCGAAAATTACCAATAAAGTCGCCATTTGTTAACTGATTTTCGACATCTTTGATGTTTTGGAAAGGTAATTATATCTTCTATTCATCATAATTTTGATTTAGGCTGAGAAAAAATTCTAAATCATTTTTCTGTTTGTTTGAAAGTGAAAAATTGAAAAAAATACCGTTTTTATCGAAATTTGCGCTCAAGTCGCGACCTCTAAACCATCTTCGATTGACCCAATATTTTTTCTGTTTAAGTTTTTAGCATAATCTCACATTTCTAGGGGGTGTCCCGTTAGATATCTCTACATTGTTTTTGCCCCATACAAACAAGGACCACCCTAATATATATATATATATATATATATATATATATATATATATATATATATATATATATATATATAATATATACATATATATACTGTTACTGCGACATAATTCATCCTATAGCCTCCAAATTTCGCATAAGTGAAAAAGTGGACCAGCTAAAGATTTCAAGTTTCACAAGTAAGAATAAGATTTAAGAAAAAAGACTATTTATAAATATAATGTTATATACATAATTTGATTCCACAATTTTTAAAAACTTAACAAATGTGTATGTACAAAATCCTCCATTTGCAAAATGCATCGGACCTACTGGACAGAATAACGATATTTTAGTACCTCGTCGGGCCACCTTTTGCCTCGAGGACAGCCTGCCGTCTATTCGGCATTGGCAAAACTAACTTTCCGTAAATGTAAGTGGAACCTTATTCCATTCAGCGGTGATTGCCTTATCCAAAGATCTTTTTGAAATTATTTCATACTTATGAAGTTGCTTCCCGATGTAATCCCATAAATGTTCAATTGGATTTAAGTCCGGACTTTGTGTCGGAGAATTCAACGGACGCGGTGTATTATACAGGAGCCATTCTCGCACTATATGGGCTCTATGTTTGGGAATACCCATTGATTCTGTTGCCAACCGAGGTTTCTCGATCAAGATAAATATCCTTATTCATGTTGCCATTGTTAAACACCAAATTGCCCACACCTGAAGCCGCCATACAACCCCAAACCGTTACACTTACACCACCATGTTTTACGGTGCTTCTGAGGTTTTTAATATTCATCACTTGCCCCTTCCCTTGCCATACTTTTGCTGCCCAATCGTGACCAAAAAGATTAAATTTACTTTGGTCTATAACTAAACCAGTCCGCCAAAATGATTCGGGTTGGTTTTGGTTCGTTTTCGAGAAGTCAGTCGCTTCTTTTGGTTAGTTTTGCTTATTAAAGGTTTTCTCCTGGGCAACAAACATATCTTGCATAAGGACATTCCTTAAACAAATTGGCTAAGTATGGAAATTAACCAATAAATTGACTCATAAGCTTTCAAAAAGCGCAAACAGAATTCAAATCGAGCCTATAACTTGCGAGATATGATGAAAAATGTGAAAAAGGGTCACCAACATTACTCTAAAAATTGAAAACGTAATAGCTTGCAAAGTTTTACAATTAGACACCCACTTTAAAGGATTTTTTGCGATAATTTTACATAAATATCCCGAATTTTCCGGCCGGTCACTTGCCGACGAAACACATTGTACATGTACGTACTTTGTAATTGATGTAATTTTAATTTTATAATTTTATTTTATGTATATCTTATGTTTGGGCGTTAATTAATTTAAATAATTCAGGAGCAGTCGTTGGCCAAAAAATTTGTTTTTTTTTGTGTGTTTTGTTGACGTGATAATTCATCATATTTTGAGATATGTATAAAATTTGTTGTTACGTACAGTGGGGGGACACATTACACAAAGGACACATTAGCGACAAAGAAAAATCTGGTGCAGCCGCTGTCTGAGCAGAACTGAGCAGCAAACTCATATTGTTATAGCCACAAAGCTGGGCACATTTTTATAAAATTTAAGCAGTGTAACCGACTTTTAAAAAAATATTTATGTGGTTTCAATAGCTGCGCAAGTTTTCTGACCAAGGACTGTATTCTTAAATTTAAATTAATTTCAAATTTTTTGTTTTTCTTGTCCTAAGTATGAAACGGCAACCAAAAATATACACTATGCCAACATTTGAAAATCGCCTTAAGCGGGCACTACTGTAGTAGGTGTACGAAATAACAGAAATTTGTTATATGAAGTTATGTATGTATATGGAAATAGTGTCAATTTAATTTTTATTTTTATTTTATTTATTTATTAAAATTGTAATGGATGATTGATTTTGAATAGTTTTTTCATATTAAATACCAGAAAATTGTGCTTAAAAATTGTAGACATTTGTCTAGTGTTACTAAAAACATAATATTATTAAAAATATTTAATTTCGGCTGACATTTATCAGTTCAAAAGTAAAGTAAATTTATATGCAATTCAAATATAAAAATATTAACAAATAAAACGTCTAATATAGCGTTGCCGGCGTAGTTTAGATTGTTGCTGGATGACACATACAAATTATTGCTCCTTTGTACATCTGCCGGAACTGAATGGGAAATTATTCGAGCAGAACCTCAAAGCCGGTCACTTTAGCGTGGGTAGAGCTCAAGGCTGGGATGGGTGGTTTTTGGAGGATGCACTAAATTATAGTAGATCGCTTTAGGAAAACGAAACGAATTTAATTAAGAGGGAAGAGCAGAGGGAGAATACTTACCTACTGAATCTGGCAGCCTACACTAACCTCATCACTCAATAACACAACTTGCGAACTTATAACATTCTCGAAATTAGAATCAACTTAGAAAAAAAACAAAGTCCATATATGAGAATTTTAAACAGAACAATTGAAATTTATGTTTGGTACAACCTCCGAAATTATAAACACAACTATTGAAAAATAACAAATGATTCTATCCCCTAGCTAACCTAACCTTATTCTAAAATTCAGATTTAATAATAATTATTCGAAGAGAAAATTTAAATTAAATGATTTTCTTGTGAAACTAATGATATAAAACAAAAATGTGTAAAAATTATTACTTTAAATCAAAACAAAACATTAGAATAAAACAATTATATTTTGCATTCACTTTTCATATGAGGGCGATGAAGATGCTGTATGTTGATGGCAGAAGAAACTCCATTTTGTACGAAATGGTGTAATTTTACGTACACCAAGAAAAATGAAGTGTTTTTCTTCTTGTTCAATAAAGCACACTGCGTGCATAAAATAGAATATTTTAGGTGATACAATCTACTAGTTACACGCACAATTGAGCCATATTACCATTTCATGTTTTTCTTTTTGTGTCCATATAATTTGTGGTATTATCTATGTTATCGATCAAACAAACCAACTTACAAAAACAAAATATTGCGCGCACTCAAACATTTTGACAAAAAAAAAAAAGAAAATGTCAAGCCTTTAACGTACTATTTAGTATTTTATTAGGCGTTTTTACTTTAATACCAAAATAAAACTTTGCAAAGCGCGCACCAGCATCACAGATCACTAGTTTTGTTCATGACCACCATGTTAAAATTATTCGTTTATTTTTATTATTATTATGAGGAGATGGAAAAAATACCATCAATGGAATTAATTTATCAATATTTACACGTACAACCGTACAACTATCCATTCCGTTCATTATCATTATTGGTCTCTTTTATTTTAGGTTTCGTTACTTATACATTTAATCCATGTATTTAATAAATTTTCTGTATATTTCATCCTAGGCACTATAATATTTTATAATTAAATACGAAATGAAATATTAATTTCATTGAATTCATTTGTTTCATTATTTTTATTTTTGACCAGAGCAAAAAAAATGGATTCTCGTTTTTATTCTTTCCGTTAGTTGATTCCAATTTTT